>JANRMT010028174.1:47566014-47590527 GCA_026402145.1 Polypterus bichir lapradei | reverse complement strand
AACACAATGGGCAGCACATTGAACACATTTTATAAGTGGTCAGAAACTTGTAAATAACTCATGAAAGAATAAAGTTACGTTAAAACCAAGCACACCATTGTTTTTCTTGTGAAATTCCCAATAAGTTTGATGTGTCACATGACCCTCTTCCTATTGAAAAAACAAAAGTTGGATCCAAAATGGCCGACTTCAAAATGGCCACCATGGTCACCACCCATCTTGAAAAGTTTCCCCCCTCACATATACTAATGTGCCACAAACAGGAAGTTAATATCACCAACCATTCCCATTTTATTAAGGTGTATCCATATAAATGGCCCACCCTGTACATCTCAAACAAAGTATAAACTAATTAACGTACATGTAAGACAATACCTGTCCATCTGGTAATTATAGAACAACAGGCCAGACTGTATACAAGGAGTCAACAAGTCAGACAAGCCAGACACAGTCAGAGTCCAGAAGACCTGTAGCCACTGTCCTATCATGTAACCCCCTTTTCTATAATTAAGACAAGCACAATAGTTTGTTATCATGATTTCTTATGTGACTGAAATGCTATGCAAATGAATTGAAAATCTACAGAAAAATGAAGTTATGGTGAAAATTTGTTTTTATTTGAAATAGGCCATGATGTCCCTATTGCTGAAAGTATTGTTAAATTAAGAGTTCTAAGACTCCTAAAAATATTTGAGCTTACTTTGGTTAAATAAGGAAAATATACTTAAACTTTAAATATATTAGGAAGTATTTACAGGTTTATGCAGTCCTCTTTAATATTCATAAAGTATATATACAATATATATTGTCCTTTTTGTTGCTCATGTATGTTGGCGTTATTATTTTATGTTCTTTCCTATTCAAGGTGTCCTTAGATTAAATGTTCACTCTCACTTTCAAATGTGTGGCAAGACACTGAGTTGTAAGTTAACTAACACATTGTTATGAATACCTTCCACCGAGCATCTAACACTTTCCTCTCCTGCTATTTTCACATAGATATCTTAGCAGTTCGGTAATTTAGGTGCCCCCCTGCTGCTTTTACAGTGTTCATTGTAGGACATTCTTAAGCTTTTCTATGTATACTTTAATCCCTTTTGTTTGGAATCAGACATGATTATTATCATATTTTTCATGAGTCAAATTCAATATATATTGTAAACAAATGTGTCGTAATCCTTTGCATTGACCAGAATAGAAGACTACTAATTGGAAGACACTAATAATGAATAATAGATAGTCGTGTTCCCATCTGCTGGTTATGTTCATGTAATGTCCTAGCTACGCACACAGGATCAATATGCAGTGTAACCAGTGGAAAGTTTAGGACATTTTCTTACCCAAGTGCTCATAACATACAGCCTCAGATCAAATGACACATCTAAAAAGTCAGTCAGTGAATTCTTTTTCCTTACATCCCCTATTTAGATAGTCTGCTCTACTTCTAAATCAACAGCGACTTACCAATTTCCTTGCTGGCCATTACTGCATATTTCCTGTAGATAAAGAAACATGCAGAAAATCTCTGCCCAGTTATTTTCCACCAATATAAGAAAGCCATAATTTTTTTTGCCAATTTTTGGAACCATGTGCCTTTGCTCACATCATGCAAGCATGAGAATAAGATTTTTATGTATTCAAAATGATTGAATGCAATGCTATCACCTGAATGATAGCAAAAACAACATTACCAAAAATGGTTTGATTACTCACGATTTAATACACAAGAAAAGGATGAAAGACATAGTCCACAAAGAAGAGAAACAGAAAAACATCTACTTTGGACCCTCCTTAACTGGAATGAAACTTCTGTGGACCTTTGAGACTTTCTCACTTCCACACTTCCTCTAAGCACTCCCCTATCAGTCTCAATTTTTTGTCTCTTCCACATTCCTAAGCTTCTCATACCACCAACTGAACCTTTACCCAAACTCTCCATCCAACTCCTTGTGCTTAAAGCAATTTAAAATTATTGCTGCTCTACTTTTCTCACAATAACGTCACACTAAAACTTTATCTACATCTCTCTAGAGGCTTCCTTGCTACCCACTCCTTAAGAAGAACAGACCTATGCTGCCCCAGTATGATAGGAGGGATAGTTAGACCTTTGGCAAATTCTTCTAAGCCTTCTTCGACGTCCCTCTTATTCCATTTCAAGGTTCAGACTACTGTTTCTAACTTTTTAAACAAATATTACAGGTTTTCTCTCCAGACTATAACTCTCTTTCTTCTACACTACTCCGACCGAGCCTTTAGCACATGTACAGGGAATGCCACCCCTTACAATCCACAGGGCTCTACACTGGTATGTCCAACATCTCTTTCTCTGTCTCTCCTATGTGGAGGTCTCTAGTGGACCTTTTCTTTGCTCCATGTCATATTTGTTGTGACCTTTCTTCTGGATATGCTTTACTTGTCCAAGCTACTAACAACCAGTTTAATTCTATAGTTAACCATCAACTGTTTTACTTAAAGTTGTCATTTGCTTTTTTATTTTGTCAAAACATGTAACAAAATATTCATTGTGTGCTATTTATTTTATACATTTTAGCATTGACATTTAATAGATAAACTTGCTTGATAAACGTAAAAATCTCATTTAAAAATAACACTGCATTTGCACTGCTTTGTGTTACTTTGGCAAGCAATAATAACAGCACTACATTTCAAATAACACATACTGTAATTTATCTGCTACTGTACTTAGTCTATTTTTTTACTGTTTAGAAGTTTCAAAAAATTTCAGCAAGTCTGATAGAGAATAATTGAGCATACAATAAGCAATACCATATTTCACATCAAATTCAACTTCTGCACCGTCTCCAATCCATCTGGAGCAGTATGAAATCAAATAATCCAATATGTACTTGTCATTCAAAGATTTTCAAGCATCTAAAATGTTAACAAAGGCTGGGGAGGCTTATATAAGAACAATATTAATACATTTTTGACACATTTTAAAGAAGCTTCTGACAGTTCCTCAGAAGAAAATTTTTTAAGTAGAATAGGAGATTTTTTCCTACTGTGTTATAGTGGGATGATTACACTTTTTCTTATTGAATAAGATTGTGACAAGCAAGCAAAGTACTGTAGGATATCATACAGATTTATTTACTTTGGAATATTATTCTGTACATTAGTATTCCAAATAATTTTGTAAGTTGATTAGTTGTGAGAGTAGTTGTGGAAGTAACCCCCTAGGAAGACAGGAATAGTTCAATCAGTCTTTATTGAGTCACAGATGAGTACATGGATTCCACATTGCAAGGCAGAAGAGCAAAGTTCCCCTGTTTCAATCGGCTTGTAATATTCATTTTCCTCTCTCTCCCTTACTAATGAAATAGCATCTAAGCATTTCATCTTATATTACGCAAATTGGCCAAAGGTTTCCTTTTTGTGTATGTGTCAGGAGGGGCCCCAAAGAAGGAAAAGTCATCTTTTCTGTGTCTAATGGACGCATGCTAAATAAAGAAGTTGTCCTTGGTCAGCTTACTGCAACTTGTCTTATGACAGACGCCTGTATGAATAACCTGCCGCTATAACAAAACAGCTTTTAACCCTTAGTAGCTTACAAGCAGTTACATTTTCTTTCACATAGTACAGATAGATAGATAGATTTTTAAATAAATGCATAAATAGGTAAATAAGTAAGTATGTAAATAAATATATGCACACACTCACTTTGGCCTGAACATACACCAGATTGACTATAAAGCACTGGGGGTTGTCTTAATGTCTCACAATACATAAACCTTGTCACTATGACATCCAGAAAAATTAGGCCAATTGGACTACAAACAAGTACATGAAGCTTGAAACACATTCACTTTAAGTTGTCTGGCTTAAAGTTACTGTGTAAATACAACATATACATGGAGACATTTTTAAATCTTCAGAACATGTTAATTTTGAATAAAGTCATTCCTAATGATTTTGGGTGTTAACAACACCCTAACCTTTACCCTAATCCCAAAAATATGAGCTGATTTTTAAGACAATAAAAACAATTTATGCTGTTTCCATACAAATTAAACTTATTAATGTTACACCCAAAAAATGCACACCCTGTCTATTACACAAGTTAGAAATTGTACATGTTGTAATATTCTGGTGTGTTTGAGGACTGAATTGATTTGAAAGCTTAAGCATTTTAAATTTCCTAAACATTACATTTTTGAAGGATGTACCTGAGGAAGAGTGAAAATTGTTCAAATGTCAAGGTTAAAGTTGTTCAGACCATGATAGAGAGCAAGTCTGGAGCTTTGCCGATACATTAAAGTGTCAGAGAAATACTGAATCATTATAATGCTCAGATAATACAGCCATGAGGTTGTTTTTAGTGTAACATTCACTCTTTGCTTACATTAATTTTCTAGACGAGTGGGTTTTTTTCTTTTTACAGTTCATTTACCTTAAGCAGCAGGCGTGAGCTGGTGTAGCACTGATGTGGTTTACATGTACAGTAATTCCTTTCTCAGCGTTTGCTTAACTTGTATTGGGGACTGTTTTGCCATTGGGAGTGGTTATAAAACAAGAGGAAAAAAAAAAGAAAAACATACAAAATATACATGTTAAGGTGGATATCCTTCAATAAGGGCGCGTAAATAAAGGAGAGCTTCAAAAGGGCGACCTCAATTGGGTGCAGCAAATAAAGGCAAACGCAACAAAATTATTACAGAAAATTTATTAGATAAAGGCAATGATTGAACGTATAAAAAGGCGAAAGCAAGAATATTAAAACATCCAATCAATTAATGCATGAACTTCTAACGAACTATTTCTAAAGCTCTCTATATTTCGTTGTTTTCTGCTCTTACTCATTGTTGTGTTACACTTGAAGCTGTAGATTATGTGCAATGCCACGTAGATATTCGGAGATAGTTTTCTCCTTTCTGAATGTGTAGCCTTCGACTACGAGTAGATCTGCACCTTTCTTGCTCTTCACATATTCCAGAGCCATTTGAACTAAATTATCTACGAACGCCTTTATTCGCCGCGCCCAATTGAGGTCGCCCTTTTGAAGCTCGCCTTTTTGTGCGCGCCTTTATTGAATAGAGCCGTTAAGGTGACCCCCCTCAATGTAAATTTGAAAGGGTAAACTAATCTGTCATTGAAGTCACAGAGAATATCTCTCAGTTTCAAGACAGATGAGTTTGCAGACTCACCAATGCTTTTTATATTGGAATTTCCTTATTTTTTGGAAATGAAACTTACCAAAAACTTCTTTGAAGAATAAATGTGCCAAATTTCAACAAAATCAGTTCAGTTCAGTTTTGTGCGTATAAGCCTTAAAACACGTTGATGATATGATGTCTGTGTAATAGTAACATACACCATAGGTGCATGGTTTTTGAGCCTTATACATATTTCTGCTTGTCTTTTGTACAGCTGTGGCAAGTGTGGTGTCTAAAAGGTTAAAACCAATATGAAACAAGCGATCTACAATAAGGGTGGACAAGGGCAAAAATCTCTTTACTCGAGGGCTACCTGTCAACCAATGTTTATATCAGTTACTTGTTAACAAAAAGGCTTTGGCTTTAAACTGATACAGTATGTGCTTTATGTAATTTATCTTTCAACAAAAACACTAGATCACAATTAATTTATTTAGCTTTCACAGTCCTTAATTAACAAAATGAGTGTGTTAGATAAGGCAAAAAGTATTTTACTTCAAGAATCCATGCAAGAAAGCTTTAAATATTTGTCTGTCAATATAAAGTCTGTAACAACAAATGTATACAATATATATTGTACTACAATATTCTAGTTGTTCAAATACCAGGAACAAGGGCAGAAAAATGGATGGACAGATGCTGTGTGATTGACAATTAACGCTGGCCCATTAACAAGGTTTGTGATAATGGATAATATAATTAGCAAAAATAGTAATATGAGTTTTTAATTCAGCAGATTTCAGTATCCACCTGAAGCTGAATTACGACTAAGTGATCCTTTTTTATGAAGAGCTCTTTTAGCTCTTTAAAACCACATTCATTTAGGTATAAATATTAGAGTCTATGTCTGGACTTGAAGGCCGCATGATGGTGTAGTGGTTAACATAACTACCATACAGGCCAAGTGTCCTGCATTTGACTGTTGTTTATATGGAGTTTACCCGTGCTTTGTGCATGAAAGACTAATTGACAATTCTAAATTTGTCCCATGTGGATGTGTGATTCACTGTATACCTGAAACAAACTGTTGCTTCATCAGGGTTGGTTCCTGCCTTGAACTCACTGTTATTGGTGAAAGACTCCATGCTTCTAGAACTGTGAATGGGACAAAGAAGGGTAGGAAGTGTTACATTATCTGTTGTTTTTCAGGTTTGTCAAAGGAAAGCGTGCACATCTGGCAAACTTGAAACTAGTAATAAGCCATTTTATTTAAATAACACCTTTCCTATTCTCAGAGTACACTTTTCGGTTAACCAATTAGATGTGAGTTTAAGTAATATCTTTGTGGTCATTTAAATGGCTGAGGAATCCAGTCTAATGCTTGCAGCCCTTGAAACAGTGGAGACTGGTGGTTTGGTTGTGTCTGGCTTCCTCAAATCCTCCTTCTCCTTCTCTGTCTATCTTTTGTTGCCCTCCATATGTAGGGCTACTTGAAAAACTGGGGACAGGGCTGTAGCTAGGGTCTCTCCCACCTAGTGATATTAATCAGGCTTCTTGTGACGTAGGCCTTGAGGGTGTTGTTGAACCATTTCATTTTCTCCAAGCTCTCTGACTTTGACTCGGATGGGAGTATAGGACTTTTGTATGGAAAATAAAATCAGGTCTTCTGATACAGTAGTCCAGTTTCTGATTTTAATGCTGGACATTTTTGTTCCAATGAGAATACTGAAATTGATGCAGCAATGGTCTTATTCTTGATATCAAGAATGTTCCAGAGTCTAAAGTGCAAGGGTTTTAGTTGACAGTGGTAGGCAACTCAGATCTTGTTTCTGTACAAATACTTATTGATGCACACCTCCTTCATGAATCTGTAGCACTAGGTCTTGAAGAACCATGTTCTTAAGAAGAAGCCACATTAGTAGACTGTATATTAAATGACTGACTGCACAATCATAGTGATATAATTTCTTGTTACTGAGTGTGGCTTGAGGGTTAAGATGTTCCTTCTAGTCCCTTCTCCAGCCCTGACTAATTAAATTTATAAAGCATCTTTCTGACCTACTCAAAGAACTTTATATAGACAGTGGGAAAGCACTTCAACCACCACCAATGTGTAGCATCCACCAGGATTAGTCAGTGGCAGCCTTTATTGTGCACACATTAGCTTTAGGTGGTGAAGTGGTGAGAGAGATTGTTAGCCAGTAAGGGACAGGAGATGAACAGTTGACGAGAATGACCAGGCCATAGGGGAGGACAGCTGAGCCAGGACATCGGGGTTCACCCTAATGCTTTTCGAAAGATGCCCAGGGATCTTTTATGACCAGAGAGAGTCAGGAGCTCGGTTTTACATCCCATCTGAAGAATGGCGCCAATTTTTACAACCTGTCACTGCACTGTGACCCACACTGGGATCCACACACAGACTACAGGGTAAGCCCTCCTTGGTGGCCTCACCGTCACCTCTTCCAGCAGCAGCCCATGATTTTCTAGATGGCCGGATCCTAACATCATCTCAGGTCATCATGTTATCTACCTATGCTTCAATTATAAAAATTATTTATGCAGATTCTGCTCTTTTATTTTAAAGAGCCATGAGAAGACATTCACTATTAAAAGGCACTATGAAGAAAATAAAGTTTACTATGTGGATTTTTGATAAACTCAAAACTGTAATATTTAAAAAATCTAAATAATTATTACAAAATGAAAGAATGAATCCCAGGCGCAGACATCACTGGCAATCCTGTTGTATCTTTACCATAAAAATCCCTGAGCAGTCTTAGCAGTTTAGAAAAAAAGTCTGACACATGCACTAAAGAGAATATGAATGCACTGTACGATTAAGTATGTGTACCGTAACTAACATGGCAAACAGCAAAAGACAGGAAACACATTTAAGGCAGACATTTTCATGACATATTCAATTACCTGTGTCATTGAATTTAAAATTACTTAAATACTGAAATTCATTTTAGGACATGGCATTTTTTTTTCTCAAATGCTGCACATAACAATTTTTCAGTCACATGTGTAAGTCTAAAAAAAGAAAAGACAGTCACTGCGGGCTGACAGTGAGCAATTTCAGTGGGGCATTACAGTGAACAGAACATATTGTACTGTACTGTATATTCAGTATCTGAAATTCCATATGCAATGTTTCTGCATGCAGACTAACTGTCATGTGTACTTTTACTACTAACACTGTGTCGGAAGGTATTTTTATCATTACAGGAAATGCTAAATGACACTGAATGTGTATGTATATATTTACATATACATATAATTAATGTATAATAGAGGTGTTAAGTTGTTGTGTCTTTGAAAAACTGGAATCATAAGGACAAAACAATGTACATCATTTGAGTGACTATTGGCTAACAATAAGGATATTGTGATATTGTACAAAAGGCTAGATGTTGCTAATGTATCAGTAACATCAATTACGCCGTCTGTGAATTTTAACAGTCAGAGGATTCAAAGTACATTAAACTGATTTAATAGATTATTATTTTGTTCCTCTGTCATCTTTCATCTGGTCAATTTATGCTGAAATATTCAATTTATGACTCTTAATTTCATAATGCAATAATGGCATTCTTCTTTCCATTATGGGACCTACTTAATCCAGTACAAGCTCAGAGGAGCAGAGTTTATCCCAGCAACACTGGGGACATCTCTGGATGTGATGCCATCTAACACATGGCACATTTTTGAATGAAATACTACTTTACAGTCCCCAGATAACCTAGCCTGGGGGATTTTGGGACTTGGGAAAGAAACAGCATAGCCCACACCCATATGAACACAAAGAGAATGTGCAAATTTCACACATGAGGTGATTGGCTGGGATTGTTAACAGCATTAGTAATAAAATTAAAATTCTGCATTATTTAGTAATAGGCTGATGCCCCATGCATGGCAGCACCTGACGTTGTCAGGATAGACTCTAACTCTCTAAAAATCTGGATTAAGTAAAACCTGTACCTGGAAGGATGGATTATTCAATAAATATGGTTTGCACAGAAGTATATATTGTTTTTTTAAGTAAGTGGTTTATTGAATAAAAAAAAAATAGACTTAATGACAAACATAGAAAGCTCTTTCTCTGTGTAACTGTGATTCATTGGCTCCTGGGACTGGTCTGGTTCTCGTCTTGAACCATTTTCTGTTTGCACAGTCATAGTCATCTGTCTTCAGACAAAAATTAGGTTGATTAAATCAAGAGTGTACATTGGATATTGAATAATTAAGAAATGCATCTCTTTGTCTTGAATTATACCTCACTTTCCTCTGAAGTTAAACAATTGTTATATATTTTCCCAGATATCCATGACGAAAATGGCTTAAAGCCAGTTATGGTATATATTCATGGGGGCTCCTATATGGAAGGAACAGGAAACATGATTGATGGGAGCATTCTCGCTAGTTATGGAAACGTCATTGTCGTTACCATCAACTACAGACTGGGTGTTTTGGGTAAGTGACTGGTTTTATTATCTTTTTAAAAGGTTCACTGCTTTTATAAATGATACGCATAGCAAAAATCTTCTTACGGTATTTTAACACTGGCAAATCATATTAGGAAATAATGCTGTTATCGTGCTGGTCTTTGATAGCAAAGTATCAGAAAGTGAAAGGTTTTAGCAAAAGTGTTGCAAAATGAAAATGTTTATAGTTCTGTTTACTTTTGTGAGATTACTTTTCCATTTTATTCTAGCCGGTATGATTTATAAATGTTGTTAGTTTGCAAACCTTTGGCATTTGAAATCGGGGTAACATGCCTTTCACTTGTATGTGTAGTATGTGTAGTATATTGCTTCTTTCAGTGAAATTGTGGCCTTTTAAATTCTTTCTGCTTGATTATGTGTAGTAGACTGCTTATTTTATTAAAAATGTGGTATAACACCTAAGGTGCTAGATAGTAATCCATGATGATGTTTATTTAGGGATTAAAAAACTTAAGACTGATCTCTGTTTATACTGTATGTTGTATTCTCTGTCTTTATTTCAACTTTAAAACAACTGATCTGTCTTTAGCAATGTGAATAGTGGCCTTCACAAATATAACACAATTACAAAGAAAAAGTGAAGGGAGTCAATTCATTCCACAGCAATACCTAAACAGGTTAAGAAGGTAGTCAGGGTCATTTAGTGTTGTCTTCTCCTGTAGTAGAATTTTGTTTTTGCCAGACTGTCCATCGGAGCACAAATGGGTTAAAGATGGTGGCACTGACCAAAAAAAAACAGGAGACAGAACCAGAGGTGGCAGTTACAGATGTTAAGATTTTCATTGGGTGTGATGAAGATGGATAAGATTAGAAATGAGTACATTAGAGGGTCAGCTCAAGTTGGACAGTTGGGAGACAAAGTCAGAGAGGCAAGATTGCATTGGTTTGGGCATGTGCAGATGAGAGATGCTGGTTATATTGGGAAAATGATGCTAAGGATAGAGCTGCCAGGCAAGAGAAAAAGAGGAAGGCCTAAGAGAAGGTTTATGGATGTGGTGAGAGAGGACATTTATGACAGAACAAGATTCAGAGGACAAGACGATATGGAAAGAGATGATCCGCTGTGGCAACCGAAAGAAGAAGAAAAAGTCCAGGAGTGCACTTCTAAGTATTGTATGTCCAGGTGATTCTATATACTGTAGAAAAGACTTCTTTGTATACAAAAGAACTACTTTAAGAGCAATTGTGAGCATCTTTTTAGAGGTTATATTTGTTATGTGAAGCTGGAATGTTCATTACTGGAAATGTCTGAATTTGTTTGTCACCTTAAAGCAATTTGTTTCTTGTGTGAGGCCAAGAGCTATGAAGCTGCATTAGTTTTAGTGTGATGGGTTGAAATAACAAAGGAGTGTATGTTGCTGTCCAAATGAATCAGACAAGATGAACTCTTTATTTTGAGTATATATAAATATATCTATTTATCTGTATACTGTGGATATATTGTAAGGGAGCCAACAGGAACCCCACTTTAATGGCGGCTGGTATGGCTAGAATTAACCTAAAAAAGATCCAGAGTTTCAACTGAGTGCCACTGATAACTGCAAGTTCAAAATGAATATTGACTTTCTTTTGAGGTAGGCTTTTAGAGCACAGGGTGACGACAGAGTTGCGGTTAGAGTGGTGGCTATTGATAATCATGTGGGTTATTTTCTTCAATTCTGGATAAACATCTGTCAGTGCATCCTTGAAAAATTAGTCTTTCTAAAACACATACCTATGTTTTTGTTTGGGAATGGTTGCCACTGTACAAGTCAGTTAATAAAACAGATTTTATTTTTGTTTCTGTGTTTAATTCAACATGATGATGTTTACTTTGAATTTGAAATTGACTTTATTTTAGAAACCAGACAGATACTCCTAATAATACCTATCACTGGTTCTCTGAAAGGAAGATTTTTTTTATTTTTTGAATTCTTACGTGGAAGTTGTACTAGTTAGATCCCTTAATAATGAACACAAGATGTAGCTCATTGTTGTAAAAGGTGTGTTTACTGTAGTTGCAGCTGAGGAACAGATTTCTTTCTTTGGCAATATGTAGGGTAGCTTACAGGTCTGAAATCCTGCACACTTCCCAAGGGTCTTCTTTGACCTGTGCCAACTACTATTGGTTGATTGAACTTTATTTGGCCCCGGGGAACAATTTGGCTTTTTTACAGTAGCTCAGTAAATAATGAATAAATACAGTACATACATATTATTATATTGTGACAAAACAGTAAACCCCTTTCAAATACACACCAGAATGACTAAATAGAAAGAAAACTTCTGACTAGGCAGTCACACTCACAGTGAGGCCGTAAGCAGGCGTGTTGTTGTTGGTATAAAGGAGAACCAGGAGCATATCTTGATTAACTTCTGCTGAGTGATTTATTGGCTGAAAATCCTCATCGCTATGTGTCAGAGAGAGGATGTGCAACATTGTTCATAATGGCATTCAATTTGTTATCATTTTCTCATTTGCTGTTACCTCTAGAGTGTCAAGACTGTGCCTAGTAGTGAGCCTGCCTTTTTAATTAACCTGTTGATTCGGTGGGCCTCTCTTGAAGTGACGTTCCTGGCCCAGCACACCACTATGTAGAATTTTGCTACTGGCCATCACAGAGATGTAGAAGATGTGAAGGATGTCACTTCCCACAACATTCTCCTAAGGCAAAAAGAGTCTGCTCTGCCTTTTCTTATATAGTTCCTCTGTGTTATGAGACCAGTCCAGCCCTTTTATTGATGTGGACCCCCATATACTTGTAGCAGTGCTTGGGTGTAGTCGCTTGGTGAATGTCAAAAACCAGTTGCTTGGTTTTACCGATGTTAAGTTCTTTCTTCACTAAGAAGCAAAGTTTATCACCTAATGCCTATACTCTTGTCTCCTACCCTTTTTCAATACACCCCATAAGTGCAGAATCATTAGTAAATCTGTGCAAGTGACATGACCTAATTCAAGGAGTAAAGGGCAAAGAGAAAAGGAGACAGGACTGTTGTTTGTGGTGATCCAGTGTTGCTCACATTTACATAGTAGTCACAGTCAGGCAGACCACAGTCTGTGAGGACTATATTGAATGTATAATGGAGAAGGATACAGAATCAAATAGAAAGGCAGTATTTTCAAAAAGATGGACCAGATGTTGTTACTTAATAAAAATACATGCAGGGATTAAAACTGAAAATGAAACCACATTTAGTCCAAAAAGCTGAGTCCAGAAATATTTCATAAAATCATAAGCCTAAGAATATGAAAAAGAAAGAATCTCACTAAGTATCCTAAAAAAATAGCCACAAACCTGGGAGAGAACATGCCCACCAGTGCCAGCCTTTAAATTTAACATTAACAACATGTGATGTTGAAACCTATGTGACCATGCTGCAGGCAACAGGGAGTCACATCTTGGCAACAGGACTCAAGAAATGACAGCACCCATAACAAAATTAAAATGGTGTCTAAAACAACACAAAATATTTTTAACAAAGAGAAGATAACCTTTTTCTACAAAAATAACCCACATATATGGAATCTGCATAGTCAAAAACCTTTATAGACATATGAAGATCAAAAAAAGATCTAAAGGAGCGCTAAGAAAATTGAAAGAGGAACACTTGCCATGATATGCACCATTTTATGTTAGTTCTCAAAGTTAACAAAAATAAGGTTCATTGCACCCTTTATGTTTTTAAAATTATCATCAGGACCACAGAACCTCTGTAATAGAAAAACAGTATTATATACCAAAAAATCAAAACAGCTTAACTTATGACAGCATCCCTTTAATTTCCCACCACATCTCTTTAAGGGGCAACATTTAGGGTTATCCTTAGCCCTCTCATACACAGGTCCAAATACCATGAATTCATCTTCTGTGCACTGAGGTCATTGACAGTTCTTCTCTAACTAATCAGGATTCCACTCCTGTCCTTTTTTGTCTTTTCATTAAGAACTAAAACACAATTTCTGTTTCCGGAGTATATGGACAAAATATAAGTAGCGCAGCTAGAAAAACATGCTTTCCCTCTTGAATCAAAAGAGGACTGCATTAGATAAACTACAACTTCGTGAAAGCTCCCCCTGCCATTATAATGGCATGCTCACTGGATTATATACTTTACTTTTGCTTCTATCATTTTCATATTCACTTAATTCAATTCAGAGTAATAAATGTCCAGTACCTATACATTTTAAGTAATAACATCTTTTTATATTTTTTCTTTTGTTGTCAGAATTTACCTTTGCAATTCAAATTAACCAATAACATAGTTTAGCTTTATTGTAACAATATGCCTTGTTCATTAAATCAAAAACAATAGGAAGTATTAACAAGCATTACCACAATTCCTTTTGCCCATTCTAGTGCTATAATGCAGCCTTTCACATTTTCTACTTGCATAAGTCAGCTTGAGTAAAACTCTCAGTAATTTGCTGTCATGGAAACTGCTCTTGCTTGATTTAGAGTATGCTTCACCACTTAGTCATCATAAGTGCTATAGAGGAAAAAAGTGATAAAATGGACCATTCTGTGCAGTGTCAGATTTCTATCTCATGTAAGAGAGCTTTCAGGTTTATAAAACACTTTGGACCTTGTCAAAAGCCCACTCAATACTAAGAGTTATATAACTCTTTCTCCAGAGTTGCTTTTTGTGAGGCTTCAGCTGTCCTGATTGACATGTATGGGTAAATTTAATAGAAATGTCGTTTAAGAGATTAACTTTAAAAGTTATTTTTCCATGCTTAGTTTGTCATGTGGTGGATATATTGCAGACATGTATGAAATAATATGCACTGGCAAATTTCAAGCAGATCACTTTCAAGTGACACTTGAATGATATGAAGAGGGTTCTTGGCCATATTTTTGTGCATCCAATTATCCACCTTTAATTTCTTTCCTTTTTTATTATTATGCTCTTTTACTCTGATACCTCAATAGAAATTCAAAAAAGGTGTCTCTGTCCTGTTCTTCAAAAGTTTTTTTTTTTTTTTTAGCGTTTTATATGATTTTTAGTTTTAATATTGTAACGAGGAAAGGCAACTTTTTATTGAAGTCAAAGTTTTAGTTATTTATCTGTTCATTTTATATATTTTGACAATGAGCCATAGTTTGTCCCAAATTCAAAGATCAATAGGAAAAAAATAATTAAGCATGAATGAGACATTGGTCCATCACTGAAGATACTCACGCACAGTCCCTCAATTTAGTGTCTTCAGTAACACTTACAGCATGCCCTTTGAGCAGAGCCATCTTAACAGCATTATAGGCCCCCAGGCAAAGCAGTGCACTGGGGTCCCTACCTGCACAACCACTCAGCAAGTCACAACATACATAGATTAGCATGGGGCCACCAGGCAACTGCCCAGCGTGCCCATGCATTAAGACGGCCCTGCCTTTGAGGGCAAAAAGAAATCAGAGGAGACTCAAAGAGACAAGAGTGTGTTAATTTAACACTACTCTCACATCCACCATGCTTCCCACTAAAAGTAAAATTAATGCAGACTAATCTTTTAAAAAGAGAAAAATCACATGCAGGTGACCATTACATTTGAGTAGAGAAGTAAGCACCAATATCTAGGACACCTGAACATACTGTAACTGTAATGTTTTATTGCCATTGAGACAAACAAACCAGACTTATCAATTACAGTCCATCAACAAAAAGTAAAAACTGTAGAGGTATGAAGAATCCAACCACATCATACATCTATACTGTCTGCACTAGGCAGCAGAAGTAAGGAGACAGAAATGGGTTAAGGATGTGGTAAGTGGTAAAATAAACTGACTAAGATCGAAGCTGCGTAGCAACAGAACTCAGAACATCGTCAGTATTTGAAAAAAGTCACAACCATGAATATACATGTAAGGCAGGGGTGTCGAAGTCCAGTCCTGGAGGGCCGCAGTGGCTGCAGGTTTTCAATCTAACAATTTTTCTAATCGGTGACCAGTTTTCACTGCTAATTAACTTAATTTCCCTTCATTTTAATAGTCCTGTTTTTAAGGATTCAGTCCTCTGAATTGATTCTTTTCTCCATTAAATGGTAGTCAAACAGAAATGAGATGTGAAACGAGCCGACAGATGACCAGCTAAATTGGAACATCAAACTCCAACCAATTTCACTCTAACTAGTTTCTTAATGAGGAGCCAATTCTTGTTGTTAATTAAACCCATTGTTTAATTCCATGGCTGGTTGCTGCTCTCATTCTGCCACAGCAGACACTTCCAAAACTGTGGGTTTTCTGTTTTTTCTAAGAACACTGTCAAAATGTTTTGATGACCTGAGCAGATTAACCTTACTGAGACCTTCACCTTTCTTTATTTTCAGATACTGTGGTTAGCTGGTCACACAGCGTCTTGTTTTGCCTCTAATTATCATTAGGCTGCTTATTAAGGGAAAAGAAACAAATAAGAGGTCCAAGTAAAGTTAATTAAAACTAAGGCAAAAGAAGTTAATTAGCAGCAAAAACTGGTCATTAGTTAAGAAGATGGTTAGAATGAAAACCTGCAGCTACTGTGGCCCTCCAGGACCGGAGTTCGACACCTGTGATGTAAGGTGACCTAAAATGTAAATCAAAGATTATAGTCAAAAGGACAGAAAAATGTTTATAACCAGAATTCAAACTAAGAATCAAGAACAATAATGCTGGGCTTATCAGGTTGTATCCACAAACTTAGAAAAGCTAAGAACTGTGTGTTGCAGAAAATAAAAAAGTCTTGAGTCATCACTATAATTGAAATACAAGGATGTCCTTTATTTTCACCCACTAGTGGAAGCTCATTATATTGTGAGCAGGACCTACATAGCAAGTCTGATTAGTCTTAAGAGAACAGCTCCTGTAATCACTTAGGTTAATTTACAAATAGTAACTAGCAAACGGTTCAATCCCACCAATGAGCACTCTCATAAAAGGTACATTCTAACAATATCCCTTTTCCATTAAATAACATCCTTCATCATACACTGCTACAAATCAAGTCAGGATTCCCTAGCATAACCTGCAGGCAGTTTCAAATACCTTTTTTCTTTTCTTTTACATGTCCAGTGCCAACTTTTATACTTATGATACAGTGATGTAAAATACTGCACACTTCCTGTTAACCTTGTCCAGTAACTGCCTAGCAACAGAAGCAATCAAGAGCAAAAAAAAATCCAGAATCCATAACAAAAACAAAATGGCATTGTGGAACAAAGTTAAATCAATATAAAATATTAAAAACAAAACCCAGGTCATGACACCAGCAATATAATTCTACCATATATACTGTACATTATACATTATAGTGACTTCTTATAAGCTATGAAGATTATAAAACAAATAATAAAATCCTGCGAAAGTATGGACCAACTGAATGATTGGGCATCCTGGCCTGGACAGGTGGCATTCCCTTTCCCAGTCTGTAGGCTGCCATAGTGAAAGAGCAGAGGGAGACAGCCTTCTGAGGTTATGTGTTCCCCTAGTAAGCTGGGTGGCAGCATCTCTCTGCTGGAGCCCCATTTGTACACTTGGAATGAAGCATGGGAGCTGTAGTGCCAATAACAGGCTCTGTTTAGGTAATTGGTTGATGCCAGGGGAGTATTTCCCTGGCCTAGGTAAGTTCTGCCTGATCTGTGCTTCTAGGTAGCAATGTTGTTGCACCAGGAAGTGTTTCTGGATCCTGTGACAGTCCAGGTTGGCTCCACAATTCCTGGCACCTTAAACCCAGAATCATCATAAGTGGTGGCAACCGTGGGATGGACTGGCAGTGGTGAACAGAAATGGCAAAACAAGGAATACAGTAAGAAGATTTGATGGAGCCAACCCAAACCATTACTGATCCAGGTTAAAAATAAACTGCATGCCTAGACAAGTTGGAAAGCAGAGAGGAGGGAGAGAGAGAGAGACAGAGAGATAGAAACAGAAAGAGAAAGAGAGAGAGAGAAGTGTTTCTGGATTTAAGGAGAAAAGTGTGCATCAAAGGTTTTCTGTTTAATAAAAAGAAGGCATAGGAAACTGGGACTGCTGTTTGTGTGGTTTATCAAGGGTTTGGGGCTTTCATTGAAAAAAGGGGAAACACAAAATAGAAAATAAAAAAGACATACAAATACAAAAAAAAACTCTATTTCCAGTCTGAGCCTGAATGGTAAAACCCCAGTCTCTACATTAGTGTGGCTAACCCACTTGCCCCTCTTCTTTGCTTCATGTTTCTCTCTGTCTCCTTGTCTCAACACACTGGCTTCTCTTTCTCTTACTTTACATTAGTCAATAACATGAGCTTTAAATTCCAAACCAGCATCACTATTGGCTATACATTGGAATCACTTATGGGTTGTGGGACACTAAACTGACCCAATATGAGTGAGTGAGGAGCTGTGTGTGAGTGTCTTCAGTGATGGACCGATGTCTCATTCAGGCTTAATTATTTTTTTCCTATTGATCTCTGAATGGGAGGACCAGCTTTTATTAAAAGTTCATGGAGGTAAAACTCCCTCTTAGTGATTGCCCAATAGTGCAGCACCATTGAGCTCTCATATGCATTTAATGGGCCAGTTCCCTCCTCCCTAGAGGCAGTTTAATTTCTCCATGTAAAAGGAGGAAGCCCTTGTTGTCCCTAAAGGTCAGGATGTCATGTAGTAACATTGTGTTGTCACTACTCTTCTTCAGTTCACTAAATCTCTAGAAACAGGGTCACGCAGCAGCACTGCCATGAACTAAGTTGCCTACCCTCATTTGTTCTAAGAACATTACAAATATTTATTTATTAGATAACACTTACTTTCTAAAAAGTGCTAGAATTAAAATATGTTTTAATGTGGAGTAAAGACCCTTACTGGTTTGTACATATAAAATAATCAGATAATCATTAAAGACAACAAAGGGATAAGCATCACATAACATGCCAATATCTCCGTTTTTTCAAAATTGTTCAAAGCACCCATTTTACAAAATTCTTTTCAAAACTTTCCAATAAGAGAAAGTTGACTTTTGCAGTTACTTTGTTCCAGGTAGTCGTGGAGGTTAAAATTACACCAAGGCCTATGCTAACTGAATGAACTCCCCTACAAATGGCAATGAAGGATACAGCTGTGTTCATGTGTGTGATAAAGTAAAAGCCTTTTTTTACAATATGGTCCTACTATTGACCAATTAAAACAATTCTGGACATCTTTATGATACATTACATTTTAATAATCATTCAGAAGAATAAAAGTGTTTATTTTTAAATTAATTTCTATAAGAATTAGCAGATCCTTTATGTTTATGTATGGTTGGGTTGAACAATTAGTTGTGGAACTGATTGTCAATCCATGCAGTATTAGTGATTTAAAAATCTAAAAACTGTATTGAAAGGTACACTACATTCACATTTGTCAAATTTAGCACAGAGCTGTATGTACCTTAGTCCATTGGGGGAATGGTGCTCTAGCTAAGGTTGCTTTTTTCTTTGCTTCTGATACTACTGTGGTGTACGGCAGGGGCCCTTGCCTGACGGGATGCCTCCACTCTGGAAGGACTAGGGGAAGGAGCAAATCCATAGAGTTACCTCCCCCATAATGATAGGTGGCAGCCCCCCTGGGTTGCAGCAGGGTTCCACGGGAGATGGATGCGATACAGTTCTGTTGGGGTCCATGGCTGCCACCAGGGGGTGCTACAGCTGCTGCTGAGGCCTTATGGGCAGCTCTTCCGCCACATCCGGAAGTGGGTCGACAAGCACCTGGAGCACTTCCGGGTACCTTATAAAAGGAGCCAGAGTCTGGTGGTAGAAGATAAAGCTCGCTATGAAGAGTGGAGGAAGAGAGAGAAAGAAAAGAGAAAACGAAGAAGGGTTTTGTGTTGTGCGGGACTGCACTGTACTTTTCGGAAATGGGGAAGGCGTTTTCCATGAGGGAAAAGATAAAAATAAAAAAACATGTGCCTTGTACTTGTGTCCCACGCCTGTCTGTGTTGGGTTTGTGCGGCAGTACACCCCTGGTGGTCCACATTACCATTACTGATTCTGTGTTACTGCAATCCAATAATTAAAAGCAAGTCCAAAAGGCATCACCACGTTTTTGATCCAAGGAATGATCTGTTGAAGATTTGAAGGCCATACTTCTCCTTTTCTGATTGAAACACCCTTCTTTTAACAATGCAGTTTGTGTCATTTATATTTATGGTGCCCTATTTTAACATTCATTGCAGTGTGTGTCTTTTTAGTTTATACCGGTTTTAATTTGTTACACATATTTTATATGCTTAGAATTTGCACTTCAAGGCCACTATGTATTACAGACCACAGTGAATATTAATGACAGTGAATGTGTCTGGAAACATTTCGATAGATTACTTTCCAAAAGTAATCTATTTCCAGAAAATAATTGAAAACTAAATTACACTAGAGGAAATAAAGATAAGTGTTTCCATTAGAGGTGGCTCTGAGGCACCATGGGTTTTATTGCAGCTTCACAGTGCAGGTGGCCAGGTTCACTCCTGTGCTGCTCTGCTTTCTGTGTGGAGCTTTTCTGTTCGTTTTTGTTTTTTTAAAATTATTTTTCTTTTCAGCAAAGAAAAGAGCTACGTAGTTCCTGCCCTACACTGTAGCTCCTTTAGGCACAGGATTGACCTAAGAGGTTAAAAGATGAATGGCTAGGTGGATGAACAGATGTGTGTTTCCTTTAAACAGTTGTCTTTCTGTATTTGTCATCATAGAATACTGTGGCCAGCTACATTATTTGTGAATAACAACATTCCGAAAATCTTTAAATGTAGCGCTTTACAAAAAATGATAAATGTGCATTATATATATGTTGTTGCAGATAATCTCTAGCATTTCTGCATAGCTGAATTGTTAACACATCTAAATATATTAATAAATTGACAGGGCTCTGATAATTATGCACGTGTGCCTCTGGAGGTTTTCTTTTATTGCAAGGACTGATCAGTTAATGCTCCACTTCCTCTTTTATATTAAAATACGTCCTCTGGAGGCACTGGCTTGATGAAATCTTTGGAAAAAAAGTATATTTAGGAGCATTAATTTGATGTTTTGCTTTTCCAAGCATTCAGTTACATGTGTTGGTCCAAATGATGTTAGACTATTTCTGTTCTTCCTTTTTGTTATTGCCAAGAGAAGCCACATTATCATATTTGAGATTTAAATTAACTCAGGACAGAACCCTGGACAAATAATATCACACATATAGCCCAGAACCACCATTTATTTATTTATTTTTTTATTATTAATTTATTCTTGCTCTTTCATTGTATTTAAAATATGACTTTGTGAAGTCCAACAACAATGACAAAATTTATTTATATAGCACATTTTCATACAGACAATGTTGCACAAAGTGCTTTACAAGACATCAAAGGGAAAGCTGAAAGAAAAAAAAACAATTAAGATTAGGCAATAATATTAAGGGAATAAGTAACAAAAAAATAAGGTCAGATGGCTGAGAGAACAGAAAAAACCTGAAAAAAACAACAAACGCGTAGGGGGACCACCCTAAGGCCTCACCTGGCATTCTGCCTAACATAAATGTTCTTAAATCAATCCCCTTTGTTTCCGGGCTTCATATGAACTTTGATTACTGAAACCATTTTCCTAATTCAAGTGACCATTTTTTCTACCTTTTTCAAACCATTTTCTGTTTTAGAGGCCCCATGCTAGTTGACTTAAGCAGTACTGAGTTCCATTTCATTTTATTAGATGTTGCTGAGGGCGGCACGGTGGTGCAGAGGTAGCGCTGCTGCATCGCAGTTAGGAGACCCGGGTTCGCTTCCTGGGTCCTCCCTGCGTGGAGTTTGCATGTTCTCCCTGTGTATGTGTGGGTTTCCTCTGGGCTCTCCGTTTCCTCCCACAGTCCAAAGACATGCAGGTTGGGTGGATTGGCGATTCTAAATTGGCCCTGGTGTGTTTGTGTGTGTCCTGCGGTGGGTTGGCACCCTGCCCAGGATTGGTTCCTGCCTTGTGCCCTGTATTGGCTGGGATTGGCTCCAGCAGACCCCCGTGACCCTGTGTTTGGATTCAGCGGGTTGGAAAATGGATGGATAGATGTTGCTGAATTATGCAGATATGGCATCTGAAGGAAGAGGACTGACTTGTTAGTAACTAATGTGTGGGAGAGACATCAGAACACACTACATTTACTGTACTTCATATAAAATATTGTAACAGGAATAAAGATGGATGAACTGAGGCATCCATACGCAATAACAGCTGAGCCCAAATACAAGAGGCTTTATTAAACAATTATAAACAAGAACAGTGTGTTTCAAAAGAATAACACTACTAGTTACTCTATTACAAGGAAACAACACGGCTAGTATCATACTGTACCCCTATAACATAATCATGTTGGTGTCTTTGTTCAATCTCTGTCATTGTTTGTCTGTCAGTCTCGCTCTGTCCATTAACACTCTTTGTATATGATTGTTTTAGGTTCAATTTTTCAACAAAATGTTTCTTTCCACTTTTATGTAGTTAACACCCAGTTGCCACTAAATTATGATGACTCTCTAAACATCATAATTGTATTCATAAGAATTACATGTGAGCGCTTTGAAATCATTTCAGTTTTTTTGTCCAGCATCTCCTGATTCACCAGTATGAGAAAACCCCCACATTGATATACTGTTTGATTCACCTTAATATCTGCTTGTGCAGGATGTCGAGCTTTTGGGGGTTCATGTTCTATTTCTGGGCCTTTAGACCCAAATAACCCTCATTTCTGGACCATATTTATAATAAAGCATTAACTACTAAGGGTCTTTAGCAAAAATGTTCATGCATGGTGTAGTGGTTGTGTATGCCCCAACAACAATGGGATACAAAGGACAAAGGGTCAAAATTACTCAATTTTCACAAAATGTCAAAAATGAGGATTGGTAATATAGGCATGAGAAGTGTTATTTTATGCTACTTTGAGATTTATATCATAAATGATATTTCATTCTTTACCAGTGGTCTTTGCCCTGTAACAGACATTCTTCAGAAGTTAAAAATGACATATTTTAAACATAAGCACGTGGATTACCATTTTAGATGATTTTAAAGTCAGTGTATACAAATTTGATTTTTGATACTTAACTAGGTATCTTGCTCTCTATGCACTCCTATCAGAGAGTGAAAAATGACAAATTTCTAGTACAATTAAGGATATTTAGGTTTTATATATTTAAATTGAAGCACACATTTTAATATTGCACATATTTTACACAACTAAATTAAAATCTGTTGTTTTCTCATTGGCATATGGAGATGTTTAAAGGTACTAGTGTCATATTTTAATTGGATTATTTTCAATGGTTTGGTAAGGTTTATATGTATGTGTTTTATTTGAATTTGTTCGTAACTTATTTTAATATGTTTAGTACATTTATTGATTGAATTACGAAGTTGTTTTTATTCTGAATGTATATACATCACTTTGGTCAGCATTTGTTGCATTTAAATGTGTTTTATAAATACATTTTTGATTGATTGATTGATTGATTGAAGAAAAGTCACAAACTCATGTGGAGTTCCTATTTATCTTTTACTCTCAAAGTCTTTGCTTCCTTCTCCAGTATTCTCGAAGTTTGTAAAATGAAAATCTTCCTGTACCAGCCATACAGGCAGCTGTCATTTGTTATGAATTACTGGACTCCCAAAAATTCAAAGGATGTGTCTCCAGGAGAAAGCCTCATAAATCTAAAGAGGCCTACTAAAAAAGCAGGCCTCATGGGGCTGTTTCCACCTTCACAGACTGCCAGGCCCATCTATTTTGTATTTAAAAATAACATTTATATACATAAATATAAACATATATACCAGTCAGGAAGACTTCGTAAGTGATGACTAATAGGAAGCTGCTTTCCAGGGCAATTTCTTCCCCTAAAACTATAAGTGGCAGAATCCCTCTGGGCAGTCAGGCTGGGTTCCTTGGGTTCCATAAGAGGGAGATGATAGGTGAGGACTTCTGTACTTTAGGGGGATTCCACCTAACCAGAAGTTGCTTTCTCGGTGCAATGTTGTTTCACCAGAAGTATTCCCAAGTCTATTATAAAAGAAGCCATTTGACCTTATCTAGGAGAATTGGAGTTTGGTGAGTAGAAGAACAATGCTTGCCTGAAGTGGAGTAGTGGAGTAGAAAAGAAGTGAATTGTGACTGTGATTGGAATTGTGGATTGCGAAGAAATCTGCAAGAGGTACTTCTGTTAACACTAGAATCCCTGAAGCCTACAAAAAAACTTGTAATCCCGGCCCACCTTACGTCCCTTCGCACCTCTACCATCAGTGTCTTTTGTTTTGTAAATGCATCAATCAGCACAAGCAGCAAGAAGCCTGCTGTACCATACCCCACCTTGACAGAGCTCAACTCGTGCAAAACATTCTTCCAGCTCAAGCCAAGGCTCCTTATCTGCGTGTGAGGTGAGGTGCCTGGAGTTGTATAGGGTAAATAATACAGTATATCGTTATTTAGAATACATGCATTTCATGAGTGTTCCGTGTCTACAAAGATCTGGGTAAGTGTAGGATGACAGGAAATGTGAGGCAAGAAATTCTAAACACATACCTAAAGCAGACATTTTTTCCATGTTATAGTAATAATGACATGAAGTGTATAATGTGTGAAAACTTTTGTCCAAATATCAAATAAACACATGCACTTTTAATCAAGAATATTACCAAAGAAAAAAAAGCATTTGCTTTACATGTTGCTGTCAATGAATTAAAAAACCAAAAAAAAAAAAATTATATTCCTGCCTTTGTTCCTACTTTAAACATTCAATTTTTTTTTTAAATAATGAAAACAGTGTATTTCAAAACGTATAGATTCAAATCCAAACAAAGGTTTCAAACATGTAAAAGATTTGGCTCAATTCCAAGTAATAGACAATATAATGTGGATGGAATCACATTGACCTGTGCATAGATAGATAGATAGATAGATAGATAGATAGATAGATAGATAGATA
>JANRMT010028174.1:47544945-47556975 GCA_026402145.1 Polypterus bichir lapradei | reverse complement strand
TCTATCTATCTATCTATCTATCTATCTATCTATCTATCTATCTATCTATCTATCTATCTATCTAATTTTAATTTCTATTGAAACAGAATAATATTCTCTCCAAGATTATTTCTTGCGGTTTACCTGATGCTATTGATATTGCCTTCATCCTTTGTAACCTTGATCTCAATTAGGTGTGCTTCATAATGGGTGGCTGTAAATGCTGCATTTATATTTTTTACATTTATTCTGAACCTTATGGTGGCTGTCACTAAAAGCTGTAGTCCAGTGATTGAATTCTGGCTAAGCTCTCTCTCTGTATTTTCAGATTTGGCACTTTCTCTCTGTGCCTACATTGGTTTTCCTCCCAGGTATTTTGATTGTCCTGCCACATCCAAAAGTCATGTTTATGTGAACTGGTATTCTTGTATTTTGTTGTATGAGTGTAGTGTGTTATTAGTGTTTAATGTATTTTGTTTGTAGGACAGGGATCCTAAGAGATGGCCACCAGCTATTATATGGACTGGATCCCAATCTTTTGAGAAAGATTTAATTGTGTTGGGATGGTTTTTAATTGTATAGCAATATAATTTTAGTTCTTGTCTACTGTTGGTGTTCTTTTAATATCTGGATAAAAAAAATTAATATCTATATTAATTATAATTTGAAATATTTTAATTTTGACCAATGAGGGGTATTGAAATTTAACCCCTTATTAGGAATCAAAAATATGAAATTTAATATTTATAAAAATTAGATATATTTAAATTCATAACTAAGGATATGTATAGGAGCTGTAGATGGACTTGTTGAACTGTAACAATTAGTAGGATGGGTATAGCCTGTAAAATAAAAAATGTATAAATAGAGTCAGTATACCCATGCGATTCTTTGATATGGCCTTCAGCCTAATATCCCCTACCCTAATCCTGACACTTAAAGAGAGAGTGTAAGTGTGTGTGTGTGTGTGAGTATGTACTTCAATAGGCCGATGCCCTGACTTCAGTCAATTTCTGCAGGTAACAGTTCAGAGCCTAAGTTAACTAATCTATTTATATATTACAATTACTGTCTCATGAACGAATGCTTTTCATGTAAATACTATAAATAAATATGTCTCAAAAAACTTTACAGTTTTAAAATGTGGCTTCACCGTTGTAAAATTTGTGCAGCAGGCTTCAGAAGCTTTTTACATATTGTGAATAATCATTTTGTAAATTATTTATAATTTAACAATTCTGAGAAATACTACAGAAGGCCTTAGTTCTCTCTCCTTGGGAGAATAAGCCATCACACATGTCAAGCAGCATCATCATCGATATCTTGAATGTGCTTCAAGTAAACTGGCACACCATCATTTTTGTTTCATAGCTTTTTTTAACGTGGCTGCATTAATTACAGTTAGAGACTCAGAAATTTGACTGCTACTGTTTCATTTTTGACTTCTTCAATGAGATATTTTTAGAATAAGCTGAGATTTATTTAGAATCGCCTGAGCACACATAACAGGAGTGGGAGGCAGTTTCAGTGTGTTATGAAACAGATTCATTGAAGCGATGTGAACAAAAAAAGGAATATGCTGTTCAGTCATTTTCCTGCAGGGCTCATTATATATTTATTATATAATATTATATGCTGTATTTATCTCACACCTTATAAACTCTCCACAGCATATCCCATATAAGGACATTTTTGAAAGTGTGCTAAAAATCTTTATGTTTGTATAGTGAGTTATACTTGTGCCAAGCAGTAAATGCTGTAATATGCAGTTATCAGTGTACTGACCTGAAATGAACCCAATATATGTATAGTACATTTGATAGGATAGAAGCACTAGGCCTGAACAGGGATCTTTGGGTGCTATATTTAAAATACGTTGTACCACTAGGGAGATGGTGTAGATGCTTCAGAGTCTACTGCCAAAAGCAGTGGTCCAGCCTGCCGTGATAGCCCGGGGCCGAAGAGGTTTTTTTTTTTGGTATGGCACTCTTCACTGAGTTCAGGCAGAGTGCAAAGACAAGTTCTCATGTCAAATGCAAATAACAAACATACATAAAACAAACAGGCTTGAAAATGATTCACTTCAATAGTGTTCACCAATATGTGTCCGTCAATTGTTGAACTATGACCAGATGACAACCGAGGAGAAGAAACCAAAAAATATTCAGCAGCATTCCTGGAGAAAATAAACTTCTGCTGAGTCTATGGTCACTTATAACAGATAAGGTCTGGAGTCCTGAAGACCCCAGTCAAACTGTCTCCCTGACCCAAGCAGAGTATGTTCTGCATTGTCTAATCTGATGACAGAATCTTTTTATCTGTTAATCCCAAATTGTCCAACATCTCAGGTATTGATACTAGCTTACAAGAATTGTGCCAAAGGACTAAACAGGAGTGGCATTAGTTGAGATCTCCACATTAATGCAACACCAATATCCTTCAGGTTAAATGACTAAAGTATAGGGTAGTTCAGATTGGAAAACTGGCAGCATTTTGGGTGAGGTACTGTTCTCTATAAAAATACTGTAAATGAAACTAAACAACAAAATCAGAGCCGAGGTTCCAAGCAGCTATACGCTTTTCATTGAGAAATTGCAGGAGCTTCTTAAAAGCTTAGTGTAGTGCTTAAGCTAACATACTGTAATTCTCACATTGTAACTGAAAAGAGTACATGGAGTAAGGTGGTGGTCAGGGATCTACTTTCAGATCAGCAACTTTAGTGGTGTGGATGAAGCAGATAGTTATGTAGTCACAGTGGTGTGTTCTACAACCTGTTGCATGGTCTGCCAGGAACACTGGAAAAATTACAAATCTCCAAATCTCCTTCAAGTGAAACCCACATGGCTGGCCGAGTGGCCAATTGTAGCGATATCACTCTAATTAAATAAAGCCTTAACAGCATAAAGGAGAATTCTAGTCAACACTGGCATGAACAGTTTTTGTGCTAGGCCCAGCTGGCTTGTTCAGGGTCTCTTTTCTATATTTTATACTTCAACTATGTGTTTTTTCGATGTGCCAGAACGTAATGATATAAATTCATAGTATTTACCTGATGTCTCAGCCTTCATGACTGAAATGCCACAAGACTGCCAGGGACAGCCGATTGAAGGTTTCAGAATCTTGTATATAAGCTTCTACGCGTGGAAGTGTGTGTGTCTGTCCAGCTCGGAAGTGATAGGTGGATTTGGGGTAAGGGCTCCACCTCCAAGGATACACAAGTGAGGCCAGCACATCGGCAAAACAAAACCTCCGAAGAAAGAGTCACTCACTTAGCAGCTAATACAGAAGTGAGGCGAGCACATCAGCAAAATGGTATCCCTTTTACTTTTCTTCCTGCCACCAATACAGAAGTAAGGGGAGCACATCAGCAAAACGAAACCTCCAAAGAAAGACAAAGTCGCTAGCCAGTAATAAACAGGCGATGCAGGCATGTCAGCAAAACAAAAATTCCTAGGAGAGAGATGTCCAGAGTAGTTCCTTTCAATTACCTGACATTTCTACATTTCAATTTTTTTTCTGACAATTTCAATAGTTTCTAGGACCCCGGGCTTTTTACAGCACGGCCTTACACAGCTAGTTATATATAAGAAAGAGCTAGAACACTTCACCCATATATTTGAGATGCTAGAGCTGTGAGGGAACAGCAAAACTATTCATGTATGTTAATAAGTGCATTTGGGGGTAGTCATGGGATCAGTCTTTTTTAGTCCTTTTGGTTTCCTTTTGTGACACCAAACTAGGGTGGTGTGATATTCAAGGAGATGACTGGTCGTAAACACACCAGAAACAAGAAAATACAACCAATTGGTGATTCAGAATCAGAGTATCATTAGAGTCAAGAAGAATAATTGTTTTACAGTGTGTTTGGTAGGTAAAGCCTTCCATCTCAGATGGAAGAAAAACATTTTTTCAAGAAAGCTCAGCAGGACCATGACCAGTAATATTTACTTTTAGCAGCAACTTCATTATGTTATCCTCCGTACTAACACAGTTGTAAGAAAATGTTTGGGAAGCCCTTTAAAGTCTTCGGATATTTCTTTTGATAAGGACAAGGTCGAATGAATAGATCATTCTTGAGAAGAACAGACTAAGTAACTACAGGTAGCTTTTGCAGGATTAATTAGTTGAAAGGTTCACTTACTTTTTCCCCACCCTTTAGATGTGAATGTTTAAATGATGCATGTAGTATTGCTAACAACAACAATTTAACAACAACAACAACATTTATTTATATAGCACATTTTCATACAAATAATATAGTTCAAAGTGCTTTACATGATGAAGAAAGAGAAAAAAGACAAAATAAATAAGAATTTAAATTAGGGAACACTAATTAACATAGAATAAAAGTAAAGTCCGATGGTATAATTTATGTGGGTTATTAACAAAACTAGATTTAGGCCAACTGATGCCTCTTGGCCTTTCCATTGCTTAACTAAAAAGACATTAAGACTCAATAAGTGTTGGCAGGTGACAGAGGCTTATAGCGACACCTGGATTGGTACCTGAAAACAATGGGTGACACCTCAGCAACACAACGATGTGAGGTTATTTACGGAGGCTCGAGTGCCAATCCCTGCCTCCGAAAGATGGAGGACCTGCTTGCTGGGCCGAATGCAGATTAACGTCATACCCAGGACAAAGCAATTGCAGGTTAAGGGCCTTACTCAAGGGCACAAAGGAGAAAAGTCACTTCTGGCATTTACGGGATTCGAATCGGCAACCTTCTGATTGCCGACACATATTTCCAGCCTCAGATCCCCATCTGCAATAACAGATAAAACTTAACATGGTTATGTGAAAAATCTGTAAAAGAAATGATAAGATAAAGATATTAAGGGTCCATTACATAAAACAGAAGACCCATGCAGCTGTGTTTACACTCAAAAGAAGTGAAACTCATGAATTGAGACAGACACAAATATGACTTCTGATAACACCATCAAACCGGCCTTCCAAAACTTTCTTTTTTTTAACCATTAATGTTGAACAAGCAAGGCAGTGAAAGACTTAAGGACATGATAGCTAAAGGAAAAGAAAAACTGTGTGGTGTCCCCCTTCCCTTGGTGCCTAAAGCACATGCCTGTTTGGCTTAATGGGTAATCCGGGGCTGGTTATTACTTTAAGTAGATTGTGACTTTTGACTTGTAGGAAGATTTTCAACCCTTTTGTTGCTGTGGTAGCCCCACCCCCTGCACTGAAGTTGGTGGGGGCTTTGGGTTAGCAACATGAAATTTTCCAAAATGCCATTTTTGCCAAATATATATTTTTCTTATGGTTTCTGATTAAATTACGTAGTTGTTAGTGATGTGAATTTTCATTCGCCTCAATAATTAGTATGGAATTAATATTAGAGAGTTTTACACCCAAGTGGAAAGGAAATAAGAAATTAACTGATGTAATGCTGAGAAACTTGTACAGCGTCTTTATTGCTGCAACAAATTACACATCAATACAATGTACACATAACGTGTATCGACACTATAACACTGGCAAACAGTCATTATTGTTGACACTATCCAGCATAAAAAAAAAAAAAAAACACACACACACACACACAGGACATTCAGACCTAAACATTTCTAACTAGTTCAGTAGGTTTACAGTAATTAATAGTCAAATGTAGTGTGAGAATCTTTAAAACAGCTGCCTTCCATGCATAGCCCAGGCTGTGATGGACAGCCTTTGGAAACCCAAGTAGTTGTAATGGGCTTGTCTTTAGCGGTATGAAGTCTGTGAGCATAACAGACTCTGCACGGCTTCACTTTCAATGTCTTGTGTGAGCCAGTTCCCTCGTATGAACGTTTACCTGAGAAGCGGTCACACCCAGAAAGAAATGACAGGTTGTCAAGCTTTTTTAAGTCTTCAACGTCAATGTCGGAATCATAGTTGTCAGAGTCTTGAAAAATATGTTCTAATACCTCCAATCTAGTCATATGTATACTCCTTTTAGCCATATTTCAAAACTTTTGTGTTCTGTTTCATTGTCTCTATCCACAAAAACAACATAGACTTGGCACACTGCGATAGAAAAAAAAATTACGTCATCATGTTGGCGCATTCAGTTTAGTCAGACTGCTAGTCAACAACACTTGAGACTGAATGAAGGAGGGATCCAACATCACATGACCAGCAAATGCAGTTCTCATTCGCTGAGCATCACTGAATACTAATGAATAACTAGGGGGCTTCGCCCCCTGCTCACTTTGCTTGCCAACCCCTTGTCACTGCCGCTCGCGTATGTGGATTTCACTTTCACCAAACAACAAACCTTTTAATTCTCGCAGAAACATCTCTTCATTGGGAGGAAGCACTACTTTTCCCTGATAGCAACACAAATTATATGATCTACAAGTCTCCAACTTAAAGTTTAAATCCGAACAATGTATTCTATCTCTTTTTGCTGTTCCGTTATTTCACCAAGTAATAATTTCCATTTGTCTGCACTAATGCGATCTTTACTATCATTTTTGAGACTTTCAAATTTTAGTACTATCATTATCTCTAACCTGTTCTGCAAGTGTATCACACAAATTTTTTTGAATTCTTTACAACGTTCTACTTTGTCATCTACTTTTTGTCTTTTATTTCCAGTCCTGGATGTGGTTAAATCTCTTGGCACAAAGTTTCATCTCACGGGATGTGAAAGTATCTCTCTGAAAAAGTCACATCTCATCCCAGGCTAAAAGTCTTGTCTCATCCCAGGATTTTTTTATTATAGTAGAGAGATAACAAGGGACCATCAAGCAGAACTAGTATATACCTCTCCCGTATACTGGGCTGCCATTTGGTTCCCAGCTATGTAGCCCTTCAGGCTGAAGGGTTACGTACTGCAGCATGGTTGCTTGAAGGGTCACGTTGTGAAAGGGTTAAATGACAGAGATGCTGAAAATGTGGGATATAACTACAGATTACACCAATTTTTTTTGCTTTAGCTTCTCTTTTGGTATGAAAACACACACTACAGGATTTCAGTGCCTCCACTTCATTTTGTTATATTTGTAGCCTTGAGCTAAAATCACTTAAATTGATTTTTTTCCCACATCAAGCAACACTCAACACCCCAGAATAACAATGCAAAATCAAAATTTTAGAAATTTTTGATTAATTTATTAAAATTGAAATATCATTAGCACAAGTATTCAGGCCTTTACTTGGTACTTAGTGATTCCAGCCTGGAGTTTTCTTGAGTCTGATGAAACAAGCTTGGCACTCTTGGATTTGAGTGTTTTTCTCTAATTCTAATTCTGGAGGCCACTAGTAGACAGTTACTTTCAGGTCTGTACAGAGATGTTTGGTTGGGTTCAACTCTGGGCTCTGGCTATGTCAATCAAGAACCCTTCCAGAGTTATATCCAAACCACTCATCTTTTGTTCTTGGTCTGTGGTTGGAGGTCATTGGAAGGCGAATCTTCTGCTAAGCCTGAGGTACAGAGCAACCTGGGACAGGTTTTCATTAAAGATATCTCTTTATTTTCCTTCATTTTGTCTTTCTGTCCTGACGACAGAACATAATGCTGCCACCACCACCATGCTAAGCTGTTAGAATGTTATTACACAGGTGATGAATGTTGCTTCCTTTCCCCCAGATGTGATGCTCAGAATTGAGGACAAATGACTCAATCTTGGTTTCATCAGACAAGAGAATTTTGTTTCTCACAGTTTGTGTATCCTTTAGGTGCTTTTTTGCAAACTCCAAGCAGATTTCAAGAGTTGCCTGGTCATTCTGCCATAAAGTTCAGATTAGTGCAGTGTTGTAAAGGTCGTCGGCCCTCTAGAAGTTGCACTGATCTCCACACAAGTTCTCTGGAGATAAGCTAGAGTGACCATTGGGTTCTTGGTCACCTCTTTTACAATGGTCCTTCTTCACTGATTGCTCAGTTTTGCCGGGTGGTCGCTCTAAGAAGAGTAAATTTAAGAATTATGGAGACTACTGCTCTACTGTTTTCATGGGAATCTTCAATACTGCAGAAAAGTTTTTGTAGCCTTCCCCAGATCTGTGCCTCAGCATAATCCTGTCCGTTATGCTCTTCAGGGAATTCCATTGATCTGATTGCTTGGTGTTTATTCTGATACGCACTAGCTGCTAACTGTGGAACCTTCTATAGACAGGTGTGCAGTTTTTCCTAATGAGGTCCAGTTACTTCAAATAATTACAGGTGGATTCCAAACAATGGAGAGAAACATGTCAATGATGATCAATAGAATGGGGTGTACATGAGCCAGATTTCAAGTGTCATAGCAAAGGGTTTGAATACTTGTGTCAGCGGAATACTCGTATTTTAGGTTTTTTTTATTTCTATTTAATTTGCAAAAATTCTTATAATCCAGTTTTCACTTTGTCATCTGGGTGTATTGATTGTTTTTGAGGGCTTGATGAGGGAAAAAATGAATGTAAGTAATTTTAGCATAAGGCAGCAAAGTAATACATTGTGAAAAAAATTAAGGAGTCTGAATACCTCCCTAAGGCACTGTATATGTACAAAGAACATCACAAATGAACTGATTTATAATCTTGAACCTGGCATGTTACAGACTTTCACACAAACAAAAATGTGATTTTGAAACAAACATACCACACACCACTCAGGTTCAACATGTCACAAGGGTTTGTACATTGTTTCTTTGGAAAATCTCAAAGAAAAAAGGAATGTTTTTGGAAGAAATAGGACCCCTTCTTCACTACCACGTTTAGTCATCTCCAATTGGCCATTAGACTTTCACATGCAATGTCAAGATATATTGCATATAAAAACATATATCTATATGATTTGGTATCATAAGTGCTGAATATGTTTAATATTTACAATTGAAAATTGGGTTGGCTCTGGCTGGCTTGTGAGTAAACTTATGTCTCCATGCGCCTTCCATCCTTTACTGTGGGGAAGTTGGTAAAACATACTTGAGTTCCAGATCTATTGTGCAACACAGTCTTCTAAAAATGAGCCTTTGCACAATATAGTGCAGGCTAACAGGCCTGGCAGCTGAGAGTGTGACTTATATTTTCCTAAAATTTGAATAAAAAAAATCCAACCACATTACTGATGGTATTACCCAGTAACGATGAGTTTATATACTTGGGATCAATAGTATAGAGTAATGGGGATTGCGGAAGAGAGGTGAAAAAGAGAGTGCAGGCAGGGTGGAATGGGTGGAGAAGAGTGACAGGAGTAATTTGTGACAGACGGGTATCAGCAAGAGTGAAAGGGAAGGTCTACAGGACGGTAGTGAGACCAGCTATGTTATATGGGTTGGAGATGGTGGCACTGACCAGAAAGCAGGAGACAGAGCAGGAGGTAGAGTTAAAGATGCTAAGATTTGTATTGGGTGTAACGAGGATGAACAGGATTAAAAATGAGTTAATTAGAGGGTCAGCTCAAGTTGGACGGTTGGGAGACAAAGTCAGAGAGGTGAGATTGCGTTGGTTTGCACATGTGCAGAGGAGAGATGCTGAGTATATTGGGAGAAGGATGCTAAAGATAGAGTTGCCAGGTAAAACGAAAAGAGGAAGGCCTAAGAGAAGGTTTATGGATGTGGTGAGAGAGGACATGCAGGTGATGGGGTTAACAGAACAAGATGTAGAGGACAGAAAGATATGGAAGAAGATGATCCGCTGTGGCGACACCTAATGGGAGCAGCCGAAAGAAGAAGTTTTTACACTGTAACAGAAGTGTAGTAATGGAAACAACCCCTTTAAATCTAGCACATTACATCTTGCCTGAAGAAGGGGCCTGAGTTCCCTCGAAAGCTGGCATATTGTCATCTTTTTAGTTAGCCAATAAAAGGTGTCATTTTGCTTGTCTTCTCATTGCATCCCAAATGGCTAACATGGTACTAATACAATCTAGCACAATCGAATGAAAGTACTGTAGTTTTCTAATATGAGGGCTTTATCTCCTCTGATTTCCTTTGGCATTTTCTTCTGCTGATGGTCATATGACACTTTTTGATTTTGTGACAGTGGGGGAACGTGCTGCTAACTCCACACTGACAGTGACTGCAACAGAAATCAAATGAAGGACTTTGGAACTTTGGGGCATTCCAAGAGCCAACAGTGCAACCTCAAAATGAAAATGAATATTTACATAATATGTGAGCCTACAATATAGACATTTTAGTGTATGTAATATAGAAATTGGGTACAAATATAGAACTGGTAAATCAAGAATTCAAAAATAACATCATTTATGTTCCATGGAGAATTTCAAACCCAGAGGTGAAACTGAACTGGCTGCAACCGTGGTATAATTCACATACTGAAATAGACTGAGGCCAAAGCTTAGCTATTAGTCACTGCTGCTCTCAGCTATGTTTGACTTATTATCTGAATTATGGCTAACCTCAGAAGAAATAATAAATACATAATCAAATTCAACAAAAATGTAGAAAAAAGCATTGTGTTGTATAATTCACTAGAATGTTATTTTTTCTCTTCTAAAGCATTAAATTATTTTTGAGCATATTCTAATAAATGAGCATGTGGAAAAGAAATGCATGAAAAGAAAAACTGAACATTAATAAAGAAAAAGAGTGAGTACTCATTATATTGCAAAACAGAAATCCAAGACGTCAGAAATCGCATGGTGTCAACCACATCTAGCATATTACAGAGCAACATTCATTTGATACTGGGGTGGGGGTTATATAAACAACGGCCATTTTTGCGTGCCTAAATGACCCTTGAAGCCATTAATTCCATTGAAGCTCTTGTGCTATGCTGATGATCTTGTGCTTAAGTCTTGCTGTTAAGTTTACCACTGGCTAACAGACTCCAAAAGAAAAACAGAAAACTGTGTTACACAGCAAAGCCTTTCTTCGAGTGCAATAATTTCTGTATATAGTATAGCTGGTGCAAATCAAGAATATACATTAAGATGCACAGTCGTGTATTTAGTGGTTAAGGCACTGCACTAAAAACCACAAAGCTTCAATTCAGTGCCCATCATTAATATTCTGTGTTACGTGGGGCAGTAAGTATATCAATTACACTATACTCATAGGGGTTTAGCCGTACACATACTTGTACCGTGCCGTACAGAACTTTCAGGTTGGTACGCATTATGATCCAAGTGAATATAGTATAGCTTTAACCACACATGTTACATGCACTTTTTTAATGCTCAGATGGTCAGTCGACCAAAATGTTAGAGAATAAAGTAATACTTGACCAGATACAGTGTGGCCTCCCCTCTTTATTTCTGTGTGCAGAACTACTTTAAAAAATAAGCTTCCTCTCTGACTTCATAACAGAGCTGTAGCTTAGCAACTGAATTAGCACATGTTCAGTGATGTGGTCTCAAAAGTATGGCCACCAAAAAACCAGAGCTTGAGGACCGTCCTGTATCCTTCAGGTCTCCTGTTTGGGAACATTTCAGTTTTCTAGTGAACCACAATAGCAATAAGTAAAGACAAGTGGATAAGGTGAAGGCAGTGTGCTGCCATTGTTAAACTGAAATCGGGTATGCTGCTAGCAGTACGTCAACAGTTCCAACACTGCTCCCCATGGCATTTGGGCAACCTTTTCTTGTTAATTCAGACTGGGCAAAAGAAATAGGTGTTTATATTGTATCAGATCTGAGTCCATACTCTGTTATATATAACACATGCTAAAAGTGATTGAGCCCAAGTATGATGTTCTCTCTCACCCACATTTCAGCTGGCAAACCATACCAGCCATTTATAAACAAATAGGAGCTTTAATTGTACATAACATATCTGAGCTTGCACTCACTACTGATATGGAAAAATGAGCCAACATATCCTCATATTGCCATATTGGCGAAACACTACCTTACTGTGCCTGCTACCTCTGTTCCAAGCCAGTATTTCTACCCTTTCTATGAACAATATGGACACATACATTTTTCTGAAAAAAAAAAGAATATAATTAATCAATAATTTTCAACATGCTGCAATTCATTGATTTGTTATTATACTGTATATTTTTATTTATTTGATAAACTTAAGAAGCACTACGTTTTTTTAGGTTGTTAGACTGCAGCAATATAAATAGATATTATTAAATATAAAAAAAAAAAAATATATATATATA
>JANRMT010028174.1:47514711-47544545 GCA_026402145.1 Polypterus bichir lapradei | reverse complement strand
ATATATATATATATATATTAGAAAGGTATGTAACTGTATTTTCCATATGTATTCAGGAAATTATGGCCAGTTTGCCACTCTTGTGGCCTGTAGGGGTCATTACAGCACCCCAAACACTCAGACAAAGCATCACAACATGGTCCTGGGTTCAAGTAAAAGGTAATAATACCTCCACAGGGTTTCAGTTTCCCTCCTTCTATGCTATACAACACACAATAAGTTTCATCTTCTACACCACCCATACTGTCTCATCCACCTCCTCCAGAGCTCGAACATCCAGTGGACAGAGGTGGCCACTTTTATGCTGAACATAGGAATACTTCTGTTGTCATGAAGGAAGTATTCCTGGGCCAGGCGGAAGCCCATGAAAGTGGGGACAGCCTTCCCCAACAGCATCGCTTGTGGGTGTTCAGGGATCCCAGCAGAGCTTCCCCAAGGGACTGTAATTCCCAACATGCCCTGAATGTTCAGTAATGGACATTCTGGCCCAGGAATGCTCCTATCCACTGTGTCATGGGAAAATGTACTGTTGGGAGACAGTACGTCCATCCACAACATTGACCTTCCTGTCAGGTAATTGTAAAGGGTTAATCCCAGCTGGGTTGTCAACCCAACCCTGTCGTCTGTCTGTCGTTAACCACATGACTGATAGTTAACAGTGGCTGCCATGACTGTCCTCAACTCACTAAGAATTTACAAATGAAGGCTACAACTGAAAATCAATGGGACAGTAATGCAGCATGACTGCATCTTTGGGATTTTTCCTCACCCTCATTGGCTAATGAATTAAGTTACTCATTAATGGCTATTTGGTACAATCTTTGAGTTTTGTTGTCTCTTTCCTTTTATTCCTGCTCAGTCTATTCAATTGAAGTTATGCTAAACTAAAAAGTCCTCCTCCGTCACTCTGATCCAGCCCTACTTTTTATCTCCTCCTGAAGCTTTGGAGAACAGTTAACTCTATTACTTAATGTTTTTTTATTTAATGTGTACATTATAACGGACACGAGGGTTGCAATAATGTTATCTGGCATTTTCTTTTTTTTAAACCACAAACACTACAGTAATTGCAGATATTGTGACTGACTGATTCAGGACACTAAATACCCAGCTATTTTCAGGTACTGGATCGATCATCTGAGTCATTATCACACATCCTGTTTCATTTTGATTCTTTTTATGTACTTTATGATCAGGAGGGATTTGAATCTTTTTTCCAATTATTAAGACACTGGAGGTGTTTTTGACTCGAAGCAGTGACACTGAAAATGTTGCAGAATGCTATTTTATTTGAGCTGTCATTAGTTATATTCAGTGTCATCTCTTTTATTCAGAACAGAAAGAAAGTTAGAACTGATGTGAACTTTTGAAATACTGTCAAACATTTTTCATCCTTGTTTTTTTAGTAGGTTCTATAATGTTATAAGAACACAATAAATTAAAAGTAATTTTATTTGATAAAGCTAAAGAAGATGTTTAGATTCCATTAGCACATAAGAATATGTGCAAAAAGGAAAGAATAACTGAAAGTTAAGTCTCCAGTTGAAAAATCACAATACTATTAGAAGGAGATTGTGTTAGCTTTTGAGTTTTCATCAGATTTTGCAGTTATGGTACTAGCCTTGCATCTGGAAAAAGTGGATTCCCCTACCAAAAATGGAACTTTTTAACTACAACGAGTTTCAAAAAGGAAAGGCAGATGGATGTAATTACCTTTAAAGATGTTTTCTCCACCACATCCTGCTTAATGATTTTTAGTAAGAAATAAAGCTTTAGTTATAGTTTTTTTCTTTAAGCTTGTCAAGTACTGTATATCACATTTAAATAAAAAAAGGATTTCTTTGGGTAATTATTACTATATTTCTTTCAAAAATTGAATTATGAGGAAATCAATTCAGAATATCTACCCATCAATAGTAAGGGTCAAAGGATCCAGGACCTGTTCTTGCAGGACTGGGCACAAGACAGAAACCAGACCTGGACTGGGTGACAGCCCATCTCCATACATATTTTTACACATACTTATACTCAGTTATAGTGGACCAATTTCGGAACAACCATCAGTTTAATATATGACACGCTTTTATGGCTCAGTGACCAGAAGGGGCCGAGTCAGTTGCCGTCACTTTATGGTTTCTGTGCACTGTGAAGGAAGAAGACAAAACAGTTGGCAGCACCATCACTTCTAGCCACCAAAAGCTTGACAAGTTATTTATACACGCAAACACCTATATGCACACACACATGCACAAACACACAAATATGTACTGTATGCGCATACACATCGTATACTATCTGTGCTACCCAACAGTTTTGAAGGCTAAGTAATCAACATTGGCTTCATTGTAAACATTTGCAGTACACCATGAAGCACACTTCTCTATTATATGCTATTTGATATTGGGTTGGTAAAGCCAGTGTTTAATGTTTGTGATGTGCCATGTGTTGGAATGACAAATGTAATGTAGTTCATTACTAAAAATGTTTGTGATGCACCATCTTTTGCAATGACGGAGACATAGCAAACTGGATGGACACACAGACAAAGACACAGACACTTAGCCTTTTATAAAGGTGGAAATTGTGTGTATATATTTATAAATGTATATAATGATCTGGATTAGAACATAAATAACAAGTTAATTAGTATTGCAAAAGATGCCAAACTAGGTGAAATGTCAGATTATCTGCAATCAATCGATTCATTAAAAGGGACTTGAACAGAATACACACTTGGGCAGATTTGTGGCAGATGAAATTTAATTAAAGCAAATAGAAGGTACAGATGGGAAGTAAAAAATGTAAATTTACATACACAATGGGAGGTCTAAAACTTGAAAATATGCCTTATAAGAAGGACCTAGGAGTTGTATTGAATGCATCACTATCTACTCATACATTCAGTCAGTGTACAGAAGCGATCAAGAAGGCTAGAGAGATGTTAATTTATATAGCAATATGTGTAGTGTACAAGTCCAGGAAGGTTGTACTCAAGCTTTATAACACACTGGTTTCAATTTCAATTTCAATTTTTTATTGTCATGTGTACAAGTACAAGTGCCATGTACAATAAAATACTTGCTTGCATGTCCCTCTGCAGACAGTAAACATAGACAAAAAAAACCACACACACAATAAATATAAATATAAATAAGTAAATAAATAAAACCAGAATCCTAGGAATAAATAGAGACAGTGGCAGAAGTATAAGTGCCGGTAGGAGTGGAGGTGACACAAGGTTAATGATTGTTTATGAGTCTGATTGCAGTTGGGTAGAAACTGTTCCTGAACCTGAAGGTGCGCCTCCGAATGGACTTTAGTCACTTCCCAGATGGGAGGAGGGTGAAAAGTGACAGTGCAGTGTGTCTGGGGTCCTGCCTGATATGGTTCACTTTCCTGAGACAGCGTGTAGTGTGGATATCATGGATCGCAGGAAGCTGTGTGCCCGTGATCTGCTGTGCTGCATTCACTACCTACTGCAGAGGTTTGTAGTTCTGAACTGAGCAGTTGCTGTACCAGGATGTAATGCATCCTGTCAGGATGGATTTCACAGTACACCTGTAGAATCTGCAAAGGGTTGTGGGGGACATCCAGGCTTTACTTAGTCTCCTGAGGAAGTAGAGGCGTTTTTGGGGTTTCTTGACTACTGCCGCAGTGTGACTTGACCATTTAAGATCATCAGTGAGGGTGACTCTGAGGAACCTAAAGCTGCTGACCTGCTCCACAGCCTCACCTTCGATGTAAATAGGGCTGTGTTCTGTTGTCTGTTTGCGGAAATCCACATTCATCTTCTTAGTTTTGCTAACATTGAGGGTGAGGTTGCTGTCCTGACACCATTCTGCCAGGAGTCTGACCTCCTCCCTATAGGCCGTCTCATCATCCTCGCTGATCAGAACTATTACATTGGTATCGTCAGCAAACTTGAGGATGGTGTTTGAGCTGTACTTAGCTATGCAGTCATGGGTGTAAAGAGAGTAAAGCACGCTGCCCTGCGGGGTGCCAGTGTTAATGGTGATGATGGAGGAGGTTTTTCCACCAATACGCACTTGCTGAGGTCTGCCAGTGAGGAAGTCCCATATCCAGTTGCACAGTGAAGAGCTAAGCCCCAGATCCAGGAGTTTAGCGATGACCTGAGATGGAATAACGGTTTTAAATGCAGAGCTGTAGTCAGTGAATAGTGATCACTGGATCAGTGATTCGTAACCTTTTTTGAGTCACTGACCCCTTTAAGAATATGACGACAGCTACGAACTCCTTCCCCATAAATATTCACCTGTACGGTGACAGCTATTTTTCTCGCTTGATGTTTCTCACGCAATTTGTCTCGCATGACATTTTTCTTGCTGTTATTTTTCTTGTGCATTATTTTTCTCACGAGTATGTAACTCACACATTAGGCTTAGGTAAGAAAAATACTTGTGAGAAAAATAATGGTAAGAGATGTAACGTGCGAGGAAAATCAAGTGAGAAAGTTCACACAAGAAAAATCAACATTTCCAGACTGTATAGTGAATATAACTGTTAATTTTTATCTGACCCTCACGGACCCCCTGAAACCCAGGTCCATTGACCTCAGGTTAAGAACCCCTGGGTTAGGTAATGATATGCACAGTTCTCAATGGATAAATGCCCTATCCAGAGTAGGTTCCTGCATGGCACCTAATGCTGCCAGGATATGTTCATGCCCTGGTGATTCCTGTCCTGTATTGCAGGGTCTCAAAAATGGGTGGAATGAAGGATTTATTGTAGTTAACACACTATAAAATTGTTAAGATTTTTTTTCATTTTATCTGATGTTGGGAAACATGCAAAATTCTGATTAGAGATAACAAATAAATGTACTTGTTCATTCTGAGATAGAAAATAATTCTAGCTTAACAGTCAAGAAGCTTATGACTGCCAAAACCCATCAGAGTTCCCATTTCTAAAAAAAAAATCTTTTCATACAATTCAACATACTGTTCTAATGAACAAAAAAAATATGTTGGGAGAATGAAGCTCTTTGTTTTCCTCATCAGAATGAAAACGGACAGCAGGTTCTCCATTATTGAAATTAACAATGAAAAGAGGGTGTGCCTACCGACGGGCATATCAATTGGTTAGTTTATGTGTGAGCTGAGATAATGGGATTATGGGCGTCTACTCAATTAAAAAAGAAAAAGATCTTTCATTTAGGCTTTTTTTCCTGTAATAATACATTTTTTCCGCTTCAAAGCTTTCATTATATTTTTCACAGACTAATAACTGTAGCTCAGCACATTGGTCATGATTGTTTATTATTGGAGTACAATAGCCTAAAGCAAGTTTACTTTACCTTTTCCCAGTTCTAAATCAGGGGTTTGTAATTTTTTTGCAGCCCTGTATACATTCTATTTAAGAGAATATTTTTCAGGTTATAGATGAATGCATGCTTTAAGTTGACTACTAGTGAGCTATATATACTGTATTTAATTTTCCATCCATCCATTGTATAAGTGTTTCATCCATTCAACCAGCCTTTCACAATAGTCCAGTCCATCAATTTAAAATTAATGTAATTTATTTTAGCATAGCACTCCTCATTTGTCAGAATAATGTTAATAAAACAAAAATGATATTATATTGTCTGTAAAAATCTGGAAGTTCTTTCTTTGTCTGTATGTTATGACTTTGGGCATGCTTTAGCAGAGTGCAAAAAAGCAATGACTCATTAGCCAAATGTTATTAGAATGATGTATTTCTGAATACCTCTTACATTTGTTTATATTGCACATTCCTCCAGATCGCACTAAATTACTGCCATTACTGTCACAAAAGCATCTTTGCTATCATTCAACAGATCATGCAAATTGTGGCATGTTGGTCCAACATAGATATGGGAATTTCATTGCACTTTGCAAACATGACAGCAAACCTAAACTAGAACTTGAAATGTATCCTATGTTTGAAGTATCCAGGGCAGTAGGATTATTCAGAGATTACATTTAGTCATATCTAAAATGCAAGGACAATTTTTCAGATGAACAGTGAATCAAATATGGAAGCAAACATAGTGGAAATTAAATGAAAAAGTGCATTCAAGATGGAATTTCTTCATGCCCAAGACCTTGGGACATTAGAATAAGTTAATGAGTAATGTCACCTTTCTGAGATATCTTTAGGAGAGCAATAAGATTAATGACAGAAATAAATAGTCAAAATCCAAATGTAAGAAACAGCCAAAGCGCAATGTCTGAAGAATGTGGAGCATAAGATTTAGTGGGTGATTCAACTCGGTCATGAAATTTAGATAGTGAGTTACCTACTTAAAGACATCTAAGTGAAATTAAGGGGAAGTGTGTTTAAGATAGAAATTAGGGAGCACTTCTTAACATAAAGGATCTTGAGAACCAACTAATGGGTCACGTAGTTGAAACCCTGACAACGTTTGAAAAGGCCTGTATGAGATACGGAGACTACAGTGCTGTTAACAACACAAATAAGCTTAACAGACCAACTGGACTCTTCATTTCTTAGGCTTATGCTATAGGCTAGTTTTCCTCCCAGAAATAGTTAGTACAAATAGCATATTTAATTCAACTTTTATAACATGCATGCTTCCTTTTTCTGGGTTACAGTAAGCAGTTCTTTAATATACTGTCATTTACACTGATCCATAAAAAGTAATTCCACTCCTTAGACTGAGGTTGAGATCAAGTATGTAATAAGCTAGACTAGGACAAGATCCTCTGTTCAAGATTTATACACATCATATTCATTATACACTTGTCTCCTGCTGCTTGAGGTAAGTCAACCATAAAAGTAAAAAAAAAAAAGTCACTTATCTAGAAATTAATGTAAGAGGGCAGGAGTAATGCAACTCTGTAAGGACAGAGTGAACACATATGTACTCAGTATTTAGCTGCATTATCTGTGCACTCTAATGATTCAGTACTTTGCGGATTTAACAATTTATCAGCAAAACTCCACACCTCCTCTCCATCGTGGTCTGAAGAAGCCATCAATTTTACCTTGAAACCTCAACAGAGATTTAAAACTGTCCATCACATACTGCTTTCAGAAATGTTTTAATTAAAAAATGTAAACTGCAATTAGTTACAGACCAAATATTAATATAAAGAAATGTAAACTACAATTATTCACAGACCAGGCATGACCAATATTTTGTAAATGACCTGAATGGGAATCTTGTGTGTACAAACCCCTAACTGCTGTATAAATTTATATTTAACTGATTACTTGCACATTTAGTATTATTTGCATTTCTGCTTATATGTAAAACTGCATTTCATTGTCATGTTTAGTGATGATAAAGCTGAATCTAATCTAATCGGCTGTCTGTGAAAGCTATTGAGCCACGACAATCTTATCTGGGCTCTGTTTTTACCTACCTGATGTTAAACAGTGCCGTTAAATACATGCACCTTAACGTAGTCTACTAGCGCATGTAATTGCATTCTGTTATTGCCAGTATTTTTGAATATGACTCACTGTTACAAAATTGCAGTATATAATAAACAAAAATGTGATAACTGACTCTTTGATGAAGTAACTAAAATTAATGTTAAATTCTCCAGCTTTCAAATCATTTTACCAAGTCCCTGAAGGCATCTGAAAGTAACGCCATGCATACATTTTCTAACTTGTATTCTGTAATTTCCAAATGTGCACAGTGTTTGCACTTTGTACAGTGAAACAGCAACCTTCAGTTCATAAATCATTGTTGTCCTCTGCATTGGCGCTAACAGGTGACTACACATTTATTAAAACTGCTCTGCGGGCTATTTATGCATTTTTATTTTGGCTGCAAGCATAAGGGCAGATGCTAAATTTGCTGAGGAATGCCTCACACTGCTGACAGGCATCCCCAGTGCTCTTTCCAAACCTCACTGCAATCATAGATCTGCATACTGCCAACAAGTGCACAAATATGTGTGTGTGTGTGTGTGTGTGTTTGCCCTAGATTTAAGAAACTCCCACCTTTCTCCTGTTCTCATAGGAAACGTCAGAAAAGTTTTCTGAAAAGTTCACAAATTATCATCTTTTAACAAGTTAGAGAATGTGTCCCATGATGTGATATTCAGCTGTACTCAGGGACATCTCCATTTATTTTTTCATTTACTACATGAAAGCGACAATTATTGCATTTTTCTTTATTAATGTTTTCTAACGATGAGTACTATCCAAATATAAAAGGGAGAGTGAAATGTAATTACATTTACTAGTAGAACAGAGTACATAAAATACCTGCTTTTTATAGCGTTTTACAATATCATGTACTTCGAAACAGGGCTCAGATAGGCTTATGGTAGCTGAAGTAGCCAGATTCCAACTCAAGTGATTTCACAATCACATTGTTTGTACCTTATTATTAAGGTACAAGGTATTATTAAGGTATTAAGGTTTTTTGTGATTGGTTTAAGACTAATTGTAGTTCCTATTAAACATTAAAGTTTTAAATAAAATATCTGTTTGAGAGTTAAACTCCATGTTGAAGTCTCCAGCTAATATTTGTGTCTGCGACAGACTATGGTGGACTGCAAGTCATTGTGCTGCGTAAATGATAAACTGTAGTGTTAAAGTCATATTAATCTTAAAAAAAAATTACATTTTTAGTGTATCTGTTAGGGACAATACTGTGTAAATAAAGAATCATCCAGTCATCATTAGCAATGAATTTCAAGATGGACATCTTGTATTATAACAAGCTTGAACAGATTGATCAGATCAGTTCTGACTGACGAAAATAAAAAAGCAATGGCCTTGAAATGAAGTAGGCTAAATTACATAACACAGTTTAAGAGACACCAATCAACATCAAGATAAATAGTATACCCTTAAAACGCACCTACTGTATGCCTTAGAATTATCCTAAGGTCCCAAACTATTGCAATACGTCATTAGGAAATATCTGGTTCATTGAATAAGATTTCTTATAGGTAAACTTATAAAAGAACAAAAATGAAAGGCTAAAATGCCCTGGAATATCACCTATATGGTGATATGTTGGGAACAAGGGTTGGCGCCACCATTAAGGCAAGTCAGGCATTCACCTAGGGTGCAAATCATATGGGTTGGGGGAACCCTAGCTGCACAGGTTGTTGTTGTTGTTCTTTATTTCGCCTTATACAATTTCTTGTATTAGGAATTTGTTAGTTTTCGCATACCCCTTGGGGTCAGAGATTGTAAAGGACCCCTGGAGCAATGGAAGGTAAAGGGCCTTGCTCAAGGGCCCAGCAGAGTAGGATCTCTTTTGGCAGTGACAGAGATTCGAACCGGCAACCTTCTAGATACCAGTGCAGATCCTTAGCCTCAGAGCCACCACTCCGCCCCCTTAGCTATCAAATAGTTGGTTGGCACACTAATAAGGCACAAAATAACTTGGCACCGGCACTGGCACTGTTCAGGATGACCTGCTTAAACATTCAGGCACATTACAAATTTATACATTAGGTTTTTCCCTTAGAGTAGCATGTAGATACCGAGGACATGTTTATTCACTGTACACATAACAGCTTTTCCTTTTCCACTCATTTCTAGATATACTTGTGACATTTTGCTCTCCTTATTTGTATTTTTCACTTTTACGATGGCTCTGATAATTTAACTGATCTGGTGTGACTGAAAACAGCATCAAAAGTAACCTGCCATTGTAGAGATTCACTGAAGTCATTGCTGCTGCTTACACAGGCACCATCAAGTGTAAGCTACTGGTGTTCGCATGTGAGTGCAACCCTACCAGCATTTCACCCTCTCGTTCCTAGCATCTCTTTAGTTGACAGGAGCAGCTCTTGTACATGGGATAAGTTGCCTCCCTACATCTTAGGCCACTCAGGAAAATAAGTTTTAAATATTACTTAGGCAAGAAGTATCTGCTTAAAATACAGAAAATAAAAATTGTTTCAATAAAATAAAGTGACAACAAATGTACTTGTCAAAAACGGAGATAGCTACAAGTTTGATTCCCAGACCTTTCCTCAAAGCACAGCAGCCGTTTAATTTATTTATATTTAATTCTAATGGCTAAGCTAATACACCTTAACAAAATAAATTCAAGATTTTCAGCAAGGTTATGGTCAGCCAGAAATAGCAAACCAAAAAACCAGATATCCAAGATGAGGTATTCAAGCGATCATGAAGAAATGTGAAGAAACATGACTGAAAATGCACCGTACATCAGATGCAGACAGATTTTACAGCCTTCCACTGCTTTATTTTCATTTCCTTAAGAGACAGAGGGAAATCCATTGAGGTGCTCTTTCAATATCTGGCAGTTTCATTTAGCACCATACATTTAAATGTATCCACTTCGCAGATGCCTTTATCCAAAGCGACTTACAAAGGAGGTCAGCATAATCAAGTAAACATCAGTCTGGGAGACTGTTTAACATCAGGTTTTACAGGGAAGGTAACAAAATTGATTGTCATAAGTAAAGAGCATTAAACCAAATAGAACACAAAGCTAGTTAAACTTACTTTAGTTAAACAGACATTCACAAAACAAGATAATAATAATGTAAGCAAAAACTGCACAAAAAGTCTTTCTAAATAAATAAATATTTTTAGAAGGTATTGCAGCTCAGAAACCATTTTTGCAAATGCGCACAAGCAGAAATGGTATCAGTATGTGACAGACCATAAAGAAAGAAGAGATAACTAGTGGCAGAAAGTCTTATGGAACACTGAGCTCAAATTTTAAAAATTCTGGTTCATAACACATCTTTAGGAAAAGAAATATAAGTGGCAAAAATGTTAAGCCTGATAATGACCCCTAACACACTGCAAACAACTAAGACCTACCGGGAGTGGAAGTCAGTTGAATGTTATAACATTTGCTTGTTTTTGGTAAGTCTTACATTAGTTATTTTCTAACAGTAACAGCGTACTGCACGATAATGTACAGTAAATACACTTGACTTGAGCATTCCTAGTTTTCATACTCTTTCTCTGTCTCTGTTTAGCATTTGTTTGCTCAGAGGCTGATGTGCTTGCTGCTCCCTGAGCAGCTCTTCTTTTCTCCACCCTAGCAGCCCGCTTCTTCTCTTCTTTCGCCTACATCTTTTTGCATTAAAACTGATTAAGTTAGTTTTTGTGTTGCAGTTTCTTTAATTTTAAGTCTTTAATCTGCCTCAAGAATGATTATCGAAGGTGGTAGGGAATGAGAACGGCGCCCATACGCATGCTCTGCAAGGCTGTCCAAGTGTTGATTCTACAATAAATTAAAATAAAAATAAAAAGAGTAATAAAAATCATTACCCATTAATCATTAATCATTAGCGGATAGTAGATGTCACATAGTATATGTGTACCAAATTTCAAGTCAATAGGTGAAACGGTTTGTGAGCTACAGGTCATTTAAAATCCTGGACAGACAAACGAACAGCCACGGTAGCATATTATATAATAAGATTTTATTTCAAATTCTTTTTGTGTAACATCATCACAAATTTCTGAACAAATGCCAACGGTATTTGCATTTTTAACTGGCCGGTGCTGATGACCCCATTCCAAAAAACATTTTAGTGAATTACCTTTCCTCCAGAAATTCTGAAAATCAAGCCTGCTGTACTTCTTGCTTCTGCTTTGCACCTTAGTATTTTGAGTGCCTTCTCTCCTGTTCTTTTTCCAAGAGTGTTGTTGGTTGCACTTGTATGTTTTTGCTAGTAGATTGTTTCCTTCAACTATGCATTTCAGATATGATTAACCTCAATTTGTCTTCATTCTCCAATGTCCACACTGTTTTTATGGACTTTCTCAGTTAATGTCCATGCACTTACAGTGCCTAATACAATTCTTTACTTCACTGACCTTTACCTCATCTTTGCTACATCTGTTGTATGAAATTAAATAAAAGATAACACTAAGACTCGTTTACTTGTAGTAGTATCAAAGGTCAACTGCCTCAGGCACAAGACAAGAATCAGCCTTGGATATCAGACCGTCACAGGGCCCACTTACTTAAACAAAAAGGTCCAATTAGGAATTACCAATCAACTTAACATACATATTTTTGGGATATCATAGGAAAACCTGAGTACCTGACTAAAGCTCCAAGCAGATGTGCAAATATAATAACAAACAGACAGAATTCAAACAAAATAAATGAATCAATGAACAAACCTTAATTATGGAATCGGTTAATGGTCTCTCCATCTAATGTGATCTTCACCTTTCACGTAGTAATGATAGTATTTGTTTAAATCAAATTAAATGAATATACAAGTAGGCCATTAAAATCTTAATCTCTTCTTGAAATGGACAAGTATTGATCCATACAATATCTTTTATATCCAAAGTGAAGAACCTGTGATGGCTGCTTCTGATCAATCAATTAATGTGACTCACATAAATAGTAAATCATAATATAAGTATAGATATATCATAGTTACTTTGAAGAAAAACACTGGCACTACACAGAGTTTACAACTTAGTGCTTTTTCTACTAAGTGTACTTCTTGTTTTTGTGGACCAGGCTATTGCCCACTCTCCAAGCCAAGATCTGAACATCCCCACAATTAGGTCCACAGAGAATGTTTCTAGAACAATCAATATGCAGGACTACGTTCATATTTCTTCACCGTCACTCAAGTCCTATTCACTTATACCTATCACACTCACTTTGTTCACTTCTTCCTCTTTGTCTTGTCCAACCAGCCTAACTTGCTCTTTGAAATCCACTCTGACATAAGAATGGAATGCCCATTTCTCTGTAAAAAAGATCAGTTCACAAGGCTGTATGGATATGTCCAGCCTATCCACTGCTACAATATTGTATTTGACCATTTTACTATCAGGCAATTTTTTATCAATATCATCAGGCATATTTAACAATTATGTGATAACATAGATCTTTGCCTAGTAACACACGAAAGTCTAACTTAAAGCATCTTAGCAAGCTAAGCCAGTTTAGAAACTAAATCTGATTGTGGCCATTCTTGAGGCTGATAAGCCTTTCAAACTTGTACCCTATGTTTTTAAAAACTTTCGATATTACAAAAATAAGGATACCTCACTATACATTCTGATTGGACATTGTCAGGGGGACAATGGGGGCGCTATCATAAGTGATCAATGTTATTTAACTGCTTTTAAATCCGAATAAGAAATCAAGCACTATTCATAATAAATTTATGAATGATTTCTAATGACACTCAAGCCATACATTCATTTAGAGCACACTGTTTGATTCAGCTGCATTTTTCTATTTTTTATTGTTTAATATGTTCTCCTTTACCTTGACAAGTTTAAATTTTATTTTATTTTTATATAGTGTCTTATATATGTCCTTCTCTGTACACAAAAAACACCAATTCAAACACATCATAAAAAGTGTATGTTAGTAGAGTCACAATCTTCTGCAAAACTCCGCGGTGAGGCTCTACTAGGAGTCTCTTTGGGAATTGCAGGGTGGATGGCAGGACAAAATTCAAGGTAAACAACAAAATGAGAGGAGACCAAACTAAACCAGCATGTGATGATGTTGGAAAAATAGACAAAAGTCAAAGTACTACTGTAATGGAGAATAATATTTAGCACAGAGGTTAATAATGTTTTTATTTATTAATGTCTAACAATATCATATTTTGAAATGTAAGAAAACTGTCTAAGCCAGTTACTCTGGAACATTTGCAATTTACTAGATTAGATAAAGCCTTTTGTCAAGTACACTGATCATCTCAGTGTGCTCCGTGCTTACTCTCTCAGGTACAGAAGTGTATTAGGGCCATGGTGAAGAAAAAAAAAGTTTATGTTGAGAATAAAGTTGAGGAGAGGAAGAGAGGAAATCAGTTTAAGAAGCATGTACCGAGTAACATGGGTTAGGGAACACTTAACACAAAGCATTTAATGTGCTACATTACTTATGATGGGGTTTAAGAAATTCTAGTAAATTAAACATTGATTTTAAAATGATGTTTATGATGTTCTGGTTTAATGACAAAATAAACTCCGAGACTAAAGTCAACATGTAAACTTTAATCTCGACATAAACGTTGAGAAGTGGAAATGGCGAGAATAAAGTCTGCATGTCGACTTTATTCTCAACATTATTTTTTGTTTTCTTCACTGTGTCCTTATTTTTTTTCCTTCTCCGTGGCCCTAATATGCTTCCATGGGCGTTAGCATATCATAATATCTTGGACCAATAACGTGAGTTTTCTGCATTCTACTTATACAACCGACATTATAAAATACTGGAAATTATACAGTAAAATCAAGCCCCGACTTATCCATGGGAGAACTTAAATGCGAGTATATACGGTAAATGTGTAACTTTCTCTCTAGACTGTTCTGGTACTTTGTCTAGTTGCTTGGGGATATAGAATGTCAAAGAAAGGGGAAAACGTTTAACTGCAATAATAGTAAATTGTGACAGTGTAAACAGAAAGGTGCTTAATGTGGTACTTAATGAGAGGTGCGTCAGCTATACCTTGTGACTGGCCCAGATCATTCCTGAGCATGTCAGCTTACAGGGGCTCTTGGCTTTTGTAGTTTTTATTTTAGTTTGGTTCTGGTTCTTTGTGTTTTATATATCCTTTATTTTCAGTTTATTTACAAAAATATATTTTTACTACTACATTTGCACTCTTGGAGGTTTTCTTGGTTTGGTGATAACTCGAGAGCATCCCCTGTCCTTCAGAAAGTAAATAAACCTCTCAGGCCTTCAACCCTTTGAAAAATTATTTGTGCAGACCCTATATTACTAAATTCCCAACTTGGTCAGGCTAGAGTGCACTCTACCTAATAGACGCTAATGCACGCTCATATTCATGATTGCAGTGCTGTTCTGAGATGATCTTAATGCTTGAGTTTATCACTGGTGGCATCATTTCTCACATTCACTGTGAGGATTCATCTGCATAAAAATTAAGAATTCAGAAGGGAAAGTGGGGAATGTTGGCAGTAGTAGCAAGGGAAATTAGTATTTAATCCGAATGCTTAGTATACAGCTCAGTGCAGTCTATTTGTCTTTTCTGGTTTTATTTAACAGAGAATTTAATACTCCCTGCTATGCCAGATTTTTGCAAAAATGTGCACATTTACCTGTGTAATATACAGTGCATCTGGAAAGTATTCACAGCGCATCACTTTTTCCACATTTTGTTATGTTACAGCCTTATTCCAAAATGGATTAAATTCATGTTTTTCCTCAGAATTCTACACACAACACCCCATAATGACAATGTGAAAAAAGTTTACTTGAGGTTTTTGCAAAGTTATTAAAAATAAAAAAACTGAGAAATCACATGTACATAAGTATTCACAGCCTTTGCTCAATACTTTGTCGATGCACCTTTGGCAGCAATTACAGCCTCAAGTCTTTTTGAATAAGATGCCACAAGCTTGGCACACCTATCCTTGGCCAGTTTCGCCCATTCCTCTTTGCAGCACCTCTCAAGCTCCATCAGGTTGGATGGGAAGTGTCGGTGCAGAGCCATTTTAAGATCTCTCCAGAGATGTTCAATCGGATTCAAGTGTGGGCTCTGGCTGGGCCACTCAAGGACATTCACAGAGTTGCCCTGAAGCCACTCCTTTGATATCTTGGCTGTGTGCTCAGGGTTTGAAAGATGAACCGTCGCCCCTGTCTGAGGTCAAGAGCGCTCTGGAGCAGGTTTTCATCCAGTATGTCTCTGTACATTGCTGCAGTCATCTTTCCCTTTATCCTGACTAGTCTCCCAGTTCCTGCCGCTGAAAAACATCCCCACAGCATGATGCTGCCACCACCATGCTTCACTGTAGGGATGGTATTGGCCTGGTGATGAGCGGTGCCTGGTTTCCTCCAAATGTGACGCCTGGCATTCACACCAAAGAGTTCAATCTTTGTCTCATCAGACCAGAGAATTTTGTATCCTATGGTCTGAGAGTCCTTCAGGTGCCTTTTGGCAAACTCCAGGCGGGCTGCCATGTGCCTTTTACTAAGGAGTGGCTCCCGTCTGGCCATTCTACCATACAGACCTGATTGGTGGATTGCTGCAGAGATGGTTGTCCTTCTGGAAGGTTCTCCTCTCTCCACAGAGGACCTCTGGAGCTCTGACAGAGTGACCATCGGGTTCTTGGTCACCTCCCTGACTAAGGCCCTTCTCTCCCGATTGCTCAGGTTAGATGGCCGGCCAGCTCTAGGAAGAGTCCTGGTGGTTTTGAACTTCTTCCACTTACGGATGATGGTGGCCACTGTGCTCATTGGGACCTTCAAAGCAGCAGAAATTGTTCTGTAACCTTCCCCAGATTTGTGCCTCAAGACAATCCTGTCTCAAAGGTCTACAGACAATTCCTTTGACTTCATGCTTGGTTTTTGCTCTGACATGAACTGTCAACTGTGGGACCTTATATAGACAGGTGTGTGCCTTTCCAAATCATGTCCAATCAACTGAATTTACCATAGGTGGGCTCAAATTAAGCTGCAGAAACATCTCAAGGATGATCAGGGGAAACAGGATGCACCTGAGCTCAATTTTGTGCTTCATGGCAAAGGCTGTGAATACTTATGTGCATGTGCTTTCTCAATTTTTTTATTTTTAATAAATTTGCAAAAATCTCAAGTAAACTTTTTTCACGTTGTCATTATGTTGTGTTGTGTGCAGAATTCTGAGGAAAAAATGAATTTAATCCATTTTGGAATAAGGCTGTAACATAACAAAATGTGGAAAAAGTGATGCACTGTGAATACTTTCCAGATGCACTGTATCAATAAGTCTGTTTTCATTATTGCTTATTTTTAAACTTGCATAGTATATGAAGTATATCCAAGTTTTTTCAATCTGCCCCAGTCCATTTCCATGTGTACACAAGCTACTGGACAGAATCTAAACACAATTTCAAGGCAGTTGCTTCTTCAAATATGTTTCATGACATAAATATGCCCATTTTTGGCTAACAACTTGTATTTGCCCAAGAATTAGAAATTGGGTTTGGCATTGCTGTGTGCACAGAGCATTAAAAGGCAAAATGTCCATCAACTCACAACCTGCACTGAATGAAAGGGGAAGTCCAAAGAAATGCAAACCAACACAAAAAAATTGTGCTGCTAACAATAGATAAACCCACAATATATATATAGTGGTTTGTTCAGGTATGGCTATCAAGTTTTTTAAGCTACCTTGTACTTTCATATTTTAGTCAAGATAAATAACACAAATGACATTGCCTCTAAGCAGCCCACAGAATATTGAGGGTTTAGCTGTTGAATAAAAGTTAATAAATATTTTCCTTAAGTTTATAGACACAAATAAAGAGTCTGTAAACTTATCATTATCAAATGAAAATGAAATAAAATTTCCAAAACATTTCAATCACTTTTTCTGTATGTGTGTGTGTGTGTAAGGAGCTGCTATGCAGAAGAGGATGCTACAGAAAAGGAACAAGCTCAAGCAAGGCTCTAAGTGACATGAACAATTTTACTTGATGGCAGTGATGACACATACTATTACATTACTAAGGAAAAAGGAGAAGTTTGTAAGTGCCATTAACACACTGGGTGTGCAGCTGGTGGAGGCACCTTGTTTAATTAAAGCACTGAAGAGATTTTATTGTCTAGTCTGTGATCCCTGAAATAAGACTAGGACTGACCAGATTTGACTTTAGCAGATCATTTAAGCCCTCTTACCCACTAGCTGCATATATTTTAGAGTTGAAGGGTTAGTGGGGAAAGGATTCACTTGTGGGAGTAAGAAAGGCTGGAACAAAGAAGGCAATAGAAATATGTACTGTGAAGTAGTCCCTCATTCTTCTCTTCTGTACTTTGACTAAGTGCAAGTATGTAAGGGAATGACAGGCTGATACACAAATACATTTTTGGGGTGCCAACCCTGCTGTCCTCATTTACTTATAGGTTTTAAACAAAAATAATATACCATGGTGCTCAAAAGAATCAAAAAGTGCTGCCACCGTAACACGGTGTCTTAGTGGTTCTGAGTGGGTTCTTCAGTTATTATCGGGATGTGAAACTCCTTTGCTCAGGTCTCTTAGAACATAAGAGCATAAGAAATCTGACAAACGAGAGGAGAACATTCAGTCCATCAAGCCCATTTCGTTAGCTAATAGCTAAGCTATTCAAGAAGTAATGCCTTCTTTCAGGCGGTCATGCTGTTACGGCCCCAGGACTGGAAGGGGCGGAGTCAGCTGAACTCACTGGACGGTTTCTTTGCACTTAAGAGGAAGAAGAAGGCAAGACAGTTAGCGACAGTACCCCTTCCCGCCTTGGGGTGGTACCACATACCTGGGCTAAACTTGGAGGGTGACCCTTTGAAGTGCATGCGTTACTATATATATACTGTGTATATACAGGTATATATAAAATCCTAAGCCTAAAAGTGCAACGGAAGTGCAACAATGACGTTTTTAATGTCATGTTGTTTGTCATGCTTTAAATCAGGCTTATTTTAAAACCTAGATATATATGATATATATGTTTGGTATCATTCTTTTCAGAATTTATCTAACTTTAATGTGATGTTGTTAGATTTTCAGATTCTTATTCCATTTTTAAATTATAAACTAAAAAATATCAAGAACTCACGAGAAGGGACTTTGTGCCAAAAGATTTAACCATGTCCGGGGCCGGAAAATAAAGACAAAGAGTAGGACTGCTGCTGTACAGGCTTTTAAATGTTTGGAGTGCGACAAAAGATGAAGATCATGCAGCACGGCAGCAGCAGCAAGCCAACAGCTGATTGAGCAAAGAGGAGGTAAAAAAACTGTATTTGTTTCCCATTATATCACCATTTAAGATGGTGTTTCAGAGGACCGACCACGTCTCCTTAGGGTGCATTCAGCCCCCCTCTTCACAACGTGAGCGGCAGAGACACGAAGTGCCTGGCAAGTGAAGCAAGTAGGGGGGATCCCCCGAGTATATATTGTGGACGTTCAGCCCCCTAACATAGACAGATAGACACCAAATGTCCAAAAGACACACGTTTTAGTTATCCTTTGTTTATTTACAGCACCACACAATGCATAAATCAGCCAAAAATGACTTAGTCCCTTATTTCCTTCCAACTCTTCTGTCGCCTCTACTCCTCCACACACAAGCTCCATTCTCTTCCTCCCAACTGCGGCTCATCTACTGAAGTGAGGCGGCCCCTTTTATAATACCCCGGATGTGCTCCAGGTGCTTCATGATGATCTTCCAGCAGCACTTCCGGGTGTGGCGGAAGTTCTGCAATCCAGAGCTCTACAATCCTCCAGGCCCCCACTGGAGGTGGCCACGGGCCCCCAACAAGGTTGAGCTTCTAAGCTCTGATCCCATGGCTCCAATGTAGACCGGTGCGCTGCCCTCTAGTGGTCCAGGGGAGGTATATATACTTATTTAGTGACAGCTCTTGCCACTTCTTCGTCTCCTCTGGCAGCAGCAGCTATACCAAGACAGCCATTTAGAGGGCCTGCTGCGCTTTTGTCCCGTCTGCCACCAGCAGTTGTGAGTTGGCACTCTTAACTTGCCCATGTTACCACATAACGTGTTCATCACACGTTGCTTAGAACATTTAATGCTAAACACTTCCCTACCCTTTTGGGCTTCTCTTTCTACCTTTTCTAGACTGCGTTCAAGTCTGCTCTAACCAGTGTTTGTCTGCAATTTAGCCTGCCTGAAGAGTGAGTTCTTATAAAGTGAAAGAAATGGCTGGAGTAGGACAGTCAGGAAGGAAGCTGTCTCTTTTGCCAGCTGTTTGAATGAAAAGCTACTTTTTCTGAATAATGTCTTAATGCTGTTCCTGCTAGTCCCAGAATAAAGTTTTTTTTTTGACCAGTACTGAACTTCCTGTTTTGTGTATATCTCAGAAACCCAAGCATGACAAAAAAATGTGTATATGTGTATATACGCATATGTCATATCTCCTTCCTATGCAACTGACAGCATATGTGCAAGCATCACATATGTGACATTGCTGATCTTGTATGTGAAATCAACAGAATGAATGATTGAGATATTTAGATTTGGTTTTAGTGTACCATAGTAGTGAACAACAGATTTGCCAGCTTGAATGAACAAGGAACAGCAACCATACATTTTCACACCCAAGACAGTCTCAGGTGTATTGGAAATGTACCACCAACTGAAGAAATACAGTGAAAGGCAGTCTTGTGGTCAGCAGACTGTTCATGAAAGGCACAGATGGATGCTGACAGGGCTTCTGCTGAGTAACATAAGCCTTACAGTCAGCCAATTAACAGCTGGGTACAACAGGAATACTTAAAGGGCCATCTCGTAATATATAAGTCCTTTTCACTGATGTTGTCCTGATGGTGACTATGCTGGAATTCACACCCATTCTCCTGTAGTTATGAGGTGAGAATGTACTACTCTCAGTAGACACTTTATAAAGTCTACATATCTATTACTGAGTAGGTTACCATATTGTCTTCAGAGTAATCAAATTCAACAAGGCACCAGAAAGTGTCCATGTGGATTTTGGTCCATGCTGATTCAATGGCTTCATGGAGTACTATTTTAGATGGAGCAACAGATTTATGATGTGAACCAATCATTCAACCTCATTCCAAGAGTGCTCCAGCTGAAAGGGAAGCTGGAGCACCATTGGTGTAAACTAAAGTTACAGTTCTATTCGTGGAGCAAGCTTAAGGTCATGCATGCTTATCCTGCAGGACGTATCTATATGAAAAGTGTATGCTACATCCCTAAAAATATGCACATTCATTACTTATGAATAATATTCACCCCATTGGAAGTTTTTACATTGTATTGTGTTACAAAACTGGATATCTTTTGACTTTGCTCAACGTAAAAGACTCTTTAATGACAAAGTGAAAACAGATTTCAGCAAAGTGGTCTAGATTAATTTCAAATATTAAACAAAGAGTAATTTATCTCATAAATATTCACCCCATTCAGTTCAATATTTAGTTGATGTACCTTTGGCAGCCACGACAGCTCCGAGTCTCAGTCACTCCCTATCAGCTTTGCACATCTGGAGAATACCATTTTCCTCATTCTTCTTTGCAAAATTGTTCAAGCTTTGTCAGGGTTTATGGGGATATGAGTGAACCGTCTTTGTCAAATCTAGCCACAATCTCTCAATTGAACGGAGATTTGGACTCTGACTTTGCACCCCAGGGCATGAACATTGTTTTTTATAAGCCATTCCTGCATAGCACTGACTTTATGCCTGGGGTCGTTGCCTTGATGGAAACAAATCTTCTCCCAAAGCACCGGTTTCTTGCAGATTGTTTCAAGCTTTCTTCCAGATTTCCTTGCATGTTACTGCATTCATTTTACCCTTTAGCCTCACAAGGCTTCCAGGGCCTGCTGCAGAGAAGCATTCCTACAGAATGATGCTGCCACCCCAATTTGTCACGGAGGAGATAATGTGTTTTAGATAACGTGCAGTGTTCAAACATAGTGTTTAGTTTTATGGCCAATAAAATCAAATTTGGTTTTATCAGACCACAAAACAATTTTCCTCTTGACTCTAGCCAAGATGTCATGTGTATCTGTTTTCTCTTTAACAATCCCTCATAAAGCTATGTCCAGTGAAGCACCGGGCAACAGTTGTTTGCACAGCCTCTCCAATCTGAGCCACTTGTAACTCTTTTACGGTTCTCATATGTCTTTTGGTGACCTCCCTCCCTCGCTTTTTTGTGGATGACCTGCTCTGTGCAGTGCCATATTCTTTCCATTTCTGCTTGACTAGACTCCAAGGGATACTCCGTGATAGTCATCATCATCCCCTGGTTTGTGTTTGTCAATAACCTTTTCACACAATTGCTTGGAGTGTTCTTTTGCCTTCACTGTGTACGTTAGCCCACCTTACTGACTTACCATAAGCTGGCCCTTCCAGGTAAGGAACATTTAGACTACAACTGATTGAAAACCAGGTGACCTCCACTGAACTAATTCTGTGACTTCAGAAACCAATTGCCTGCACCAGTGATCATTTAAGTGTGACACATTGATGAATACCTATGCAATTATTTTGTGTTTTATATTTGTGATTAATTTAGATCCCTTTACAGAGATCTGTTTTCATTTTGACATTAAAGAGTCTTTTCCTGACGATCAGTCTCAAAAAAGCCAAAATAAATCACTGATTACAATAACATATGAAAATGTCCAAGGGTGTGTATATTTTTAAGGGCATTGTAGTTATGAAAAATTCTTAGGCACTCTGTGTTGTTAAAATGACATAAAACAGCATAATAGTGTGTGTGTCAAGGAAAGATAACTCTAAACAACAACCATCCCATACCATTGATAATTGAAATCATGCAATTTACACCAAATTTTGACCCTACCATTTGCAAGTTGCAGCAGAAGTCAGGATTCATCACACTAAGCTACACTTTTGTAATCTTTAATCTTCTGATTTTGGTGATTGTATGCCCTCTGTAGCTTCATCGTCAAGCTCTGATCTAATGAGACTGGATCGTGACATGGTTTCTGCTGTAGCCCATCCGCTATTATGGTGCACCTCTGCAGACCACAGTTGTAATGAACTGCTATTAGAGTATCTGTGGCATTTCTTTTGGCTTGAATGATTCTGCTCATTCTCATCTGCACTCTCTCATTAACAATGTGTCTTTGCCCACAGAAATGCTGCATACTGCAGTGTTGTTTGTTTATTGCACAATTCTCTATAAGCCCGGGAGACTCTACTGTTTGACAATCCCAGGAGGGCAGCCCTTTCCATGATGTCAAAACTACCAGATCTGGGACTAACATTCATTCCATGGTCAACATCATTTAGATTGTTTGTGTCTTGTGTTTGGTTGAATGACAGTTAACTCTTTTGACCATGTCTGGAGGATCCATAAATGACATTGAAGCCACTTTTTGTATGAACAAATAGATTTATCTAATAAAGTCGCCACTGAGTGCAGAACACATTCAGCCTGCTCTTGCTCTACTTCAGCAGCTGTCATTGTGCTCATCTGCCATTTTTCTCCAATACTTTCTCCTAGCATATTATCCCACTCACTCCAGCCCCTTTTATTCAATCTGTGGGCACTAGTTTGAAGCATCTGTACTATATTGCAGCTCCTCTGATTTTGGCTACCAGGCATGTTACCATGTCAGACCAATCAAGCTCAAAAGAATTAAAAATGCTTTTTGCAAAAAGAACAATAAATATAAGATATTTTTAAATCTCTTTTTATACTGAACAATCTTCCATGATATAATTGGCATACTAAGAGAAGAGAAGCTAACATCATAGCACACAAGGCGGACGGTTGCCATAAACGTGCCATGTAGTAGAGAATGTGTGGAACATTATGTGATGCCGTGGAGGGGAGTCTCAGCAGAATGTCTAATGAAGCGAGTGAATAAATAAAGTGCCAACTGACATTTCAGTTACATCTTTGAGCAAGCAATCTTCTAACAAATTACATTTAACTCTGGCGTCTCCTACAGTTTTGCATAGACATACTGCCGAGTTAACTCTGCATGAAGCTTTTCTCTGCTTTTTGTAACCAATATAACTTCATCATAAAATGAGCCTGGCAGTGGGCGGCTGAGTCAGGCTGCAGTTTAGACAGACAAGGGGTGACTGCATGCTCTAGGGTGCCTTTTAGCTTACCCTGTTTGGGTCTTTTTTCGCGTGGACATTTTAGTGTGATTTCAGCAATTTCCTTTTAAGTTGTCTCTATGAATGTATGGAATTAAATGCTTGCTCATCTGGTGCACCCTGCATATACTGTATAAATATTGATAAGTGTATATTATATGTCAAAGTTTTGCTTTTTAGTTTTGACGCTACAATGTGATACATCTTTGGGGCTTGCATTGTTTCTGATGTGACCAAAAAGAAAAAAAAATTGGATATATTCTTTTATAACCTCTGTTTCCTGTGACTCAACATTTCCAAATTAATTGAGGCCTTAATTGTACTTTTTTTAGTATGAGCCCTTGTGCCAGCTGGATAGCTTCATTACTATGCATAATTATTCAATCAAATCTTATGGAGACCTTCTTCTCTTTAGATACAGAATTAAATCTAATAGTGATACACAGTTTGAAAAAGTCAGCCTCTTAAGTTATATCTTCTTTAATGTTTATTCATTAGTCACAAAAAAAGTAGCTGATTTAGTTGAAAATCTGTTGTTCAACCAGGCCAGCTTTGGAGGTTATGCTGTTATAGTAGTGTAATGAGTTTGTCCAGAAAAAGGAAGAGGGGGAAGAAACATCAAAAATATCAAAAACAAAACTCCAATACTAAGAACATAAGAAATTTGACAAACGAGAGGAAACCATTCAGTCCATCAAGCTGATTTATTTAGCTAATAGATATGCTGCCTCAATCTCTCATCCAGATACTTTTTAAAATGTGTTAGGCTTTCTGTTTTAACTACATTTTTCAGTAGTTTGCTCCAGATTTCCACAACTCTTTGCATAAAGAAATGTTGCCAGGCTTCAATCCTAAATGCACTTCCCCGTTTAATTTCCACTTGCGTCACCATAAGTTGAAAGAATTTTGCTGGGTCTACTTTATCAATGCCTTTGAGAACGTCTGGATTAGGTCTCCACGCAGTCTCCTCTGCTCGAGACTAAACAGATTTAATTCTCTGCTAGAGTCCTTCAGAGTAGGACACGTCCTTAAGTCCTGGGATAAACTTGGTTGCTTTCCTCTGCACAGCTTCAAGTGCTGCTATGTCTTCCTTGTAGCGTGTTGAGCAGAACTGCACACAATAGTCCATAAGCGGTCTCATGAGTGTGTTATGTAATCTGAGTATAACATCCCTTGATTTACCGTATATTCAACATTTTTATGACATTATCTAACATATTATTTGCTTTTTTAATTGCTTGCACACATTGCTTCAATAATGACAATGTAGTGTCAGCATAAACCCCTAAATCATTTTTGCTCAATCTGTTTTTGACTCTAACACCATTTTTGTCCTTTGACTACAATTTTTTGCAATCTGTTCATCTCCTGATCAGTTTTTTACTCATATTAATTCTTGTGTATTTTGCATGTTTAGTTTATCGCTCATTTTTCTTTGCTTATGGTTTCTGATTACCAGATTTGTGCTTTGGACTTGTTATTCTTGGGTCGCCTTTTTAGGTAAACCCTTTGTGCCTTATTTTTTCTTGCAATACCATATTTGTTCTTCTTTTGTTTAATAGAAATAAATTCTTTATTTATAAATATTCTGTATTGGTTCTCTCCAGCCATGCCAGAGGTTTTTGCGGTTTCCTTTCCCTTGAAGGACATTTTTGTATTTCTGAACATTTAAAAATATTTTTGGACTTTGAAAGGCAGTGTCCCATTTTGGGCCTGTGCTTGCCTTGAGAACCTGCCTTGTTGAGATTAGGGTCAGGCTGCCTGGGGTAAGGCTAATGAAGGTACTTGCCTGTTTTGTGGGACTTTTTGAAAGCCTTACTCCCATTCACCATGCTTGTGTCATCTCTTAATTACACTGGGCAAATGACATTGAATGTTAAACGGCTGCACCATTAACCTGTTCATTAACAATCAATAAATCCAATAACCAACACAACTGAAAAAGCAGAATGAAAATTATGTTGAGGATGAGGATGACAATCTTAATAAACAAGTTAAAATAAAAACAAAACATACAAAAATGCTTGGTACGTTCTAATAAAAATTTATCAAACTTTTGACATTAACCCCAAAATATAAGCACTGGAAAATAACAATTTGCTTGATTATCCCAGAATTAAACAATTAAAAACAGAAGCTGGTTGGAACAAAACCTTTATCCACATGGAGCCTCCAGAACTGATTTTGAGAACCACTGATGTAAATTGTGGACTTCAGCTTCTAGAGTACAGATAGTTTAACAATGGATACATAATTATTATTACTTGTTATTTGGCTGACACCTTCATCCAAAGTAACTTATGACATTTGAGATACAATTGGGTATATTTCTTTTGTTTTATCAATTGGAGCACAGGCTGGTGAAGTGACTTTGTTCATGGTCACACAACATCAGTAGCAGGATTTGATCCCACAATCTGAAGGTCTGAAGTCCAAAGAATAAAGCTTTACCCATGATGCCACATAGCCTGCCAACATGGCTACATGGATCACTCCTTTCCCACTAACCAAGTAATATTTTTGTTACTTCATTTTCACCCTGAGTCAATAGTTTGTAAAGCTTTCACATTTCTCTTTTTATCAGGTTTACATCTGGATACGATTTTAACAAATCTATAATAACCACCACATCTTGACATTTTAAAAACACTAAGAAATAGTAGTATAACATAAGATTCTAAAACCTGCTTGATCTAATTTTGTATCAAAGATGGACAGAGCCTACCCCAGCAGCACTTAATATATACATTAATATGAAATTAATATTACTATTTTGTTTGCTTTTTTCTTTCTGTCTTAGGAAATATCAGATTTTATAAAGGGTTAAAAGTTAAAGTAGCACACAAACACCAATTGTATTTTTTCATAACAGATGTCCCACATGATTACTTCAAAAGTGAAGTGATTCTGTGAGCTTTAGACGCAGATGTATTTCTCCTGCCTCCTTGTAGAGATTTACAGCGAGATCACCAGCTGTCTTCATAGAACCCTCATTACATAGCTAGTATGTTCATCTCTGCAGTGTGGAAGGACAACTTAGCATGTGGTCCAGAAAAGCAACTGATCATCCTGTGCTGGCACATCAGTAGTAGTCCTGTAAATTGACTGAATCGGTGGGGCAAACACAGAAGTCTGCCAGTTCTTCTAATTTAATATTTGTACGCTTCATAGGAGAATATGACCTTGGCCTTGGTCCCAATAACACAGACTGTAGGACTGTCCTGTCCTGTTTGCTGATGATTACAAGAGCCGCCTCCAGTGCCAAAATGGCAGGCAAGGAGACTGGAAAATGTGAGGTGCCTTACTGAGGGACTATTTCACTTGTGACCAACAAGAAGGCAGTCATCAAGGTTAAGGAGATGGGGATGCAGTAATCCTAAACTGAAGGTGTTCTGAAAGAAGATATACTCGTTTTAAAAAGGCTTTAGTTGATAACTCTTCAGTTAAGTATCAGTAATGTCACATTCCATCCTCTACTATTAAACAATAATTCAGTATGGTGTTGCAGTAGTTGGTGCTGCAGTAGTTAGGGATGATACTTCATAGATTCAGCACTCTGGCCATTTACATACCCTTAAGATATGCGAGTTAAGTTCATTTAAAATGCCACAATGCTCCTCTATTAATGTGTGCATGAGTGGGCTCAAAGATAGATTTACTTCTAGTCCAGAACGGACTCCTGCTTTAAACTGCATGGTGCTGATATAGGCTGAAGGGTCCAGCTTCCCAAAACAATGAAATGGAATACAGTAAATAAGTGTGAGAATGTATGATAAATTATAGTAATCGGGAGGCATAATATACCCTTTCATAGACTCCAGCTCCCCCTGACTCCAATCTGGACAAAGCAGTAATATATCTTCTGAACCTACATTTTCTATGACATATTGATCGAACGCCACAGCCAATTTCAGATAGTTTAGGCTCAAGGCAGTGGCTTGTACTGGAGAGAATGGCAACACGTCACATTACCCACATAAACATAAGAAGAACATGCAAACTTCACTCTAACAACTCTTACTGAGTCAAAAACCAAACTGTAACACACCAGCACTAGCCAGTGCATCACAGAAAACGTAATACAATTGTCTTGATATATTTTATAAACTTTTAACACTCCCTCAGAGAAACACAGTGAATCTGTGGTGTGAATTAAAATGGCCAGCCAGTCTCTGCAATGTCCAAGAGATAAGGGATCTTGTTTTTTAGTTACTTTTATTCAAAGGAAATAACCAATTAATTTTTGTGCATTAATTTTTGTTGTCATGCTAACATGTCTTATGATCTTTATTGGATTATTGAGAAAATGGGCTCCCAATGCTCTGTCTTACACCCAACTGCAAAACATAGAATTAAGCAATGAACAGAAAAGCCTCTGTTTTTTCAATTGCCTGTTAATTTTGCTTTGTCTTGCCAACCCCTGAAACGCACTGCACATAATTTATATTGATTTTTGGAAGTCATATTTAATTTAAACAACCTATTAAAAAGTACTGATAATAATAGGCAGCATGGTTATGCACTGTTGAGCACTGCTAATGCATGGATCTAGCTGTCCCTCTGAAGTTTGTATTTTCTTCTGTATTGTTTAAATGATCAGCAGAAAGTTGTGAGGATGGTTGGGGTCACCCTGAGGTTTCTCTTTCGCACTGTCTAGGGTAGTAATGGAGTTTTTCTCCTTCTGGTCATAGACACCTGCTGGCTACAGCAAAGTTTCCTTTAAACTGAGATAGAGGTTGGAGTGATGTGGACTAGAGACATGAGTAGAACCAGCAGGAGTCATGGAACTTGAAGGTCTATGGATAACCAAGGCCTTGACAAAGGGTCTTCCCTAGTGGTACTCACATGCAGAACATACGTATATACGAACAGATGTAGAATGGATCTGTACTTGCCTTTGGGCATGATAAAGGATTTTAGGATTGTTTTATTAAGTGCAACATGCTATTCAGTCTACGAAAATGTTTCTAGCACACATTCCAAGAATAAAGGAGCAACACAATTAAAAGAGCCCTATCCATATGAATCAAACTGCAGTATTGTTTTACGTGGCGCAAATTAACACTAAAATAAATTCATTCTGCATTTCAAATTTATCCACTCATACACTTTATAAAATATTAAATACAGTACAAATGTAATTAACTAAGTAGCCAGCATTATGTTAATTATTCTTAAAGTGAATTGCATTTTTTGTGAGTGTAATACAAAGAAAATCAAAGAAGCAAACACAATGGACTCTCTGTGTCTGTCTGGTCACTCTTGCCAGTGGGCATCAGTAGTTTTCAATGCAATATGTAACCCTTTTACAGGACAATTTTGGGAGGGGTGAGTGGGGGATCCAGCACCATGGAGGGTTTATTGTTGATAATCTCATCTGCAAGGCACTGCTTCCCCCAGGACATTAGAGGGCAACCATCCTGGGCAGGTGTGGTACCATGGATTCCTGTAGGGCACGCTGGGAGTTGTAGTTTGGCACAGCCCTGTTGGGTCCTGTTGGGTTCCACCAGGGGGAGCTGCAGAGTCCTACTTTTGGCATTCACCACACCTGGGAGTGATTAAAGGTCTGATTGATGAGCCACCTGGAACACTCCCAGGACCAGCTTAAAAGGAGCTGCCTCACTCTATTCAGCGAGCCAGAGTTAGGAGGAGAGGAGAGGAGAGGAGAGGAGAGGAGAGGAGAGGAGAGGAGAGGAGAGGAGAGGAGAGGAGAGGAGAGGAGAGACGAGACAGAAGAAGAAGATGGTTTTGTGCTGGACTGTGAACTTGGTGCTTTCTGCTCTGTGGTACTATGGGGAGCAATAGAAAAGAGCTTCCTCATGTGAATAAATGTGTGCTATGTGGCAAACTCGTGTCTCTGCCTGTCTGTGTCAGGTTAGGCTGGTTGTATGCGCTCCTGGGTTTCCACACTGTTAATAATCTTTCAGAAATTCCTGAATGTGTTTTTGTAGTTACTGAACTTAAAATACAAAAACTGATTCCAAAATAAAGAAACAAAAACAGAATAGTGCACAGGGATATTTAGATATTTGAGCATTTTCTTATGATGTTTTTGTGTTAATTACAAAGCGGATATAATATGATATAATACTACTTTGATTAATAATAATATAATAATACTTGTAATATCTCTTATAATCATAATAATATACATTAATACTTTGTCCATGGATACATTTTATGTAAGTATGTAGGAAGACTTTATTACATTAATGATATCAAAGATATTTTTGGATTTAGCTAGAATGAGATATTTAGATTTAAAAAGAACTTTATTTGTCCCCAGGGGGAAATATATATATATATATATATATATATATATATATATATATATATATA
>JANRMT010028174.1:47491949-47514701 GCA_026402145.1 Polypterus bichir lapradei | reverse complement strand
ATATATATATATATATATATATATATATATATATATATATATATATATTTGGCATATACTTTGACACCAGTAGGGGGTGTGCCAGCCACCCAATCCGACACAGCCAAACACAGGAGGCACACTTACAAAAGCACAGGTGGATTTTATTTTTCTTCATTTGTGGGCAACACCTTCCACAATACTTTCTTCTTTTCTCTTTCTCTTTCTCCTCCACGACAACCTTCGTCTCCCTCCTCCTGACTCTGGCTCCCTAAACAGAGTGAGGTGGTCTCCTTATATAGTGAACCTGGATGTGGTCCAGGTCCTGCCCCATCACTTCTGGCAGTACTCCCGAGTATGGCAGAAGTGCTGCATGGGGACCCAGAAGTGCTGCTGTCCTGGGCTCCACAATTGTCCAGGCGCCCCCTGGCAGTGGCCACAGGCCCCAACAGGGTTGAACTTCCAAGCTCTGATCCTGTGGCCCTGATACAAACCAGGGGGGCTGCTTTCTTGTGTCCTAAAGGAGGTATTGTCTCTCTCCTGGTCTTTTAATCCTCTAGGCGTCCAGGCTAGGCAAAAGCCCCAGCCAGCTGCCACAATACATACATATATACTATAGCAGTGTTTCCCAACCTCGGTCCTGGGGGCCCACTGTGGCTGCAGGTTTTTGTTCCAACCAGATTCCTAATCAGTGACAACACCTGATAGCACTGATCTCATTTAATTAGCTGGTATTATTTTTCTTTTATTCTACATTCAGAAAAGCACATCAGCATGATTTATACATTTATAAGACATTTAGAAATATTTCTGCTTTTGCTATAGATTTAAATGCATAACTCTCTTTTGTTGATTTTTGATTAAATTTTGCCCTTTTCTCTGTGCATTTTTTTCCCTTTGTTGTACCTTATTAATGACAATTAAAAATGAGCAAAGCAGATACGCTGGCAAACAACACTGAATAATCAAAGGCTGCAACTACTTTAGCATCAGACCCACTAATTAGTAAATAATGGATTAATTAAACAATTAGAACACCTAGAAAAGTAGAATGAAAATCAAGATGAAAATATTGTTAAAAAGAAAAAAATACATTATTCCTATATACCTGCTTGGTACATTTTAATATATATATATATATATATATATATATATGTTTTTTTTTTTCAATGTATTCGTAGTCTGAATCACAATCTGATCATGTGGGTGGTTACCTACCAGGTAACACTTGTGGTTGGTCAGCAAGTCGGCTAACGTCCGCCACGGTGCCCCGAAAGAGGAATGCATTGAATGTAATTACCCCGATCTACAGACTGTCAAATAAATGAACCACACACTGTGGCGCAACGTGAGAGGCTTCGCCTGCTGACGCCCGAGGTTTGAATCCCAAGAGGGAGTGCAGTGAGTGTGTACGCCTGATGAGCCCAGAATTAGGGCGAAACACGTGTTGCGTACTCTTTGCATTATTTGACAGTAAAAATCTATTTCAACCATATATATATTTTAACAAAGTTAGTTCTCTAATTTCTATATTGTTCCCAAAACACAGAACTTGGGAAATAAAACATCACTTAATTAGCCCAAGAGTCCAATTAGAAGCAGAAGCTGGCTGGAACAAAAACCTGCAGCCACAGTGGGTCCCCAGGACGGAGGTTGGGAAACACTGCACTATAGTCTGAATATACACCAGAATGACTAAAATGGAAGAAAATTTTAAAAAGAAAGAAAAGAAAAAAAAAACATCTAAGATGGCAGTCACAGTCACAGTGAGGCCTTAAGCAGACGTATTGCTATTCATATAAAGGAGCCCCAGTAACATTTCCAGACACTGTTCTGCTAAATAATTTGCTGACTGAAAGTCCTCAGTGTTAGTGCGTCACAGAGAGGATGTGCAACTTTGTTCATAATGGCACTCAAATTTGCATTAATTCTCTCCATTGCTACTACCAACAGGGGTGCCTAAGTGCATCCCATAACTGACCCTGACCTTTTAATAAGCTTGTTGATTCAGTGGGCCTCTCTTGAAGTGATGTTACTAGTCTAGAATGCAACAGCATAGAAAATTGCACTGGCCATGACAGAGTTGTAGGAGATGTGAAGGATGTCCCTTCCCATATTAAAGGAATGCATTCCCCTAAGGATGAGCCTTTACTGATTAATTGTAACATGACTTACATATGAATGTTGAGCATCCACTGATATCATTTTTCACCCTCCGACAGAGATCCATAGAAGGCTAGAACCCTAATAAAGGATCATAAATGGAAAAATATAATATGATATTTGTAATCACTAAGTTTAAAATCTTAAACAATATCTCACATATTTATATTTGAAATTTGTCATTTTTAACCTTCTGGTGAAAAATAATTTGGTGGGTGTGCAGTTTCTTTGTGGACAAACTGAAACAGCATTTATTTATTATATAGTGCCTTTCACCTCTGTCTATCTGGTCATTCCAGAATCTTTCATGGTCCTCATCATAATGTCAATAGACATCTTGTCCTGTCCAGTAGCAGATGCATTGGACAAATCCAAGCTAAAATGTATTATACCCTTTGAACCATGCTGCCCAATCTAATGCCAGCTTTCCCATTTATACGGCACCCCAAAACTTCTGTCCATGACATTCAGAGTCCACTTATTCTTCCCATAGCTTGCCCTATAGATGGGGAAAGCAACAGTTGCCCCGCCACCAAAATTTTATACTACACTTGGTTCTAAATTGCCTAGCCCTCTGCCAACTTGCATAGTTCCCCATTCTGACAAAACCCATACCATAATGTCCGCACACCCAGTTCATAAATCTTCCAATAAAGTGAACTTCCATCTGTCTTATAACATATTCATGAAGTCAAATCCAAATCCTTTTCTGTCTCTCCTTATAGAGTGCCCAGTCATTGGCCACTTCCACCGCAGGGAACTGTACTTTCTCCGGTCCTGTTCAGTCTATATACATCAGACTTCCAATACAACTCGGAGTCCTGCCACGTGTAAAAGTTTGCTGATGACACTGCTATCGTAGGCTGCATCAGGAGTGGACAGGAGGAGAAGTATAGGAATCTAATCAAGGACTTTGTTAAATGGTTCAATAAATCCACATCATACAATCACTAGTCCTCTGATTTTTCTTAAGTCTTGAATCCCAGCAGATCATTTACCACACCCACTGAGTCATTCCAACATTAATTTTGTTCTACACTTACTGCCAGCATGCCCCGTCCTATGCAAGTCTGCCAGGCTTACCTAATATGGGCACAAATTCACAATGTAAGATCTTCTGACCCCCACATCTTAAAACATAACTTGCTCCCCAACCTGACTTGTGCTACACCCACAGGACAGGTTCAGCCTAAATCTTACTCTGCCTTTATGGTCAGGATACATATATTTCCTTGAACATAAATTTTCTTTCTGATTAAATTGAATCATTTCACTAAGCCTGACAGAAACTTCACAGAGATGTTTTGATGCTAGCTTCTCCAGGTAGACCTGTCTTCCTCATACAGGTCTTGACCATTCAAGGAGGTTGACTCTGTCAGGTTCAGATCCACATGCACTATACTATTATTTCCATGCCCCACCTAGGTAACTCTCACAAGGTACCACTGTGCCACAACACACCGGTTGAAAAACACTGGTCTAGATGACTTTCATGCCGCTTGCATTTTTCAGAATGATGTTTTATGTCTTGTTTCCCTGTTGTTCTCCACAAGGATTCGGTTTTGGCACTTTGAAACAACAAACAAGGAAAGCAAAAAAAGGAATTAATCACACCATATCCCGTTAGCTGCATCCATTTGTCATAACAAGAGCTGGAAAAAGTCTGTGTGTAACATTGTCCTTGATCCCTTGCCTGCTGCTCATTTCTTAAGTCCAGTTGGTCCGGTCCAAGCTCCTTTATCTTTTATTTTCTTCAAGTGTACGATTTATGAAGGGGTGATTTGTTAAGGAAACAACCAAATTTTCTTTGATTTCTAACGTCTCAATTGCTCATCTGTAATTACGTAATGCTGGGTGTGAGCTGTGAACCATTGACGTTAACATGAAATAGTGCATTGACGATTGTCTAATCACATTAGATTAAAAAAACCTAAAACAATGCTAATTCGCTGCTACAAAATGTAGGAATGGCCAGGGTACAGAGAGATGCTTCCCCAGAAAAATATGAAAACAACTAATTAAAAGGCAGGTACAGGTCACCTGCTTGCCAAAAGATCAAAGACTTGCATAAACTCTCATTTGGCCAACATTCTTCAATAAAGGAAATAATGGTATTCACATAGAAATTAAACAAATACAAGTTAGAACCAATTTTTAACAGATGTTTGCCTGCGTTGACACTAGGCATGTTGTGCAAATAAACAAATATATTTCATGATTATTTCATATTAGCTAATTCATTTAAGTAGAGATTTTAAAATATTTGGAGTTAGTGCCCTAGTGCCCCGCATTACAAACTGTCACTGCTTCTGGAAGTGTCTGTTAGAAGGTTAGGATCACTGATAAATATCAAAAATATCACAAATATATCACACTGAAAGCTGTTGTGGAAACGAGGATGGTAGCAAAACTAGATGCTCTTACCAAAAGTCCCCTCCATCTCCTCCAGGAGGTGCTCTCTTGGAGCACTTTTAAATACTATATATTTATTATATAATTTATATATAATTTATTTTGTTAAAAGCAAGTAACATTCAATACAATTAAGTCAAGCTTAACAAAACTAAATTCAACTCCCACCTAAGAGAAACAGAGGAAGGTCAACAACCAGAGTAAACCTTTAAGAGTAGAAAAGAGAATATTTTTCCCCAATATAAATGCTTATTCAAAAATGTTGTTGATTAGATCCTGCCAGGTTTTTAAAAAGTTTTGAACAGATCTTCTAAGTCAGAATTTGTTTCTTTTTCCAATTTCAAATAGTATGTAACATCAATTACCCACTGTTTTAACAGAGGAGAGTTAGGATTCTTCCAGTTGAGCAAGATACAGTAAGTCTACATGCTAATAAAGGCAATTACAGTTTGTTTGTCTCCTCCACTTTAAGTCCATCTTAGAGTCCAAAAATCACAGCTGTTAGTGGATTAGAAGGTATTGTGACACCAAGGCTTTCTGATTGGCATTTAAAGATTTTGGTCCAGAATTATGTTAATTTGAAGAACTTTTAGCTCATTCCACCAAAGTGTGCTAAGAAGCACCTCTAAGGATCTTTTGTGCCCACTGCCATCAGGCAATTCAATGCTTCATCCTAACATCCCAGACTAAATACTTACAACGCTTTTCTGCACAATATATATTTATCTATCCAACTATGTATTGACTGATTGCATTATTTGCCCTGTGCATCTCTGTCTTTATGTTTTAAGTTTCTTATGCTGTTAATAAATTGTATTAAATCTAATCTAACCTAATTAAATATTTGTGATCAGCAACCTCAAAATTGCATAAAACAGAACTCCACATGCCTTTGTTACCAATCTCCATTTTTTTTCAAACTTTTGTAAAAAGCAAGAACTATGGTCCCGGCCCATTAGTGAGTGAAGCTCTTGGGTGGGTTGATGTGGCCTGCACAACTTCAAGTCCTTCTGATGATTTTTGCTGCAAACACCCATTGGTTTACTCTTTATTATGATAAAGGTTGTAGTTGCCTGTACAAAATATGGTCCAAAAATGGACTAAAAATTATTTTTTTAAGTTCTAGGAGGTCAAACATAGGTAAGAAAAAGCTTGATGTATTGCATAACAAAACAACAAGGTGATTCAAATAGTAAATCATAAGTGGGGGTTTTCTCATTTAAGTAAGTCAGGAGATATCAGACTAAAAAAAAACTGAAGTGATTTCAAAACATTTACAATTAATTTTAATGAAAATAACTATCATGTAAGTGGTAGGGTTCATCATTTAATTATATATTTATATTTAGTATAAAATTCAAGATATTTGGATGGGGACAAACTCTTTTTATGTAGTCACGTTATTGACGTAAACTTCATTATCCTAAGCCTATCCTTGCTTACAATGTACATTACATCCCAGGGGCAAACTGGTAACATAGCGTCTGAAAGTCAGCCTACCAGCATGTGGTAAAACAGATGTCTTATTTACCGTTTCTCTGGTTAAATGAATGTTAAATGTTGCATAATTTTAAAATGGCTTAGTAATGATTGAAAAGAACACAGAATTAAATATTAACATGGAAAGTCAATGAATAGGATGTACGTATTCAAAATTTACAAATGCAGTTCTGTTGTGGAGAAGGACTTATTTAAAATGCCTTAACTTTTAACATTTATATTTTGCATGGTTGTGCTCTGTGAAGTGGGAGGGAAAATTTGCAGCCTTTTTGTTGACAACATGATTTAGTCTAGTAAGAGGCAATTAGGCTTTTAGTTATAAACTCCTTTTTATCAAAGGTAAGTAGTGAAATGACAGGACAAGCTTCTTTCCAGGGTTTACATCATTTGCATGAAACGAGCAAATGTGAACAGAACATATTATCATAATGTTATTTGATGAATTTGAAGTCATGGTTCAAATCATTTTCACAGAGGAAGAAAAAAGATCAGATCATCAGTGCTTTGCTCTCCGAGGTGGCTTTGTAAGCATTGCTGTATACACATTAAACAAAGATAGCATTATCATTTTCTGGACAGATAGATATAAAAGGCATCATTTCTCTTTTGTTTAACTGCACACTCAAACATTTTCTCTGATATTTTGATTCATATCATTGCTCTTTACCTATAACTGCTATTTGTCTTATCACATTTGCTCTTAAGACTGGCCTTTATACACATTGGCTGTATTCCCTTCTTATTAAGCTGTTTGTTCTCATTTTGGTCACTTTGCCAGTGATATGTGTGATTTCACTACTGCTCCGTTTAATAATATGAATGATAGTGCCTGTGACCAGTTTAACGCAACAGTGACACAATTTATAGAGAGACGTTTTTATACAATAGATGAGTGGACTGACAGACTATTGCTTATTTTACACTGGTCATCTGACATGGTGAAATAGCTCCAGTTTGAAAAACAAGCTCTTAATTTCTCTAATTGAGAAAATGTTTAACAGCTTATGCTCAACCAAGCATAATGCGGCCAAAGAGCTGGTTGCACTTTTAACCAACAGCTTTGCATTAGTCTTAAAGAGGCTGTTCATTAAACCCAAGTCAAGTTCTAAAAATGGCAGTATTGTCTAATGTCTGAGAATAATTTGGTCTTTTATTTTGTGATGAGAAGCCTTTGTATCACTTTGAAACATTCACAATTGTTTAACTTTTAACCTTGTGGCCTGTCTAACTCCTCGAGCAAATTCGCTAACATTCCACATGGTCGCTAGACCACTTTGCCAGTCTTCTTTCATTGTAGACTTGTGAGTATTTACAGTATAAAAAGTAACTAGTAAAAACAAGCCTTGCTGATTTTCAAAATTTCAAACAATAAAAGACAGGACAACAGATATAGCAACTAATGTAACAGGAAGACCTAATTTTTGCCAAAGTCGAGTCTATAATATTTAATGCTCTGTACTGGCAGAACACCACACACGCTGTGCTCTGAGACCCTATCATCTGCATACATTAATGTTTAAATAAACAAAGATTATACAGATTTTATTTAAATTTTGTAAAAGTTGCTTAGATAACATTGCACATCTGTTTGTTGACTGGCTAGAAATTCAGAGATAAAAGGAATAGTCGTAAGGAACTAGAAACAAACAAACATAAGACAAAGTTGAGAAAAGTGAAAACTCCAATACAAGAATGCTGGACAGAGTGCGGACACACAAAATAGTTTAAGATTGCAAGATATTCAAGTTAAATACTAATTTTATGTGTTAGTTTACATATAAACAGTACTAATTTCATGTATTAATTTAGGCCATTGACACAATTCGTCGCTGTTCTCTGGTGCCCAAATTACTATTATGTTGCACTCCTATACCACTCCCGGAAAGTCAATATGAGAACCTCATTGTTTACATATTAAGCACTGGTAACTGGTGTATTGTGGACTGGGAATGCATTCCCTAAAAACATAAGCAGTTTTACACTGCTGTTATTGCTGCCAAAAAAACATCTCCACATACCTCAAACAGTATAAACAAACAACGACAAAAAACAAAATAGTATTAACGTTTAATTTTTAATGTTGTGAAATAAGCAACTGTCAAGTCACAGGAAGTCAGTACATCATTAGAAGAAGAGTTTCTGGTCCAACATTATCATGGGCAAGGTTCTTGACTGTGGCGAAGGTCTTTGCTCTTTAGCTGTCCCGGTGGCTTGGATTGCAGAAAAGATTAAAGACTGAGTGACTTAACGAATTCCAACAAGACAATGCTATGACTTTAGTAGTAAAAGTAAACATATTTTAAAATAAGGATCAGAGGATGAAACAGAAGTCTAAATTGAGCAAAAGTCTTTAACCAAAAATTAAATACAATACAATTTATTTTTGTACAAAGCTCTTCGTAATCTATACTTCTGCAAGTATAGATTACACTAATTACTAAATACAGAATTAGTAAATATAAAGATACACATTTGTTAAAACACAGAAAACCGTAGTAGAAACTGGTTAACATTAGATTAGGTTAGATACACTATTAATCCCAAGAAAAAATTCAGATGCATACAGCAGCAGAAACATAAAAACAAGGATACAGACTTAAATGACAAATAATACAGCCAATCAATTAATCAACTGATATATAAATAAATATAAATAAATAAATATTGCTCAGATATATCAAAATTGTATTTCAAAATAAATTTTATGAGTGCCCCTAGAGGAAACATTGACTTGCCTGACAGCTGTGGGCAGAAAAGGCCCCCAGAGGCGCTTCTTACCATTTTGTGGTTGAATGAGCTAAAAATGCTCAAAGAGAGCACATGCTGGACAGCATGGAGGGGATTTTCCATGATAGCATCCAATTTTGCCACCCTCCTCTTTTCTGTAACATCTTTCAGTGTGTCCAGGGTTCACCCTGTGATGGTGCAAGTTTTCCTGATAAGTTTGTTCAGTGCTTATTTTGAACTCAGGTTGCTGCCCCATGGGACCACAGCGTAGAACAACACACTGGCTACTATGTAAATGGAAACCAACAATATCTGTCAATTAATTAAAAGTTGAATTATGGACAGTTGACAATGGCGGAGATTGAAATTGTAAAAGAGAAAGTCAAAAATACAGTTCAGTAAAGAGCAATTGATAATGGTAAGAATGGGTACCGCCTGAACAGCCATTGACCTTTTCATTAGTAATCAGAAATACCTTCATTTAATGGAGAAATATTTCCATTTTCAATCTCAACTCTGTAAGTAATAATTAAATCTAATGTGTGATTATGACTATGATTCAGGCCATTGAAAATCTGGCAAACCACTACTGAGTTCAAATAACAACTTTATACAAACAAAGTGCAAAATGCACAGCAAGACATTTAAACAAACACACTACTTTAAAAAATGTCAAATACATTTTATAAAACTGCATCAGATTTGTCCAAATCCTTACAACAAAAAATAAATTCCAAAAAAGATGTATAATAAACCTGGAATGTTTTAAAAAAGGAAACTAAATTATAACATAAACCTGTTAAATATTAACAAATGTGACAAGCAAATAGAGAGTGAGTTGTAGGGTGTGGTAGCTGCTTTTTACCATCAAATAGTCCATATAATAGTCCCATATTCCCCTTCTGGCCTCCCATTTTATTTTGAAAAATTTTGGTTACAGAAAACAATTTGTTTTGATTTTCATTGTCATAAACAGAATGAAGATATCTGACTAGCAGGAATCACAAAAAGTATCAGAATTAAAGAAAGTTTCCTAAAGAACAGTTGAAAACAAGAGAGAAGGTTGGTGCAATGGAGGTTGTAGTGATTCTCAAGACTCATAAGATCAAGGCTAGAAAGTGAAAACCATAATCATTTAAAATTGTTTGTATTGCTCAAGACAAGTCATTGTGATGCTGTTCCTTTAAAGCTTTAATTTGAAATTTCAGATTCTACCTTGTGCTCACCATAATGTTTTATGGCACTAGCACTGAGATGTCATAAGTCAACGGGCATGTGCTTCATGTGCCTAGAAATTATTTGGAAGTGCCGTGATCAGACAATAAAAATGGTGGTGCCCATGGAAAATAAACATGTAAAATAGCAGAACCCATGAAAATTAGTATTACACAAATAAGAGCAGATTTAATTAATATATTAATAATGTTTTCCCAATATTTCCTACTGAAGGTGACCTTGTCTCACAGTTCATATACAGTATCTAGTATGCCTTGTACTAGGTGAAATACTTTAAAAATAGTAATTAAGGCAATCTAAATCTAGCTGTAACATATGTTAATACTAGGCTGTGTTACCCAGCTTTGCTTGGAAAATTTTTAAGATAATAGACCTCAGTTGTAGTGCTGTTGGTTAATTGGATGTAGAACAAAGTGCTTTTCTGTATATTTTTCTTTTTTTTTTAACAAGGTCTGATATTTCAAAATGATTTGAATCTTTTCTAGTTTAAAGAATATCTAGAAAAGCATCATAACAGTGTAACAATTTTAACCACCAAACAATATAAACCATATAAAAAGCAACAAAATAAACAACATAAATAATTCACATGTAGAAATATTTATCAAATTCTGATAATAAATAAAAGTTCAACCATAAATAGAAAAAAAACAATCATATGAACAGAACCTTACAATGGTGGGCACAAAATGATAAAACTGTGAGAACATTGAAAATGGCTGTGTAGTCACAATCATAATATAAAGACAAATCTAACAACCAGTGTTAAAAAGCAACAAAACAACAACTAAAATAAATGAGAAATTTAAACTGTGGTCAAAAAATATTTCAAATGTTATCATTGATTGATATACCAGTCTTAACCAGAAATGAATACTAAGTACACTTTTAAATGAGTTGCCATTTTTTCAAAATATGTGAACTCCTACAAACTATTTGGGCTTAAGAACACTTTACTGTGTCACACTTTAGAATAAAAGCTACCTGCATACCTGTTAGTCAGTTAGTTAGTTACTGCTGTGTAATAAAACCTTAGCAAATGCTTTGTTTTGTCTTAATAATAATTACAGTGATAATTTAGAATTTGGGTTGTGTATAGTGCACCTTTCAGTTGCCAAGGCTTTAACAAAAGCTTTTCTTTTTTGTGTTAAATAGTAATAAATGACTACCATAAATACTCGCATATAAGTCGGGTCTTGAAAGCTGAAAAGTCGATCATAAAATCAGACCCTGACTTATACGCCTGTTCAAAAACGCAATCCTTAATTTTTTTTTACATCTTCTTGCTTCCTCCAATCTCGCACCAGTTTTTCAGACACATTGAATTTTGTTGCAGCAGCGCAGTTTCCAATTTCTTTCACCACGTCAACAACTTTTAATTTAAAACCAGCTTCATATTTTCTTCTGATCGAACACTCCATCATAGATAAGGGATGCTCTTATGATAAAGGAGTATGAGGGTGTGAGATACAAAAAAAGTGCAAACGTTGCTTCAGAATAGTTTGGGTATTACTGTGTGGTCACATAGGCACAATACATAGAAGGCAGTGTACTCCATGGTGTTTAGGTGGTAGCACAAAAGCATTTGGCAGTAATGGTTTACTGATCTAATAAAATGTGCTTAGACCAATACGTAAAAATGTCTTTTTTTGCAGCCAAGACAAACAAAAGAGGTGCCTCACCAGTGTATTATAAAGTATGAGCATGAACTCTTTTGACTTGTACTCTACACATTGCGCTACATAACCTAACATTCTATTAGTTTTCTTAATGGCTTATGAACAAAGTCTTGATGTACATGGTAATGAGTAATCTATGACCCTTAAATCCTTCTAATAAGGTGTACTTTCATACATTCTATTGTGTATGCAAACCTAAGATTTTTACTTCCTATGTGTAATACTTTACATTGATTTCCATTAACAAATAAATCTCAAATTTGCCCAAGCCCCTATATAATCATACAATGAATTCTAGGCTATCTGGCAATCCACCTAGTTTGGTGTCATTATCTAGTGACAAATTATGGTATTTTTTTAGTTACCAAGACTAGGCGTATGTATTGTGTTTTGTTATCTTGGTTTTAGCAACTTCCTGGCTAAAGCCTCTGTTTTTTACTGGCTTAAGATTCATTCCTTTTCAACTCCTGATCCTTTTCTAATTTTTGTGCTAACTTCTTCATCTGGTCAGCGCACCAATTACTAATACCACTCAGACCAAGTGTAGGGTCCTAGGGGGACAGTGTCTCTTTTCTCATCAACCAACCCATTATGGCTTACCAGTCCATCAAACCACACATTCATACACATACAGTGGACCAATATAGCATGCCAATGAACATACTGTATATCACAAATGTCTTAGTAATGGGTTGTGTGGATAGTAATGGGAAAGATCTGTGGCAGTCATCTGGATCAGCGAGAGACCTGAGCCAGTGTCTGCTAAAGCATGACGTTCAACTCCAGCTATTGTGAGTTGTATAATGGTGTAGGACTAATGGATCTTTATACTAAATTTGTCAATCTTTATCCATTAAGGGATCAGGCTGCTGTCTTAGTTGCATGTAGTAATTTTGAACAATTTATCGCACAACATGGAATTACTGAAGCTCTGAACTTAGACCAAGGTCTTTAGTTTGAGTCAGACCTTATAAAACACCTTTCCAACTTGCTGTCAATTCACAAGCTCCACACTTCTCCCTGTCATACACATTATGATGGAGCAGTGGAACATGATAACTTCACCTTAAAAGTCTGTTTGACAAGAATGGGATGATCATTTACCTCAAGTGGAATTGGTATATAACATAATTACCCATGCCAGCACAGGTTTCACACCTTTGTTTTTGGCTTATGGGTGGGAGGCCCGAGTTCCAATTCACATACCTAATAATAAAATCGGCTATTCAACTCTGCAACAGCTACAGTAACACTCTAGCAGCACATGTAGCCTTATTGAAGGTATGATTGACAAATGCTTACAGATCTGCAACTGCATTTAGAAATAAAGCACAACAACAGCAGCAGCTGTACTACAATCGTCATGTAAAGTAAACGACTTATAGAACTGGAGATCTAAGTATTGAAGGATGACCCAGCACATCGTCAAAACAAATTAGCCCAACATTAAATTGGCCCTTTTAATATTCTATGCCCTCTACAATCATCCTACAATGACCCTTCTGTCATCTTTAAACTCTGTGATCTCTCAGACTCCCAGACTAAACAAAAAGTCATCCATTCCATTTGAGTGAAGCTGTATCTCATTATCGCCAAGACTCTGTTTCGCCTCTACCTTAAAAAAAATATCTACCTTACTTTAAAATATCTTATCAGGTTTCATTCAAAGTCCTGTGTCACCAGCTGTACTTTCACAGCTTCACACCAGCTGTACCTACGCAGCTACAATCTCAGCCATGATCTGATCCTACTGTTGCAAGGCAGAGTTTTACTCCCTCTACTGCAGAACCAATCCCGACACCACCCAGTTCCCCCAGGAATGACACAAATTATTTAATTAAGGATCATCAGCTTCTTCTCCACTTATTAAGAACTTGCCTCCACGTCAGAGGAACATACCTGCAAAATTTACAGACTTTGTGTTATACTAAGTTGTACTGATTGTTAGTATTGTTTTGATTGGTAAGTTCTCTCTTTCTTTATGTTAAATCTGTGCACTGTTTTATGTGGAAGTTTTACTTGTTGATGTTTTCATTTCATTAGAATGCCATCCCCTCTCCTTTAATTTAGAAATCCTCCTTTAGCTAATCATTAAATGCTGCTTAAGTGAGTTCTTATAGCAGTTGAATTACATTGTTATTGAAGTTATCACTATTTCTGAAAATATAATACAAATTAGGGCATTTTTTCTGGGGTAAAGGTGTAATGTAAGCAATAGTTCATGTTAGGTAGTTTTAATAAAGTTTATTGATTTATTTCAGAAAGGTAGGAGGAGCAATTTAGTGAGAGGAAGTGTAAAAAGGATGAGAAAGGTTCTTGGGTAACTAAGTGTGGTATATTCACCATTGCATTATAAAAAAAAAAGTAAAATTAGCAAGTAGTCCACAAAGTGGGGAGACCAAATCTGTGTGTCTTCCAACACATCGAGGACTCCTCTGCTACAATACCGAGGTCACTCAAGAACCAAGAAGAACCCAGGCACATTTCTGGTAGGGAGGGAATAGGAGACTCCCTTTACCAGCTCTTACAGCACTGCATCCAGAATGTTCTTCTTTCATCAGAGTTTAAAAAAAAAATGTAAAGAACCTACTAGGATGAATTTGGAAGTGAACTGAAGATAATGAATGATAAATGTCGACTAACTGTGAGAAAATGAGATATTGAGAGCAGGTGGCAAAAGCAAGAGTTTTTATGCACAAGGGCAAGAAGATGAGGTAGAGTAGTGGGTAATAGTGGGCCTGAAGAGTAGGCAAATCTTCCATTAATTAATATATTCTTTTAAGCTTTATTAGCTTAGCTCAACTGGAATATCAACACACTTATTATCTTTTTTTGCAAAAGCGGCTTTTGTCTAAATGGAACAAAAAATTATTTATATTTTATTCTTAGTTATATGATTTATTCTGCCAAAAATATGAACATTTAAAGTGAAAATACTGTTTGAATTAGGAAATAATCAGTGTCCATATAATTATTAGGATTACAAAACTGGAGTGCAAAGTGCAGTTAGATGCTTTTCTTTTTTAGAAAGCTTTCTAACATTGCTGCCATCTGTTATAAACTCATGACGTGGCCTGTTATCATCTGTGACTTTTATGATGCCACACAAAAAGTTTATTTTTAGTGCAAAGATAGCTTTTCGTATCTTGCTACAGAAGTGAGAAATACTATGCAATAAAGTAGCTTTTAACAGACAGTGTGAAGCCTGAAAAAACAACTTAAATAACAGAATGGATAGAATGAAAAGCAAGTTCTTCTAACTATGGAGTTATGAAAAGCTTAAATTATTTTTCTTTGAGTGTATTTTGAAATCTCTGCAACTTCAATTTGAGGTAAGTGGGTTTAATAATAAAGAATGAATGGGTAGGTTGGAGGGTTTGCTGTATTTTATACAAGATGAAAAAGATGGTGCAAAGTCAACTGTTACAATGAAAAATAAACACATACCAACAATTTTATTCAATTAATATTTATTTTATTTAGACCCATCAACAGCATGAATCATTATGATGAGTTTTGACAGCTGAGATCAAAAGAAATCATAATAATGGAACGACAACAAATAATTCATTTAACTTGGCCTATTACCATCTAGGTAACAGACACTCTGCCGCAGTTGTTCATCCGGTTGGTTTTGAAGTCAATTAATATTTTAATAAAAAAAGAAAAGTTAAACTGCCACCCACTGGTTCCTGAACAATGTAAAAAAGCAATATATATGCATACTTATCTATATATATATTGTGAGGTTTCTGAACACTTTTAGGAAGGTAAAACTGGTGCCGCATCTGTGGAGGACTACTTCTCTGCTGCTGAGGCAACCGCAGGTTCACAGCGCAGCAGAAGAATGCCACGGAAACAACTATGAGATAATCAAGATCGCACTATGTGCACCTGTCACCAAAGGGTGATGCAAGGGACATTATAAAAGCAGGGATAAAGTTGAATAAAGCTGGTTTTGCTAAAGTACTAAGACTCAGCTTCTTGTTTTGGGGTGCAAGACAGTGACTCAAGTGTCACAATATGTATAGCGATGGTTAGTGGGAAATGAAAAAATTTATGAAACTATCAAAGCAGAATTCTTCAGGAGTTTTTTTAAACCCGGCGTCCTACCTTCTCAGTTATTGTAATAATAACTCGAGGCGTGTTCTGTAAGTACTTATTACTCCTGCTTTCCTGCCATCATAAAAGATGGTAGCGCTTTATCCAGTGTCCTAGTTTTGGGATTCTCGCTTAACTCAAAAAATCCATTGGGGTAAGGAATTTAAGTTATTATTAGGATTTTTGCTTTGTTCTTTTGACCTCCACTTTAAGGTTTGTGTATTTCATATTGATTGTTATTATTTGACTTTCCCTGGTTTCCTAAACGAATGCCCATCTTTTCCTCAATGATTACTCATCTCCTGATTTCCTTTTTTTGTCTCCTTGGCTTTTGGTATTTACTGCCCCATGAACTCTTCATGGCTAAGATGTTGCTTTCAATTTCACCCTCTCTAATGTACACAATATTTAACACATGGAAAATGCTCAGTACTGTTGCTTTTGAAATTGACAAGATGCTTGCATACTTTGAACATCTGTATCTTAAATATAATGTCTCATTCCAGCATTTCTACTACTTGGAAGTTAGGGACTTTGCTACAAGAAACCTGGTTAAATTTTCTAACCATCCTCCCACTATGAAAAATATGAGTAAAGATTCTTCAAGTGTTTTTAAAACTAGGCATCCATCTTATATACTTAACGAAAGAATTAAATAGCTGGATCTGCACACTCTCAAGATATGTGTTATGATGTATGTACAATACTTCTGGTGCTTTTGTGCAAATAGAAGAGAAAAGGTTCTGAGAATTCTCATTTTTAGTTTGATTCTCTTTATACCCATGAAGATTATCACAATGAGGAAGAGCAAAATGTAGTAAACATACAGTATGTTTTAAAATGGCCTCCAAAGGTTTTTCCCTAATAGATGCAGAGTCCTGAGTTTGCATCCTGGCTGTGAATGTGGAGTTCAGACATTCTCCTCTTTCGTTCAGGAGAGGAAGTGAGAATGGGCCTAGCTTCTCATGCTCCAGAGCTGAACACAAAGGTTAGAAGATGTATGGACTTGTTTTTACACTCAGATTTTTGGGGTGGTAGAAGTAGAAGCCTTTGCTGGCAGCACTAAAGACAATATAAAAACTAACCTTGGATTGGACAAGAGCACCAGTCCTTCTCAGTGTTATGAACTGAACGTCTTCTTAATCTCTTTGCTTCTGCTTGGATTGGATTTCCTTCTTTTGCTTTTTTTTTTTTTTAAAGTGTTCCGTATTGTTTACAGTTGCTATTATTTTGTTGTGAGTGATGACTGTGGGTGCAGAGCACATGACATCATTAATGCTGCGGTTCAAATGGTCAGTACCATGCACTTCCAGGTCAAACAAGATTGTGGATAATTCAAACTAAAATTCTTTGTATTGGTGTGTGTTTCCATTTATACAGTATTGGTACTTAATGCCTCGCTAGTTAATTTTGTACTTAGCATTTTAACTTAGACCTAACTGACTGACTAGGTTGTTTTCCAGTGTATCTCTGGTCGCTAATATTATCATTTTAACTGCCTCCTCACGGGAGCGTATCACACAGGCCACACGTTTACACATACACAAATACCCAAATCACACAGGTATTATTTAATGCTCCCAATCAACCTGTGAGTCTGAGTTGTATTTGAGGGAGGAAAACCACTTGCATACAGAAGAAACATGCAAACCCTACGGAGATGTCATTCCACACCATAATCTAACCACAAACTAAGTGTGGCAGAAGGCTATGGAAGTGTCTAAATTAAATAGTACATACTATATAACGAATTATGCAATTTATTTTGGTGATTATATTCTGCATAAACAGACTACTAACTGCTATAATTTAAGAGTTCATCCTGAAATAATGTCAGTTTTGGTTTTCACCATAAATGACACTCCCTGGAAATGTCATTAGCAGTTATTTAACTGCATAGTGAGAATCACATTGCAGATTATCTTGAATTATCTCTGTGCTCTGTTTCCCCCGATATGTAGATAAGACCAGTTCCTCCACTCATCTTTGCCAGTTTAATGTCCAGAGTGTCAGGTTCATGGCAGCATAGCTGACAGCTGCTAGTGTCAGTGTCGCATGAGTTAGCGCAGACATTGCTTTCAGCTCCTGCCACACTGTCACATCCACCTGGACACATATCTTATTCTCACAACTGAAAATTGTTTTATTTTCCTCTTAAATAAAAATACAGATTTAGTTAAATATGTTAATTTCTTAAGTGTATGGAAATCTTGGAAAAATATGCTTTCATGTGACATTAGCTAATCTGCCTATGACTGCAGGGGTGTGTGTTTGTTTCTGCTCACCGTTATATACAAAGACTGTATTTACAGTAGTGTATATTTAATCTTCATAAATGTAAATATATAATGGTCTTTTTAGATACATTATTCTTTTTTTTTTGTTAAAAATCAGTGTATGTAATGTATGTTAAACAAGACATTTCCAACTGGTCATGACATCATCTCACATTAGATTTAAAAATTAGTATTAGAATGAACATCCTCCTAATAACTGAATATCTCTTTCAGTGAGTTATAATATATATAGAAGGAAAACTCTACCCAAAAATGTTATTTTTTTATGTTACTTACCTCAGCCTTACCCTTAGTTTATTTTGAAAAATATGTAATGTCATGTTTACGTGGAGAATGGAGATAACCAAGTTTTTGGTAGAAAGGGAGCCTTTGGTGAACAAAAAAAAACACCATGAAAACATCCATGTTGGAAATTTCACATCATTCATTTCATCATTTAGTTCATCCTTTCGTATACTCACAATGTTCAGAATGCATGTATGTTTTAATAAAATATGTGTAACCTGGTGAAGATTTTGACAAAAAAGACACGGACTTGTGAAATCTTTTAAAAAGGTTAATTCAAAAGAAAAAAAAACAATGGTTGGAGAGAAGTGTAACTAGGCAGCACATGAGAGTGTAAAACCTAGGCCAATGGCAGCTAGTACCCTGATTGGCTTATCCCGGTCAGAATAGGTTAGTAACACGTACTGGATTTGATGGTAAAAAAGGAGAGTAGTGAGATAGAAGAGAAATAAAACAGTTTAAAGGTGCAATAAAGAGGAACGAAGGGTAGACATCGTAGGGAATGAACTAACTGATTGGTGCAAACAGAGAAAACCCTGAAACAAAACTCTGAAAATTTCAGAGCAATGGAAAGTACAAACTTGTCAATGAAATTTGCATTTTTTCAGAGAAAAAGGCCAGAAATGGTGACAAACAATATGATGTCAGTCTAGTTAACCAGCTGAAGAAAGGGCATAATCTGCAGAGAATGTGATGGGCAAAGTAAAGATGAGAAGACCTGGCAAGTTAGTGGAAGGCATGAGTAGAGGTGCTGAGTCAAAAGTCAAGAGAGGGAGAGAAAGCTAGACAAAGGCTAACCAGTTTAAGAAAAGGCTGTCCCATGAGTTGAAGGCGCTGGTTTTGCTACAGTATGTGGTGTTCTGATGACTTTACTTGCAGTATACGAAGGAGCTGTACATGGTGGGGGCCAGATGGGAAAGCAGGTTGAAGCCATTGAATGTAAGTGAGAAGTCATTCAAGAAGGTGTGTTTGCTTTAGTTTGGTTTTTTTTTTTCTGTCACCTCATTTGATGACATACAAGTGAAGGGGCCAGTTCAGTCTTTCTATAAAGGCCACAATAATCTATAATAATGAATAGGGCTCCCAAAGTTTATAAGTAAGACTGACTTTCATGACAAATGTAGGTGAATTCACAGGTGAGATGTTATTGCACAAATATATGTGACTGTGAATATCGCATTTCTTGTTGTTTTACTGAATTCTGTATATATTTGTAAGTAGTTTTTATTCTTGAAACTTCGATTCAATTGTTATTGTGCTTGTTATAATAATTAAATAATATAATCTCCAGTATGTAATAAGTGGAGAGGGAATTTTAGGGACACGGTATATAAGCATTATTGAGGTGGAGACACCATCGTAAAGTTCACGCAATAGGTCTAAAAGGGGCTGGGGTTATATATTATTAAATAAATACCTCTAAAAAATTTAAGTAGTCCACAAACAAGAAGCCCCTTTACATTGGAATCCACTTTTGAGTTGAGGTCAGGACTCTTGACCAATGAGGAGGAGAGGAAGATCTTCAATCCAAAAGCACAACTACGTGTGAAAACAGCATTTACTTATTTCAAATACAAAGGGTTCATAGAGGAACAAAAATGAATTTTTCCCATATATAAAGGATGGTGCTACCTAAATTTCAGTTGTACTGCTGGGTTCTGAAAATACAATTATATGTATTGTGAAACTATTGAAGGAATTAGGATGAAAGTACATGTATTAGCTTTGGTTAGCCACACAGAGGAAACCCTGCACTAGTTCCTCCCTGCATTCTTTGCTCTCCATACCAGTAATTGTTAATTATTGTCAACTAAGTGGTGGTGTAAAGCTCATTTAGCATATGGTAGATGTGCAGGAGGTATTTGATGTTATGAACCTCTGTGTTGGAATCTAGATTTCCTCTTTTTGCATGTGTTGTTTATTTATTTTAAAATTATTTCAGTGATCTCATCACAACATAATTTTATTAAAGGCATTAATTGTTTGAAGAATGCAATTTTTACATGGATAAATGGATACTGTTACAGTATATTATTTGTAATAGCAACCCCATTACTAGCCAGGAATGTCATCATCCTGTCAAAAAATGGCAGTGCAGTACCTGGGGTCTTAATTTTGAGATTCTTGTTGAAATAATGTTTCTTTTGCATGGTAAGGAATTTTAGTTATTATTAAATTGATCTTTGCCATTTCTTTTGATCTTAGACTTCCGTTTTGTGTATTTCAAGGTCTCTCAAACATCTGAACATCTTCTATTTTTCCCTCATTGATTATTTATCTTACTGTTTCTTTTTTTTTTTTTTTTTGCCTTTTGGCACTTTGTGTTCTACGAACATTCATTACACTTGAGGGCTGAGATGTTCAATCCAACATAACTCATCAATCACCATTCACCAAACTCTTTCAAAGTCAAGAACTGAAGGTATTCAAAGTGTTACCATCTACTGTATAACTTGTAAATTATTCCATGTTTCTAGGGTTCTGTCTGTGAAGAAACTTTCTATGATTTGTTACAAAATGTACCCTTTACAAGCTTCAAGCTGTGGAACCATATTTGAACTAAAGCACTCATTTTAAAATAAAGCTAGTATCCACCCAAGTAAATCCCTTAATAATTTTAAACACTTCCATCATGTCATCTCTTAATCTCTGTTTGTTTAAATTGAATTGAGAATGCTCCAGACTCTGGGGTTGGTGATGAATCATGCCTCCTCCCATCTCTGTACTGTTCAATAAATAATAGTGTGAAAAAGAATCATCACAAAGCACACAGAATGAAGCAGGCTGGGAACAAACCACATGGCTGCATTTACTGAAAACGGATACACTAAACAAAAAAGCAAGCCAAACTTTCAAGACTTTAAACATTATCAGTGCAATTAGAAAAATATGTCTATTACAGCACCATTCTCACCAGCCTAACGAATTATGAATTTCTCAAAAATGTAATTTAAGTGCACCTATGGTCATCAGCATCAGTCCACTTACACAGCTTAGTAAAAATGAAATACAGTAACCCCTGGAGTTCTTAGGGGTTAGGGGCGCAAGATGCCCATGAGTGTAAAAATCTGCACATGTATTTTAGGGCTCATTATTACTGTATATTCTGTTTGTTACACTAAATAAAGTGGCAAAATTGACAAGAAACACAAGACAGAACAATCACAGTGCAATCAAATCACGTGTGTAGGCAGGCTGCTGAGACAAAGATGTGTGGTGGCGCCCAGACAAAGAGCGTTGTTCAGCAGTTCTTTAGTGAACTTTTACATTTTAAATTATAATACATTTGCATATATCTATGGTAGAAAATAACAAAAAAATGAGCAATATTACAGCTAAAAAAAATCCACAACACTAAGAACAAAATGATACACACTCATTGACACAATCCAGTTTCACAGATGCAGATGATGTAGTTATGAAATGAAATCCCTTGTGAACAGCTTCCTGAAAGTCAAGTAAAGTTTTGTCCTACTATGATGACAATATATATGAAAATTTGTAGAAGCTGTGTGCACTCCCAGATGAAGACATTTTCCAAACCAGACAAATTCACACAAACAAGCAGGCAGAAGGAAAAGAGCATACTGTAAATCCAAAGGAAACTGTAATCTGATGGGTGTAATTGTAATCCAGTTGTGTGGTGAAGCGTTGAAGTAAAAAGACACCACTGACTGTGATCTTACTGGTTTGTTATGGGTCACTTTTAAAGCTAGCACCCTCATCTTTCACCCAGCATCTACCAAAGCTGCCCAATGATGCAGGAATTTTCATTCCATTTAAGTAGCAGAGCTACAGTGTTGTCTAAGCCAACCTGCAAATATTTATGGCATAGATTCCCTTTGCCCATGAAAATTTAAACCACTACATCATGAATATCTGCAGTACTTCTTCAATGTAATAAGCTCTCTCTACAGTTCAAGTGTGTCAGAACGAGAATCTGCAACATTGTTCATAATGGCCATCAGTTTTGTTTTCTTTGCCTTCAGCACTACTACCTCTAGCTGGCTGACAGTGTGACCCATAACAGAGCCTGCCTTCTTACTCAGCTTGTTGATTCAGTGGTCCTCTCTTGACGTGATGACAATGGTCCAGAAAAATACAGTGCAGGAAATCAAAGTAGTGTAGGATGTGTGAAGGACCTCTCTTTCACTTTCCAGCTGAGATGGCAGAAATTTTAAGAGAACTTGTATATTATAAAGGCTATGTTAAATAAATTTCACTTTCTATGTTGTGGTTTAGACATGATGGTTTACGACAAATAACCCAAATACGCTTGCTGCAATGAACCAAATAATACAATTTATTCCTAATATAAGGAAAACAAAAAGATATGTTTATATATATATATATATATATATATATATATATAT
>JANRMT010028174.1:47415663-47475769 GCA_026402145.1 Polypterus bichir lapradei | reverse complement strand
GCTTTTCCAAAAACATCAGGCAATTATTTATTCCTGTATGTTCAGCAATTTACCATCAGTGAAATCCAAGTGACAGTTATTAATTGGTGTCACTAAGTAGCACCACTGTTCCCAGCTTCGGGTAGCCACAGTTTTTTAGTTGTTATGTGACAAAACTTATTATGAAAACATTGCATACTCATTAGTCATGCTGGTCACCTCCTGGATGGTAACATGCTCCAGGTCACTACGTTGTATGCAATATAACCTCCGTCCACCCTAGGATTTATAGGGAATGTGATAATGTTATTTCAGAATTTCTCTTTTGTTGTTAATTAAAAATGATAGAAATAGCTTGAGTTCACTATTGACCACTGTTCTGTTTCACACTTTTAGTGAAATGATGCCCCATGATTACAGTATACCATATATAACTTAAATTTGGCAAAACATGTTATTAGCTTAAGTGCAACATATAATTAGAAATGCATCAGTGATACAGCCCACAAACCTCTAACTAAGCTAAAATCAAAATAATGGAGAAAGTTCCACTCTTAATTCTTCACTTTAGCACTTGTGTCAATGCATTCATTCAACTTCTGAATCCACTTTTTCCAATTAAAGGTTATAGTGAGATGGGACATATCTGGATGTGAAATCTGCCTGTTATGTTTAAGCCATGGTCAGTTATGTCGGTTGATCTGGTATACACATCTTCAAGTCCTTCTGATTATTTTTGCTGAAGACACCTAATTTCTGGCACAAAATATGGTCCAAAATAGCTGAAGAATGACTACACAGCAAGATGTGTCAAACAGTACACATTTTCTCATGAGGTGCTGCACAAAAAAATAAACTGAAGTGATTTCAAAGCATTCATAAGTTATTCTTATAAACACATAAATGAGAAAATTGTATAGTTTATTAAAAGTAGTAGTAGTTTAGTTATTATGTTTACATAATTGATAATAATGAATATAGTAGTTAAGTATATAATTTATAGAATAAGCATTGTTGTTAAATGAAAAGAAATATGAAAGCTGATAGAATTTTTTATATAACTCACATTGCTATTAGAATGATTTACTGAAATATTGCTTTCACTGCTGGGGTAGCCAGTACTAAATCGTGTTGAACTCTGTTGAAAAGCTAAGCATATTGAACAGCCAGTACTGTCTGTACAATTCCATGGAAAGATAACCATAATTTGCATGTACAGTAGCCATTAATATATCATTTACTAGTATAAGTATGCTTCATTGTGGCTATGGATCTTTGCCAAGAGAAAGATTTTGGAGAATATACTTTTAAAGTAACTTAAACATATCCAAACCATTTCACTTCCATCAATAAATTTTCAATGTATTGTTATAGTTTGTACTCAGTGATTTCAATTGAACGAGATTAAACAAAACAAAGTCACTCCAGGCAATAAAAAAGCTCAACAGAACTGCTGTACGAACATTAACCTTGAAAATAGAAGGATAGCAAATATAAAGTGATTTGAGGCTCCATCTGGAAAACCTCATTAAATTGCCAGAGCAACAAAGGTGGTAGTAGTTATGGTTAGAGTCTGCATCATTTCATCGATTTCTATTCATTCATTTTTAGGAAGCATCGTCTGCTCACTTGGAAATCTGTGACTGAAATGATGATATTCTTTGGTGACATGGACTTCTGAGTGTTCTTGACCATAAGCAGTGGAGCAGAATTGATAGTGTTCCTTTATCCTAAGAGAGGGAAATGGATAGTGTTTAAATAACTACTTTAATTTCTCACCACTACCCCAGTGTAACCTTAACAGACTCACTATAATTCTATGTTCAATCTTGTATGTAAAGAAGGTCACTTAATGATCTTTTACGTTTAACAAATTTCAGAGTTTTCTCACTTACAAGTCTGGGATGGTTTTCTAATGCACACCAGCATTGTTAATGCCTTATCATCTTTCTCATTCCAAGTACAAATCACTTCAGCGTGAGGACTAGAGAGGGATGAACATTTGGGGTGTGGGTGATTCTGGTGGTTAACCAGTCGGGTGAATCCCAGTCTCCGTGCTTCTCATGGTGGATGCTGCTTTTACATGCTATAATTTAGTCTGCGGGCAGCACGGTGGCACAGTGGTAGCACTGCTGCCTCGCAGTTAGGAGATCTGTGTTCGCTTCCTGAGTCCTTCCTGCGTGGAGTTTGCATGTTCTCCGGGTGCTCCGGTTTCCTCCCACATTCTAAAGACATGCAGGTTAGGTGCATTAGCGATTCAAAATTGTCCCTAGTGTGTGCTTGGTGTGTGTGTGTGTGTGTGTGTGTGTATGCCCTGCGGTGGGCTGGTGCCCTGCTTGGGGTTTGTTTCCTGCCTTGCGCCCTGTGTTGGCTGGGATTGGCTCCAGCAGACCCCTGTGACCCTTTAGTTAGGATATAATGGGTTGGATAATGGTTGGATGGATTTAGTCTGCTTGTCATGTATGTTGGTCATGTGTCTTCTTACATTGCATTTAGGATCGCAGTTCCAAAAAAAATCCTGAGATATTTGGAAAAGACCAAGAAAGACCAAAAGGCTGCTAGTTGGAAAGTTAAACTTAAAGCATAGACAATTAGCCTTATTAAATACTATTTAACGAAGGGAAAATGTCTTATCAGGGTTTGTTTTAAAGATTATGTTAACATTGAACTAATTCCATCACATTTTAATGTGCATGAGCAAAAGGGGTCATGTTTGAGGCCAGTGAATACTTACATGTTTTTTTTGTATTTAAATGAATGGTAATTATATGTTTGCATTATGAGAATATACTTTACAAAGGGGTTTTCAGGAATGAATTTGCTTCTTAAAGCAGGGTAACCCTTTGCTTTCAGACTTTTACTTCAAATATTGAAGTAAAACTTACTTTTTAAGTTACTCACTCTTACTGCTACAGATTGAAAGCTACATAAAGTAAGTCTGCTTGGTTGAAAGGGGCTGTTCTGGTAAAAGGTGACATTTTTTGCACTGAGGCAGTTCTCCTAAAATGTGAACAGAATGTTAGAGAAGTTTGTCAAAGCTAAACTACATTAAGTGTGTCACTGACCAGGCTTATATTTTGATGGCACTTGATGTACATTTAAAATTGTATATATTTTCATTGAACACGTTTGCAGTGTTTTCGAACTGTGTTACACTTGAATGGTAGTATGTGACATCCTGAGTGGTACAGCAATCTTCAAAGACCTGAATTCAAGGCATTTTGTGTTTGAGGTCTTACATGCTCTCCCTGTCTTTGTATCACTTATGTCCAAAATGTGGGTGTGCAGGCCACATTGATTGGTGGTTCTAACTTGATATGAAGTCTTTATTGTGAACTGGTTTGTAGAAGTGCCCTAGGATTAGCACTGTCCAGGCTCATTCCTGCCAACACAGGCCCTCCACTCCTTATGCCCCTATGCTTGGATTTAATAGGTCTTGTTCAGAAAAAAGATGTAAAGTTGGAGAAATGAATAAAAAAAATAATATATGTAAAATTTGTTATTAGCAGCAATCATAATTCCCAGAAATTACTTAAATAAAATACTTTTTGGAACAGAAGATCTCAGACTCAGTCCTGGGGAACCACTAAGGCTGCAGATTTTTGTCCCAACCAGCTTCTGTTTTAAATTGGACTCCTGAGCTAATTAACTGAACTGTCATTTCCCACATTCTGTATTTTGGGAACAATATAGAAATTAGAAAACTAAATTTGGAAAAAAAATTACCATCCCTGGTTTAGAAAAAAGCAAACAGCTTCAACATCATTAAGCTTGTGCAGCACCCTACATTTCCAAGTCACAGGGCACTTCATAGAAAATCAAACAGAAGTGTCATTGTATTTCTTGCAGTGTAACCTTAGATAAACTAAATAATACACTCAGACTAAACTGTCTACAGGGATTTGTTTATCTGTCTTCTTTATGCTTATTCATATATCTGGTAAAGGGCAACTGTAGTCTGATAGCAGTCAATTACTTACCCATGAGGTAGCCATAGCTACTGAAAAAGACTCGTTCTGTATGGATTATATATGCTTGACTGCAGTTTATATTAAATCAGCATATAATCTTATTGTTATTAGTAGATGCCTGAGTATAATGTAACATTTTTACAACAGAAGTGTGGATTTGGATTGTCACGCTCTTTTAACATTTTAAGGATACTCTTTCCATAACGACACCACAGACACAACAGGACCACAGACTGTCATGTCACATACTCTTCTTAGGAGTAATTTCCATTCAGATTTCCTATAAACATGTAATATCTAATTATAAATAATTAGGAAATTAAATCAAAATGATGCTCAATGTACTTCTGTATTGTTTTGAATTGTGTTCAATGTAAGAAACACACTTATTTCAACTGCACCACTTAAACGCTAGTAAAAACCCTTCATATTTACATTGTGTGGAGCAAGATAGATAGATTGTGTTAAAGATTTCTACTCCGGTGGTTGTTTGCATGTAGTTTTGCAACTGATAAGCTTGGTAAAATTTCTGACATTGGGATGTAGTCTATAAAGTGTAATAGTCCAAAAGCAGGCCTAAGGTGAAAACTGAGTCACATTTTCCCTGACTTAAAAATTTTAATTTTCTAGCTTTAAAAAGGCACATTACTCCAAAGTGATACCTTTACAAATATGGTGCTGTGAATGATGAGATTACAATAGCATTTTTTTAGATATCATTATGTAGAGAGAATAGCATCTACCTGGATGTGAGCAAGTCCAGGGTTGTGACCCTCAGGTGGCTCATGGAGTTTAAGTAGGTGTTTTTGTAGAGATTGTTATGTGAGTTGTGCAAAGCTAATTCAATACATTAATGGCTTTACACAAATAAAAATAGATAACAGTAGCCATGGTGACCTGAAAGATGAGCCTTTGTCATTTTTTTAAAGGAAGACATGAAAATATCAGCTTAGGAAACCAGGAGAAATTTTACGGTGAATGACACAATGCAGTTAGTCCCATACTTTATATGATTTATTATTGCAAAACTATGGATAGTTTTACAGACTCTTGTGGAATGGTTAACTGTATCTTCAGCAATAAATATTGTTAAAACAGTTTTAAAAGAAAACTCTACAGAAAGTCTTGGATAGGTGCTATTGAGTAATAACAGAGTGTCTTGTGGGATTAATGACATTGCTCCTAATATGGAGAAAGAGGCTTTATCTTAAGTGAAATCAACATATTTCAATTTAACTGACAAACATCATGTCTTATACAACTTTGTTGGTATGTGTTTAGGAGTTTGATGAACATCCTCTGTGCTGCCTGGCATTACCTTCCGGAATGACATGAGGAAACATTTTTGAATACTAAATACCAAATATGTTAAAATACAAACTTTACTTGTAAATCTGCAAGCACATAATTAGTGATGGGACAGCCAACATGAAGGGGGGAAGAAAGTAGCATTATGAGGAATAATTCAAAAAGAAGAAAATTATAATGTAACTGTGATATAGCGGGTCCACAGCTCCAAAGAAAAGCACAGTTTTTAAACAAATAATCCACACACTTGCAGCTTAAAGAGGGGTCGTGGTAGTGTGGCCGGAGCGGTTCCTGGACGCTACGTGAGGTGGGTGTTTCCTCGGTTATGTGCACAGGTGAGGAATTGTCCGCATCCATAATTGATGACGGGAGCTGCTAATCGCCACACCTGAGCCACGTCCCCATTATATATATTAGGAGCGCAGTGAGGGGTGAGAAAAAAGAAAGTGAACAGAGGTTAAAGGAGGAGAAGAAGGTGGCAGGAAGGAGAAAGCCAGTGTGAGATTGAGAGAGAGAGTAATCGGGAGCAGACTCGCTGGTGGTTTTGCAGGTAGCTGGAGGGAGAGCCCCCTAGAAGGTGTTTGGCAGACACTCGGTGGGGCTGAAAGAAGCGGTCGCTCCAGTTGAGCGATCAGGGAGCTGGAGTGACCCAGAAGATGGAAGGCCACGGTAGGGAGCAGAAACCAGGAAGGCTTAGGAGAGTGAACCCTTGGCCGTTGGGGAACCTAAGTCTTGCTCTGACAGAGCCAGGGACCGAAAGGCAACCAGACGTAAAGGACAGCTGCAGGTAGGTCGACTCCCCTGGAGTAAAGCCTGGATGGGAGAAGCAGGGGAGTCACCAGTAGAAGAAGGCACTGGGCTTTGTTTTAAAAGACTGCTTCCAGCCATTGTTTTTAACCTTGTTTTTATGGATTTATTTATGGGATTTTAACCTCTACCTTTTCACTGGTTTTATTGGATTATTTGTTTATTTGAAGCACTGTACTATTTATTTGAACAATCTGTTTTTGATTGTTTTTAAATAAAAGCACTCTTGCACTTTTTTGCACCATCCCCATGCTTCGTTGAGTCCTCACTGATCAGCTCATCCAGTTGCATAACCGACGGTGTTGGGTTCAAGCACTACCAAAACAGAGATGTGAGCATAAAGTGGAACCCGCATCGTCACAGTAACGTGGAACAGCTTGGAACTTAACTGTGATACCCTAACACCAAAGGGTATGCCACCTCAGCTTAAGAAGTTGTTGAAGGGAATTGTGAGGGTCGCTAACTGCAGTAAAGGCAGCATCTCGGCATTTATCTTTTTGTATTCTTGTGTACTGAAGTGATCATTGACAGAGTGGGTGAACAGAGATCCAAAATGCACAGCTTCCTTTAATGTATTCAGTGATGAAATATGACTCGTAAATCTCTCTTATGTATCTGACTTCTTTTTCTATTTTCATCTAACTTAACAAGGAAGAGATGACATATTCTTAGATGCAGTAAACAAAGACGTGTCTTACTGTTTTCCCTGAAACTGTGGGAAATGCAAATTAAGTCACCTAGGTGATATTCTTTGTTTTTCAATAACATAAAATATATCAAACAATCTGCTGTTGCTAAGAAAAATTATGCTGGTCAGGCCCAGCTCTGCAAAAAGCAACTCAGCATGTTAATGGTAAATTTCATACACTAATGTGCAGAGGAATAGGCTAATGAAGAGATAGCTGAATGATCCATTTGTGTTTCAAACAATATGATTTACAGTCAGTTTGATCCTAAATCTAAGTGAGTAGTGTTAATCTGAAACATTTGCCAAGGCATTTTTTTTTTTTGCAGCAAATATCCTAACACGGTTATTTGCACTGTTGATCTTGTTCATCGAATAATTCCCAAGAAACTGGTCATACTCAGGCATTTTTTTTCCCAGCGCCCCATGATGCTTTGTGAGGGCAGTGTGACATCACAAAGCTTTAACACTAATGTTGGATTCAACTTCTCCCATGAAGCGTATAATGCTAATGCTAGTAGTGGGCTGAAAAATTGTCAATACATTTAGTCAGAAAACACACGGCGGAAGAAAACTGGAAATGTGCTGCTATATTCTTATCTTAAAGGTAATGTATATTGGTATGGATTTATGTGTAATACATGAGCATACCCATTTAATAGCATGATGTAGGGTACTGTGCAGGTGATGCATATGAGATGGAGTGAAGAAGGAATTTGTGTGTTGTTCATCTGGTAGCAGCGGCAGTGAATAAGCAAAAGCATCGGGGAGAAATAAAACAAACTGTACTATTTAACTCGAGACAGTTGAGTTCCTGCTATAGAATCTGTGGGAGCATCAGAATCAGAATATCTTTATTGTCATTGTAACAAATACAACGAAATTAGGTGCAGTCCCTGCGGTGTCAAAATATAAATAAATATAATTACAAAAGGATAAGAAAAAATAGGTTAGAACACAAACATTCAACTTAAGACCTTAATTGCACATGAACACTATTGCATAAGATGTCATCTATTGCACGGCTGCATTGCAGGTGATTAGGTGGCATTCAGTGCCCTAATAGCAAAAGGGTAGAAACTGTTATTCAGTCAATTTGTCTTTGTTTAGATGCTCATATATCTTTTGCCTGCATGCTTCTGTCTGTCACTCTCTGCAAGAAATGTTACTGTTTTACAGTTTACTGATAATTCATTCTCTTAATTTTATCTTGGTGAGGCATGTTTGCACAATTGTGAACACTGGTGTCTTACAGTTCAGGTGGAATTGTTGTCAACGTTAATTTGTCTAACAAAACTGTCAGATGTTTCTCTAGCTATCAAGGACAAGAGTTTTGCACCATAACAATCCATTAAAAGTTAGTTCAGTTTATCCATTCCCCTTTGACTTCAATGCATTTTGCTGTGTTCGATGAGAGTACTGAACATTTGCACAATTTCGCAGAACTTGAGGCAAAGCAAATTCAGTAGGGTTCATTAATCACTAATGGGGAGCTGCTACTTTTAAACACATTAAGGACTTGCCATAAGTATACTGTAGGTAGATAATTTTCAAAATTGTTAAGTTTAGTATGCTGAATGGCTACTGGCCATGTTTTCTACTTAAGCAGTAGCTACTTCATTCAGTTTCCCATATGGCAAAGTGATAAAAAGTTTTAATACTTGTAAATATTTGGACATTAGGCTGGTTATTAACCTAAAATGCAGTCCTAAGGTTCAGCATTAGTATGTCTTATTATGCAGGTTTCCAGCTGATTTCAAATATCTTTAAATACCCTCTTACTGTGGTAATGACATTAAAATGTCACATTACCATATTCAAAACTCCACCTAAATCAAGAGAAAACTAGATACAGTACTTAAGATAATGAAAGCATGTTGTGTGTGCATGTTTCTTGTAAAGTATTGCCCTTCTAAGAAAGCACTATTAAGGACAACAAGAAAGAAAGAAAGAAAGAAAGAAAGAAAGAAAGAAAGAAAGAAAGAAAGAAAGAAAGAAAGAAAGTGTGGGTATGTTGGTGAGAACGACTATTGTAACACTTGTAACTGAAATTAAAAGAAAAGAGAAATCATAATTGACGTGAATAAAGCAAATAATATTCTTTATGATAATACATGGCAGCCTGTATGCCCATAGGAGCTGTTGCAGTTTAGTTTATAATAACAGAGAGGCAACATCCTTTAAACAGGTAGAGTCTCCCGTATCATTTAGGAAGCTTTCAGCAGTTCAGTCTCTCCATTACTCAGATTTATCTGCAAGACTAGGCTGCAAAGCTCCAGAAGTGGCCTAATGATAAAGGCATCCTGGCCTCAAACTCTAGAAGCAGCAAAAGGTCCAACAAAGAAAAGGATAAAAAGTGGTATATTTAGAAGGAAGAGAAGAAATGTTAAACAATTATTTGTTATATTTAAATATTTAATTAACAAAAATCTTCAAAAAAGGCAAAACAGGAATAAACCAAAAAATGGTGTCATAAAGGCGTACCAAAGCAAAACAAAGCCAGTCCACAATCCCAAAATCTTAACGCTTAAACAGAAAAAAAATCCAAGGAAATCAAAAACTAGTACAAAACAAAATAAAAAATCAAGAAAAGCGAGAGGAGTTATCAGAATGTACAAGAAAAGTACTGATGTTTTTTGCAGGTTTATAAAGGTCTAGTGTGGTCTGCCAGTTGCAACAGCAGAGTGCCCTGCCCTCTTAAGCTGTGCATAAAGAAAATAAGGCATATGACATAAAGAACAACAAAACATATTGCACAATAAATTAAAATTATTTTGAAAAACAATAACAATGACATAATAAATAATAACATTTATAAAATACAATATAAAGACATAGGGCGGCATGGTGGTGCAGAGGGTAGCACTGACTCGCAGTTAGGAGACCCGGGTTCGCGTCCCAGGTCCTCCCTGTGTGGAGTTTGTATGTTCTCCACATGTCTGCGTGGGTTTCCTCCGGGTGTTCTGGTTTCCTCCCACAGTCCAAAGACATGCAGGTTAGGTGCATTGGCGATTCTAAATTGTCCCTGGTATGCGCTGGGTGTGTGTGTGTGCACCTAGCGATGGGATGTCACCCTGCCCAGGGTTTGTTTCCCGCCTTGCGCCCTGTGTTGGCTGGGATTGGCTCCAGCGGACCCCCGTGACCCTGTTGTTAGTATATAATGGGTTAGATAATGGATGGATGGATATAAAGACATACTAAAAAGAAAACACATCTAAGCCAGGGATGGAACCCGGGCTCTTCCATAACAATTATGTACAGTTGTTTGAAATAAATGTAAATCCAGCAAGCTTACATATTTTTGGTTTGCAGGTGACAATTAAACTGGACATGTCTTGATTTGGACATCAGACTGGGTGGTGTATCCAAAAATCCATATCATGTTACAGTTAAAAATTATGACAACCAGTATAATGAATATATGTATCATTTTCAGATTAAATAAATTTTTTAGATGAAATGATTTATGTATTAATATTTCATTGTGTGCATAGTTGTGCCTCTTTATCTTAAAACATTTGTTAACTTCTGTACATCGAATGGATTTGACAGAACGTGTTCAGCACTGAGCAAGCAAAGGACAAGGCACAAATGTTTCCCCTCCTGTCTCCCTAAATTTGAAATCAACAGCATTAAACATACATATAGTATATTGTCAAACTCGTTGGAGCATTGTTGGGGTCCAGAGCATGTATTAACTTACCAATTAAGCTGAACTACACATCAATCTGTGTAATATTGTTAAAGGGGTAGAATCACCTATTACACGCAATTTTCATACAGGTTTATTCACAAAAATATTACCTATCTTCCATTTTGTTATGCAATATTTTTTACATTTATATGTGTTGACAAGTTTTCAGTTAATATACTGGTAATATTTTTTAATTCATTCCACTCAAAGAATTCATCCAGTATAGTGGATCAACCAGACAATTTTAATGCCTCTACCTCTTAGGAGTAGTATGAACAAACTCTTCAGAATGTCATTACAAGGCACAAAACCTAAATCTATTAACTTTTAAATGTTCAGGGGAAACTTTTTGCTGTTTTCGTAAGTGTCCACTAAATTCATTTCCTGCACTTTTTTCCATGACCACTGCCCAAGATGGAAAGTGCAATCCACTAGCAGTGTATTTGTCACTGCATGCTTTTGTCAGTCGGCTTTTGACAGCATGCTTTTGTTGGTGCTTTACTTCATTAACATTCAAAACAAAATAACATAACAGTGCCAAGTCAACTTAATCCAGTTTAGGATTTCAGAGATCCTGAACCTGTGTCAGCAGCATGGGTGACAGAAGGAACTAATCCTGGGTAGGGAACAGACCTATTATAGGTTCTATTTAGATTTTGAACAGCTAGTTAAACTAACATATTTATGCTTGGGATGAAAATAAAACACAGAAGCATTGGGAAAATGTTCAAACTCCCCAGAGACAATGAGTGTCAAGCCTGGATTCATGAGGCAACACTACTGCCCTGTGCTACCCATTTAGAATTCTGCATTTCTAACTTGTAAATGGAAAACAATTCGTCTTTGTAATTAAAGAAATTATAAACAAATATGACATACTCAAACAACCATTATTCTCTACTACAACAACATGATGGTTCGCTTTTTGAAAAGGTTTTGCTATTTTTAGGATTTTATCATTATCGATGCATTGATTACAATTATATGAATCATTCAGATTGTTCTATGATCCTATAACATCTATCTATCTATCTATCTATCTATCTATCTATCTATCTATCTATCTATCTATCTATCTATCTATCTATCTATCTATCTATCTAGTGCCAGCATACTGGGGTTGAGGATGATTTCCTTCCAGGAGACCATAATGGATGGAGCACAAAAATGGGGGTGTAACAAAGCCATGATAGTCTGGGATGGGTGAGAGACAAATAGATATTTTGAACAGTTAGTCCCTCAGCACAAGAGATGGCAGTGCTCCCCCAACTGGAGCCCAGTCTAGACACCCGCAGGGTTGCCTGGGAATTTTAATATAAGACAGTGACCCTTAGTGTTGTCCTTTTGTGCCCTGGGGGGCTGGGGGAGGTCACTGTGTAGAATGGACCTCCCTATTTCATAGAGCTTCTGTATAACCCAAAAATGCTACCGGTATGCAATGGCGTCACACTGGAAGTGCTCTGGGGTCCATCATAAAAGGGGGCATCTCACCTCGCTCAGAGTCCAGAGAAAGCTGGATGGCGCCCACAGAGTGGACACAAAAAGAGCCGGTAGTGCTTTAGTGGTTGTTAGAATGGCGTTGGACTGATTTGTTACTGTGACAAGATGCTGTTACCAAATAAATGACATTTTTGCTTTGTGTCCTCCCACACCATAACCTCTCATCTATGGGGGAAGAGCAAACGTTTTAGGGTCCCCTGATACAGAACACATCGATATCTCAATGATGGGTCTGTGTCTGTCTGTCTGGGTGTTTTTCTGTGTGTCACAGTTTCTTGAAGACAGTCTAGAACTAAAATGGCTGGATGGAAAAATATCAAACTTAAGACTTAAGCCTGTTATGAGATGACGGTGTACTGACTAGTTTTTGGGCCAAATTGTGAAAGAAATTGATGCACTCTAGAGGAACCCTCAAATACTGTAACTCTGCAATTAATCCTGAATTCTTCTTGTCAATTGCTATCATAATGACTTATTTTATGATCAGAAAGATCTGCATCAGAAAGGTAAATAATTGCTCAAATGTTATAGAATAGTTCGGGTAACTTGGTTCTTAGGTCACAAAGCATACTGACGTTCACGTCCAAATTTTTATTTTTATTTTATCTAGAACTTGTATGTAGCTAAGTTGTGTCTGGTGTTTGGGACCTGTGTGCCCCCTAGTGGTCACAATAGATATATTTTGCATTATATATCTTGTGACCAATGACACCGCCAATTCACCATCTCCAACAGTGCTGGCAAGACAGCTCCAAAGTTGCTCTGCTGCTCGCTGACCCTCTCTTAGTTGCATGCTGACACTCTTTGAAACAGTAAACCAATGGCTAAGTGACACAACTGCCCTTCAAAAAACTCCCGCTTAGACAATATTTCAATGGGAAACAAGCATGCCCTTAACTTGCTTTCTGTGGGATGAGCTGCAGTTTTGCAGGCTTGTCATGTAACATGCTGTTGCTGAGTGCTGATTGTCCATTTGCTAACTCTCTTGTCCCCTCTCCTCCAGACTGTGTCTGTTCCAGACGGTGTTTCCGAGCTTCTGAACCTCTTCAATGAAAAAGTCTTTGTTTTCTTTTAATCTAAAAAAGGGAACTAAAGGAGGACAATTGCCTGCGTCCTTACTTGTAACCTGTGTTCCTGTGTGCTTGATCAGCAATAAAGTTATTTTTCCTTGGAAACCTGGTCTCGTGCAACTCTGTGGTCCATGCTTGACTATACAGTATATGTGTGTGTGTGTGTCTGTGTGTTAAATTTTATGAAAATTTTTGAGATTTTGTGTTCAATTGCCAGCTTTTTAAGTGTGGTGTGTGTGGTGGTAATTTGTGTGAGGAAGAATGATGATTCAGTTGTAATTAACAGTGGGGTTCTGCATTTGAATTGCAGTCCTGTCATAATCTTTATCTTCTGAAATGTGCACATCCTGTCATTGTCTACGGGGAGTTGTCTCCAAGTATTCTTTTTTTAATATCGGTACTCTGCTGAACAGTAACAATCCATTCGCCTGATGAAGAGTGTGGCTCTGTTCTTTCCTTATGCATGATATGGCTAAAGTTCATGCCTTTGAAACATGGTAGTAAATACCTGAAGCATGAAAGGCAAACTCTGCACAACGGGACTAGAGGCCAGGACTATCTTTGCTAATTCATCATTCTAAGAGATTTTTTTCAGGATGTTATGAAACAAAACACTACACAGTATACTTATGGTGGATTCAATAATATAATGGAATGAATTAAAGAGGTCAAAAGCTGAAATGGTGAGATGATGGTTTTGTTAGAAGGTGACTGTTACGCACTGAAGACAATCAGTTCACAAGGTGCTCTTATCTTCCTGCAGCAGAAGGACCTTGGCAGGGATTCTACCCCACCCCCCCTAACTCTCCATCCCTGCTGGAGATGCTGAATCCTTTCTTTGGTCCAATGATATTGTTTGCTCTATGGACAGTAATTGCAGAAGAACTGGCTCAGTTAGTGTGACTGACACCTTGTCAACCCACCTGAGAATTTCTCCCAACCTATGCTTAAGGATCTGCTGGCTGCAAAAGGCAGATGTCAGCCTGCAGTATGTATTTAGGACTAACACAGCATTCATTCAATGATAGACAGGTGTGGCATTTGAAAAAGAACAGAGCCATCAGTATGCAGTTAAGCAAATAACAGTTTTTGCGTTATGCAAATCTGTCAGCAGGGTTACAGCCGCATTTCTTTCTGGTGTAATAAATCAAACCAAAAGGTATTGTATCCAGTAACACTTTAGAATTGGGGCTTAATGGTTTGTTAAGGGGCATCTAGTGGATTACACAAACTCTTTGTTATGGTCTCATGGCAGTAGGGTGGATAATAGAAGCACTTGAAGTCTTCTCTGTCCTAAAGTGTCATTGGTAGTCTATCAGATATTATTAAGACCAAACAAAGCATTTGTTAAGATTTTTTACATACCAGTTACCACGTAGCCAGTATTGTAAAGTGTTACCGAGTATTATTTGTTTACTAGTGTTATAAAAATGTTGAGTGATGACCTAAATATTTAAAACTATTGCATATTTTAGTCAGTCTGAGATAAGTTACGGGTTAGTTATTTTTTTTATTATTCTTAAGCTTATATACTCACATAGCAATAATTCTGCAATTATCTCCACAGCAGCCATATAGGTAAGCCTTGTAACTGACGTAATAAATAAAAAGATGGCATGGCATGACAGTGTTTAGCATTGATGCCCTATGTCTGCAGGAGAGTGGGCTCAAATCCTACCTGTATGTCTGTCTGTGGACATTCTGCATGTTTTTCACATATTGGTGATTGGTTTTGTAATGCAGTAAGATGTGCTGGCATAGGAGAGTGAAGCTGCTGTTTCTATCCCAGCATGCCTCTCATTGTGTAATCTCAAGCATGCCACTTAAGTAAGTGTAGGAAATCTGAACAATTGAAATGTATACATCATCTTGTAAATCGCCTTGGGTAAAGGTTTTTAAAAAATATAAAGCAATAATATTAATACTTAATGGTGCAGATAAGCGTCTTTTGTCCTGTGTGCTTGTTCGTGAGGTTCACCACAATGCATACTTAACAATGTGAATCCATTATAATTAAAGAGATCTGAAATTAAGTGTAGCTAAAATTAGAATAGCAAATGTAATCAATGGCAAAGACAGGAATATTTCTGCGGATTATCCTCAGATTATCATCTGAATGTTTTGTGTTATTTTGGGTATTTATTTAGAGTTGCCTAGCACGACTGCACTCAATACACACTGTAACTGTTCAATAAATTGTGGCCATACTTTGAGAAAGGTAACAATGAATTAATGAAAGAAAACACAGTATATACAGCGACTTAAAAGATATTATATATATTTAAACCTTTTCATTTTTGAAGAGGTCAATGCAATCTTTTTTTTGTGATTAAATTAATCTTGATAAAATGAAAAAGGAATACAGAAAAAGGAAAGTTAGTTAGTTATTCATACTCCCTCTATCTGTTCCTTCCTCTATCACCATATCTTTCCATCCTTTTTCTTTGCCATCCTCTTCTTCTCCTTCCAACTGGAATCCATCTTTCAGCTCTTCTTTCTGTCCTTGAGTCATCCTGCCTATCTTATCATTCTCAAATAAAAGGAAATCAACAACAATAACTGATTTATGGGTTTGGTAAGAACAAAACAAATATCCCCTACCCCACCTCACCTGAAATGGCTAATTAAACAAAAACACAATAAGAGGTGAAAAAAGGGGTCCATGGGTAAACAGTAATACACACACCCATACAGGAGTACAAGATGAAGTGAGGGAAGACAAAAACAAGGAAAGGTGGAGAAGAGGAACTGCCTCATTTAGAAAACTCCAACCAGCTCTTTACTATCTGAACAGCATGAAACAAGTTGTGGGGAGTAGAGCTGGAAGAGTTGGATGAGCTCTGTTGTTTGGCAGGTTGGTAAAACACAAGTAATAGTGACAGGTAATATGGGGTGTTGAAATCAACAACTTTGTCAGTCAGAAAGAAAATTTTTAATATATGATACTGAACAAGTGGGCATTGTAGCTACTGTGCTCATTACCTCTGGCGCAGCATGTTGAACTTGTTGAAGTTGATTGATGCTTTGAGTAGAAAGACTTTGAAGAAGACATTTTCAGTAATCCAGTCAAGATGAGGATCCAAGAATCAGAAAATATTTCCTTTGATGTACTGGAATAAAATTCATATTTGAACAGTTACACAGTATTTTTTTTGCATATGGAAGGAAAGTAATTAGACATAATTGTACTTGGGGAAAGAGTATGAGAGTTGTATGTTGTAAAAATGATGCAACTTGACACAGAAAAATGTTTGGGGCAGCCATCCATGTACTTTAATCCCAGCTGCAAAAAGCAAAGTTTGTAGTACAGTTGTGTACAGAAATGAGTCCAAGATCAGACTGATTGCAGGGGAAGGTTGTCGGGGGTTTTAAGGAAGTGACGTCTTCATGGCCAGAACTGGAAGTAAGGAATCAGAGGAAAAGTTAGCACACCCCACCGCGCCCTGGCCCAGTGTTCAATTATCTTGGATTATTCCCTTTAGCTGTCTCCTATGCACGCATGTGTGACAATGTACAATGTTTATATTAGGAGTCCTAGTACACTAACCACAGCTTCACAGTGCACTGAGGTGATTAAAATGGTAGTTGAAAGTTGGATTACACAGCACCAGGCTGTACGGAGTGACCTGTATGGAGACATTTTTCTTAAGGTATTAAAGCACAATTATGAGGCCACATATGAAATATTGTTATCTTAATCTTACATAGAGCATATACGGTCTTTAAAGTAAGCCCAGACTGATTCTAGGAATACAAGGTATATTTGGGGAAAATAGCAATAAACAAAACCAATGAAAAAAAGCAAACTAGAAATATGTACATTATGAAAGGACAGAGTTCTGTAGTGCAGACTGCCAATATATACAAATATATGCAGAAGAAAACTATAAACCGGTGTCACAAGAATGGACCAGAGACATAAGAAAGGTTTGGGGCAGCCACCCGTATACAGTAATCCCTCGCTACTTCGCGGTTCACTTTTCGCGGATTCACGACTTTGCGGGTTTTTAAATACAGTAGTAGTATTTCCTAGTCTAACAACAACAAAACAAGTTCGATGACTAAGTGCGTTGTAACACGGGCTGTGATTGGTACATGGGAGGGAGACGACAAATCACAGCTTCCCGCTTTCTAATCAGGCCCGTGGTCGACGACGTCATGACCGCCTACAAGCTGCTCTTCGACTGGAAAAAGAAGCAGCGGCAGCAACTGCCGATCACAATGTTTTTGCAGCCTCGCAAAAAAGAGCCAGTTCCTACTACTACTACGGATACACCTTCGGAAACCGTGGAAGAGGTGCCCCAGGAAATGGCACCGCCGTCTGAAGAGACGTAAAATACAGTCATCGGCTGCGCAGTAAAAGTCATCATCACCTTCATCGTCATCATTTTTACTGCACAGCATATTCATCACCATCATCACGTCATATATAGCTACGTGTACTTCGCTATACAGTAACTGTAAACTTATCTACTGATTTCATATTGCTTAACAGTTGTCCCTGTTATTAATAGAGTAAAGGGTGGGTTGTAAACAGTACAGGGAGGGTTTAAAAACGTCCAAATACACGTTAAATAATTAAATATATATGTTGTCCCTACTTCGCGGAAATTCATTTATTGCGGCCGGCCTTGGAACTTATCTCCCGCGATGAACGAAGGATTACTGTATTGTTTTTTGGCTGCAAAATAGGAATAATTGCTATTCAGATGCATACAGATCGTAGTCCAGCACAGAACTGACATCATGGCCAAAAGGTGGCAGCTTTAAAGGCCAGCAGAGGAAATGGCGTCATCAATGGGGCCTGAACCGGAAGTGGCATTATCAGGCCCGGAGCCAGAAGTGACGTCATCAGTTGGTCAGAACCGGAAGTGACATCATCGTGGCCAGACAGAATCTCCCATAACTGCTCTTTAGAGAAGTGAGATAAAGAGTTAGTGTACTCTGCCACCCCCTGGTCTTCCATGGAATTACTCTCATTCAGGCCCTTTAGCTGTGTCCCACGCGCACGTGTGTGACACTGGATAAAACAAATCAAATCATCTGTGGACATTTACCACACCATACAAAACCATTTTCTAAGCCTGCTTAATCCTGAGCAGGTTCACTGGAGTCTATCTCAGCCATCACTAGATGAAAGAGAGAGTCAGTCTCCAGACAGGATGCCAATCATTCTCAGGGTGAACACAGACACACACACACAAGAGGGCCAATTTAGCATTGCCAATCCATGTAGCCTGTATGTCTTCGGATTGTGGGAGGTAACGAGAGTACCTGGAGGAAACCCACACAGACACGGGACCGATAGAAAAATATATATGTAACTAAATAAATGGTCACTTTGTCATTGGTCAAAAAAAAAATCAAGCATATAATATATATATATAAATAGACAAAGAGATATATATATATATATATATAAAAAAAAAAATATATACAATGAACAATTATTGAAGTGCACTTTGCAGACTTTCATTTAAGGGTATTTGCATACATTTCTGTCACACCATGTAGGTATTACCACACTAGTTTGACTTTATTAGTCATATTGCTAAGTACAGTACAAGTGAGTACAGGTGAGTAAGAAAGTGGGCCTTGTCCCAGCCTCATGTACTGCCCAGGGTTGCTTTCTCTTTGAAGGTTGATGCTACTTAGAGATAAAGTGTGGGTTCTGAAAATGGGTGGTTGGCAAGTAAACTAGATAAACTAGATGTTCAGCTGAATGCTCTATAGAGTTGTGATGCCTATGATCACCTTAGCTGGATCCTGTTAGTCATATAGCAAAGGTCGAAACACGAGCAGTCCTTTTCATCCAAGTTTATGCCACTTAACTGGTACAATGCCAACTGACAACTGTGGCCCTCTAATGATTGTTTCTTTCCTCATAAACAGAGAACTTCTGGTGTTCTGACAAGTACTCTCAGTAGCTTTTCCTATCGTGCTACATATCTCAACATTTTAACCCAACAAACAACCTGTTTCATCTCTGCAGGATTTATAAAATGAAACTGTCAGGTGCTCAGCTTTTAGCCTTAAGCAGTGAATCTTTCTGTCTTGCTATAAAAACTTGAAGTGTCACTTTCTGCTATTATGTGGACAAGTAAGTACTAAATATATGCTGTTAATAGCACCTCAAATTCTAGACACAATTGCAAAGACACAAGTCCCAGGTTCAAATAAGAATTTATTTGTAATGCAATTCGTTGACAAAGACTCCTTCACCATGTTCACCACCACAATACAATTCTCCTTTTCTCTCTTTTCCTCCTCAACGCCTCCCAGGTGAGCTTTCTTTGTCCTCCATACCCGACTCACCTAGGTGAAGCAGAGTGGCTGTATGCTGGTGTTACGACAGTGCATCCAGAAATCACTTCCAGGTCAGGCTCTTTCCCTCAGTTCCCCTGTTGCCTCACAAGAAACCCAGCAGGGTTGCCCATTTGGGACTAATGTTATAATGCAGCCCTGCAGACATTCACATGGGAGATCCACCGGAGGAATGATGCTGCCTAACACACTGGGGGAGCACAAAGCCCCAGGAGGCTGCTTCCCTCCATCCCTCTATGTTCTTGTATATGGACCTGTATATGTATGGATGTGGATTTTGCAAGTGTCTGTATGTAACAGTCCTTAAATCCTAAGCCATATCTGCTCATGACATCTTGCTTATTTCATGCCTGGGCCTAATTATAAAAATGTTTTAAAGGAAAATTACTGATTAAGGCCAACAGGCATCATGAGTAAACATACCATATAATGTTTTACACATTACATTAAATTAAAAACTTAGTTTCTCCATCCAAACCTCTGGACCTTTGTATTTGAAATTTTTCCAGTGGATTATTCATTCATTCATTTTTGAATTTATTTAACTCCAAAATAATGTCCTGGGATGTTGCAAATTACCTGAACATGACCATATACAACCATCATTGTATAAGGTGTTCCTCCATCTACCACATTCTGCACACACCAACGTAACAATTTCACATTTTTCATTACACATTTGGAGTGTACAATATCGTAATTAAAATCATGGAAGGAAGCACTTCACAGTAGACATCCCTAAATGGTCCAGATGCCCAGTGGTTACAGTTGCTGTTGTAAATGGTTGTTCTTCAGTTACTCCATTTTGTTTCCTCCCATGTTAAGTTAATTGGTGACTGTAAACTGTCCAGGCATGAGTGATATACCAGTGGCCTATCTAAGTTGATTCCCATCTTAAGCCCAATACTGCTAAGAAAGACACCAGCTATGAATGATGCTGAATTAAGTGGATTAGAAAATGGAAGGATGAAAGGACATTAGACATTACCTGAGATGGATTGGAACCTCATCCAGTGTTCATTCCTGTCGTGTGCTTGATGCTGCTGAGAAACTTTTTTAAATGGATTACATTGTTGCAGTAAAGAAATGCATCTTAAATGTTACACTTTTATTTAAAGAGAAGTGCACCAATAATTCTTCTCCCTTTCACATTTCAATCTTGGAGTGACTATTTCGAGTTATCAAGTTTTGAATCTATTAAATTAAACTAAAGACTGGATTGGGCATTCAGTGCATTTTTTCTTCACAGTGGTGCACAATTTTAGATGCTTTTGAGTGTCAAAATTATTCTTTGTCTTTTCTTTAAATCTTTTATTTCATGCACTTAAGTCAAAACCTTCATCATTGCATAATGAATGCATTGTCCTCACACATCTTATGTAATGAAGCGCTGGTTCAGTTTTGAAAATATCATAAAAAAAACTTTTTGTTCTCTTTTAATGATGCAACTCATAACCTTGTCAGTTGTTCTTTATGTATAACTAGCCAGAAAAATCAGCATTGCTTGGGTATATTTCCATAATTGGTTAAGGTAAGAAAGCAAATATTTGTGTTTTTTAGATGTTGACCCATTTGTCATTGCTGACTGAAAAGCACATGTTCTATCCGTCATCAACACTACCTCTCTGATAACAGTTCCATAATTGCAGTAATGTCTTGTTAAGTTGGATTGCATCTGTTGGTGAAGAAAGATTCACTGCTCTTAATTTTGCTGATGATGCTGTGATCTTTGTGGAGTCAATAGAGGCTCTGATCAGGGCTCTTGAGTGACTGAGCGAGGAGTCTGAGTGTCTGGGTTTGCGAGTATCCTGGATAAAAACCAAGATCCAGGCCTATAATGACCTCTTGGGGACAGTCATCAGCAGTTTGTCTTCGGAGAAAATGTCAGCCATGTCCAGAGGTTTACTTACCTTGGGCAGTGACATTCCTATCTCTGGTGACTCTTCTTATGAAATCAGTATATGGATTGGGAGAGCATGGAGGGTCATGAGGTCGCTGGAAAGAGGTGTCTGCAAAAGGACGAAGGTCCAAGTCTTTAGAGTCCTGCTGCTTCCTGTCTTGATATATGGCTACAAGACATTGACACTATCCAGTGACCTGAGAAGAAGACCGGACTTCTTTGGTACTGTGACTCTTCGGAGAATCCTTGGGTACTACTGGTTTGACTTTGTTTCGAACAAGCGGTTGCTCATGAATTCCCAAATGAGGCTCATTAAGCGCATTGTGAGGGAGTGTCAATTATGGCAGTACGGCCATGTGGCGCGATTCCCTGCGGATGATCCGGTTCACAGTATCCTCATTGTTGAGGACCTGAGCAGCTAGACCCGGCCAAGGGGATGGCAACGTAACACCTGGCTGCACCAGATAGTTGGTCATTTCCGGATGGTGGGACTGGACAGCGTGTCTGCCTTAGGGGGTTGCCAACTGGGATCCCGAGCTGTTTTGTTGTGTGGTGGGTGCGGCAACGTGCTGTACCAGTGCTCCCCAGCCTTACTTTACTTGACCTTACTGAATTGGGACCCTGAATGCTAATTCTTTGTATTTTCTGGTTTACTCTGGTTTTACACGTAAACATTTAATCCCACATTAAGAAATTAGATTGTCTGTTGAATAATGAAATCATTGATAGGGCATGTAAGCAGGACAAAACTACCATTTTTATGTCATTCACTCTAGTGAACCTCTATTCATGATGAAACTTTTAAAACTCTACAAAAACTGTGAATTGGATAAACAATATGTAAATGCAAATTTCGTGAAAGCAGTTGTACACTTTTTTTGTTGTGGTAGAAGAGAGCTTCAAGTACCAGGTGGTTCACATGAAAAGCAAACTTGACTGGTCTGACAACACAGTGACACCATACAAGCAGGAAAAGAGCAGACTGGACTTGTTAAGCAGACTCAGGTCTTTTGATGTGTGCAGCAAGCTGCTGGAAATGTTCAGCCAGTCCATAGTAGCCAGTGTGATGATGTACACTGAAGTCTCCTGGGGAAGCAACTTGATCTTAAAAGAAGCCCAATGTCTGAACAAATGTATTAGAAAAGTCTGCTGTATCACAAACCTAGACAAACTGGAAGCTCTTGTGGAAAAGAGAATGGCCACAAAATTGGATGCCTTAATAAAATTCCCCTTCATCCCCTCCAGGAGGCACCTTCTTGGAGTACTTTTAGCCCTAGGCTCATTCCACCACAGTGTGTTAAGAAGTGGCTCTGACAATCTTTTCTACCCACTGCTATAAGGCAAGATTGAATGCTTCCACCTGATGTACTCATTATTTTTTATTTATTTATGTACTTGATTGATTAATTGATTGATAGGCAGTATTATCTGTCCTGTGAGTCTGTATCCATTATTTGTAATGTTTTTGCAGCTGACTTTCCCCATGGAGTTAATAAAACTTATCTAATCTAATCACATAAAATGCCACTTCCATTGAATCACTGACTTTACTGTAAGTCGGGCCAAATCTAACAATGCACCAAATTTACTACTATCAGTTTTGGAGTGACAGAGTGATGTTTTGGTTTTGCACCCAACCCCATTACAACCCTGTTTCTCAATGGAACTGTTGAAAGGCCTTAAAGTCTAGATTTTAAGTTGTCAACAGGGGTGAACTCGCAAAATTTCAGGATATTCATCACTTTTGGCATGATGCATTTTTTGCCCTCCCTCATTACAACCTCCTTGATAATTTTTTTGAAATGCCATATAGACCATTTTTTTAGTTTGGATCAATGACAACCCATAGGCAAAATGTCTTGAAAACAGATTCAGCCATTTTTGCATGATTGGCGAACAAACAAACAGACAAGGTGCAATCCGTAGTCCTTGGTGTGCAAAACAGATAAATAATATCAAAAGAAAAAGAAACAAAAAACAAAAATTCAAAAGTGTTATTTATATTGTCAAACTTGAGTCACAGACTTGCACAGGAGACTGGAAAAGGGATTGGGTTTCCAAGGAACAAAATCTTTATTTCTGAACTGGCAGGTACAGACACAAGACCATATCCAGAAGGGGTTTGTCAACAGCAGAAAATCATATAGGTTGCAGCTGTCAAACATGGTGGCCCAGCTTCCCTTTCCAGGTCAAAAGAACACAAAGTCCTAGTCATCAAGCAGGTTCATTGGCTCGGAAGCAGCAACTGGAGCAGACTCAGTCAGGAAGAGAGGATAGGAGAGTGAGTCGTCAGGTCGGCCAATATTTGGTCTTTTAAAATGCTCTAACCCTTGTGCAAGAAACATGTTGTGCGGTAAGCCTGCAGCTGATCCCGTAAAAGGGACGGGTAAGAATGTGTTTGTTTCTCATTGAAATACTGTTTAAGAGGGAGTTTCTGAAGGGTGGCTGTGTTTCTTTACTGGCTGGGTTTACTGTTTAACAGAGAGACAGCTTGCAGTTAAGAGCAAAAGAGCGTGCAGCTGGCGGCGCTATACGGGAGAAAAAATGGAGCAGGGGAACTACTGTGCTGCACATGAGCAACAGTCACCACCATTATGGACAGCTAACTGGCGGCAACACCGGTCACAATATAGATAAACAGTTTAGTTTCTCTGTCCAAAAGTTTCTAGACACTTTCTGCTTAACTTTGTGTTCCCCTGCTCAGTTTTCATGATACAACTGAAGCTATATATGAAGAAAAACACTACTGAAATGAAGTTTATTCATGGTGGTTCAGTTATTCATGCTACTACCTCCAAAGATCTAACATGAGTCAGTGCAGTTTTGATGCCTCATAGTGTTTGAACCTCAGTTGAATATTTACTTTATGAAGTTTGCTTTGTCTCCCTTTGTTCAAATGGGTATCCTGTGATAGTTCTATAGTTCATAGGTACACCATTAGACCTTTTTCAGTTATTTAGCGATGCTTACCTTGCCCAGTATATACAGTATAAATATGTGTGTGTGCTGGTGTGTTCTGTAATGGCCGGCATCCCTTCAGTTTAGGATGCCTTGCATTGATTAATACATTTCCATTACAATCTACCAGAATAAGCAGTTTTAAAAACACTACGATGGGCGAATGTTTATTATGCACTTTCTGAGAACAGTTATTTATGAAGCATTACACATGTCTGAGAGATTGTTATGTCTTTCCGGAAAGTTGCTTTCCTCGGAAGGACCTTAATCAAGAGCAAACTCTTTATCATCTTCTGAAAATTAGACCTTAAGTACGCAGTAGATCATAGATGCAAAAGAGCACCACAAAAATCATCATGTTTATAATAAACAAGACAATTGTGTAATTAGATTGTTTTACTTGTTTTCCTTTGCCACTCATTCTCTAGTTTCTTATTGTTATTGTCTGTTTCATAAAGTGCATAAACGATTTCTCCCTTCATTGCACCAAGATAAATTCTGCTGTGAGCACTTCCCACTGCTGCACATATTACACACTTGTGTGCTATTAGACTTGCTTAAGAGAACATAGCTCATGGAAATATGCTCCAAAAATCAGCACCTAACAACAAGTCAGTTAGACAGCTAGGTGTCACATACAGGCAAAATATATTTATAACTTCACAGTTCCCTAAACTTCCATCTTCTGTTAGCAACTGACACGAATGCTTTGATCAATCATGAATCGGGATGAAAAGGTGCAAGTTAAAAGCAGTGTTTTCAAATGTGATAAATAGTGCTGTTGCCATCAATTAGAATGATAAAAGTGATTTTTTCTTGCTTTGTGACAGTCGTTTACTAAAGATTAGTGAAAAAAGCTAACTTGATTAGAAAGAAGTAAGAACAGTCAAAGCTTTGACTAAACATCACTGAAGATGAAAATGCGCCCTAAATTTACTTGTCCATCTGTGCTTTGATTCATTGCTATCTCCTGAAAGATATCTGTTCTCTTATCTTTTCCTGCCAATTGTTTCCTTCCAGTTTTTACTGAACCTGAACTCTGCATTCTGAATTATTAAGAGCTGAATCTTATTCTGTTATCATCAGGCATGTCAGGGAATCAAACCCTGCCCTACCCTAACAAAAATCCAAACCCTGCTCAGGGTATCAGGCTACTTCAGGACACACTAGTGGACACACCTACACTTGCTCACTCTGATAATTTAAGGTCAGTAATTCAGCTCACACAGAAGTCTTTGGGGCTGTGTGGGGATAAACTAGACTATGTTATAGAGCCATTATGAAGACCACATAATGGTTAGCTTAGCACACATGCAACATTTCAGAAAAATGCCAAGATGGCATGAAACATGGTACTGTCACAAGGTAGACAGACAGATAGAACTTTATTAGTCCCCAGGGGAAAATTTAGCTTTTCACAGAAGTTCTTTAAATAAATATACAAAAATACATGCATGCATACTGTAAATGAATAAATACACACAATATGGTCTGAAACCACAACAGAATGACTTAAAAGCAAGACAATTAAAAAAGAAAGAAAAACCTCTAACTTGGCACTCACAGTCCCAGTGAGGCATTATGTAGACATATTGCTGTTGATATAAAGGAGCCCCAGGTGCGTTTCTTGACACCCCTTTGCAGAATAATTTATTGGCTGAAAGTCTAGGAGTGGACCACCTTTACATCCTTAATGACTGGACATAGAGGTTCTTGGTTTTGCAGATGTTACGTTGGCAGATTTGAACCAAGAAAGGCTGTGCAGATATAAAAATCACCTGTCGCCAAAGAAGAAACTTCCCTTCAACCCCAGAAATAATCATAAAAATTGCAAAACAGAAACAAGAAAACTAAAATGGTTAGTATTTGTTTTAATCACTAGAAGGGATTATTGTGTTCATAAGAATTACTTATAAACACCTTTTCTCAGTCCAGCGCCCCCACACTCACCGGTATAAGAACATCCAACATAGAACAAAGCGTTTGACTCATTGTGATGTCTTGTTGTGCTACGCAATGAGCTTTTTGACCTTTTGGACCTGAAAAACACTCATTTTAGGCCATTTTTGGACTATGTTTTGTTGAAGAAGTTACACGCTTATGGTAAAAAATAAACCAATAGGTGTCTTCTGCAAAAATGATGAACATTAGAACAATCTAGACCAGAACAGGCCATTTAGCCCAACAATGGTCACCATCCCTATCCACTTAATTCTTCCAAAATAACATCAAGTCTAGTTTTGAAAGTCTTTAAAGTCGTAATGTCTACCACACTACTTGGTAACTTATTCCATTTGTCTATGGTTCTCTTTGTTAAGAAAACCCTCCTAACATTTGTGCAAAATTTACCCTTAGCAAGTTTAACAAGGACTAGCCCACTCTGGTGCACACCTAGAGGGATACAAAGGGTCAAAGTTACTCCTTTTCACAAAACTTCATAAAAATGGGGATCTATGTGATGAGAGAGTTTTTTGTTTTTAAAATTAAATAAATGACTCAGTGTGCACGCTCCAGGTGGGCGCAGGTGTGCTTTCTGTGATAATGTGCTCATGCCACTCCGCGGTTGATTGAAGTGCTTGGCTGATTGACATGTAGATATGAGCAGGTTGGTCAAGTGCTTTGTTCATGCCTTGCAGAAGGTGAATGCAGAATCTGTGCCCAGCCACAGTTTAAAAGGGAGCCTGGCCTGTAAACAGGGAAGATAAAGGAAAGACCAAGATAAGAAAGAGTTATGGAGGTTAAATCAAAAGAGAAGGAAGATGAAGGTAGAGTGGCTGAACTGGTGTGGTAGAGAAAAGGCAAGCGGTTGAGTTTTATGCACAGGGAGGATCACATAGCGAGCACTCATGAGAGTAGGGCTTTCTCCTGCCAAGCATTCTGGGAGAAGGAGTGACCAACTGCTCCGAGTGGGCTCTCACCTTAAAGCCATGTGGTGGAGGTGGATTGGAGATGCAGCAGGACTTGTGGGTCCATGCATATGCTGAGGGATGGTAGAGGGACACATTTTGGTTTTAGGGCACTAGAGTGGTGACTGAATGAGGTGGCTATGGTGAAGGACTGTGTGGAGGTTGACTGCACTTGTCAACAAGCGACTGTGTGAGCTGAGAAGACCCGGAGAGTTAAGAAGCAGGGAAAAGTGGTGGAGAAGGAAGTACCATAGCTCCTATTGTATTTTTAAGAACAGCTCCCTCCAGTGATTTTAACCTCATTCTTATGGATTATTTATCCTCCACAGATACTTGTTTTTACTGGGTTATTTATTTATTTTTGAATTAAGAACTGCACAGTTTATCTTTTTCTGGGAATAAAAGCCTATACCACTTTTTATAACTTCTTGACTGTTTGTGTCCTCATTTGCTCAGCTTTCCAGGGCCTGCCGCAGAAAAGAAGCCCCATAGCATGATACTCGGCCACCATGCTTCACGGTGGGAATGGTGTGTTTTTGATAAAACATCTGAAGCATGAATGTAAAGGAGACTGACCTTTCTCCTCTGACATCCTCTGACAAAGTGATTTTGCCCACAGACCTGTCACTAACAGGATCTTTTAACAGTACATTTATCGCACCATTCTCTGTAAAATCAACAGACCACAGAGTGTGAAAATCCCAGCAGTGTACCTCTTCCTAAGATTGGGGTAACCACCAGATCTGTTACCAATAATCATACTGAGTAGGTTTCGACCATTGACAAATAACTAACTTACTTGACTGTATTGACAAGCAGCCATCTGATTGGCTGTTTGCAGCAGTAGCCTACCTGTGTTAGCAAGCTGGTCAACCTAACAAAATGGCCTCGATACTAAGAAACGGTAAACTGGTTATCTGGTCATTGAGATAAAAGAAGGTATTGAATTCATTAAAATCACAAGAAGATAAATAGATAAGTAAAGGAAAGCTTAGGTGCCTTTGCCTTTCAGAAAACAATTTAACAGTTTATGAACATTTTTTGCTTAAAGTAAACCATATGAGGTACAATGGCTTCTAATTAAGGGGAAGTATGTGAAGTCAGAATATTCATTATCTCAAATGGGAACACTGCATTATGGTAGTGCACACCATACATTTTATTGTTGTAATAGATTAACAAAATATCATTTGAGAGGCTGACATATTCTCTAGACGTAAAAGTGTTAATGTATCATTGCAGGGTATTAAAGTAAAAACACTGTTTATAATGAATAAATAAATGTGGGCATTTTATGTGTGAAGTGTATTGTTTTGTCCAGGTGTGCATAAGGAAGGTAAACCTGGGGCAACTATTTTAGAATAAATCAAGCACAAAAAGAGCTGAAATTAAACTGAAATGTAGCATAATAATATAAGAGAAAGATGATTTCTTTCCACAAACAGAAAATGCTGCAAGCAACACTGAGACTCTTTTACAGTGGAAAAGTACTGCAGAAACAGGCATCATTGAATCAGGGCAATGTGAATATATGTGATAAATTACTATTTACTGCCTCAAGCAAAAAATAACAGTGGTGTCTGTAGTTAAAGAGCACAGATATCTATTATTGTCACAATGTGAATGACAATCAGCTTTTGTTTAGTCAGCTATTTTTAGCAAATATTGTACAGATTGTAGAGTCAGTAACTAACTGACTCTATACTACACATAACTGAGCCTGCCCTTTTAATTAGCTTGTTGATTTGGTGGGACTCTGCTGAAGTGAGCATCCCGCACATGATGGCGTAGAAAGTTGCACTGGCCATCACAGAGCTGCAGAAGATGTCATTACTCACATTAAAGGAATGCAGTGAGGAAAAAAGTGCCTGTCCTGCCATTTTGTTATTTGGTTCCTCTTAATTCCAAGACCAGACTAACCTGTGACTGATTTGGACCCCTCCTCCCCCCCAAGTACATGTAAGAGCGGACTACCTCTACATCCACTCCTTGAACAGTAACATATAGGCTCTAGTGTGTGGCAAAAGTCAATAACCAGTTCCTTATTAAGTTGCAGACATCTCTGTTTGCACTAAGCAATGTTTCCACCCGACTCCTGTACTGTGCCTCGTTCCCCTTTATCAAATCACTCCATAAGTGCAGAATCATCAGAAAAATCTCAGCAAATGACAAAACCTGCTGTTATATTTATATTCTGAGTTGTACAGAGTGAAGAGAAAAGGAGACAGACCTATTCCTTGTGGTGTTCCAGTATTGCCCACATCCTGATTCCTCATCCCCTTTATCAACATACTCCACAAGTGCAGAATCATCTGGCAATTTCTTCAAGTGACATGACCTGGTGTTGTATTTATAGTCTGAAGTGTTCAGAGTGAAGAGAAAAGGAGACAGGACTGATCCTGGTGGTGCTCCAGTGTTGGTCACATCCGTATCAGAGACACAGTCCTTGAGTCTCACAAACTGTAGTCTGTCTGACAGATGGTCCATTATCCAGGACATCTTAGGCTCATCTATCTGCATATCTCTGAGTTTCCCCCTTAACAGGGATGGCTGGATAGAATTGAAGGTGCTGGAGAAATCACAGAACATAATCCTCACAGTGCTACCAACGGTGTCCAGTTACTTATTACTTACTTATTGTATCTTTATGTTAACGAATGAGAGTTTAGGGCTTGTTATATTTTTTGGATTTTTCTGATTGTGTGCTTTGTGAATTGTACTATCCATCCATCCATTTTCCAACCCGCTATATCCTAACACAGTGTCACGGGGGTCTGCTGGAACCAATCCCAGCCAGCACAGGGCACAAGGCAGGAAAAAACCCTGGGCAGGGCGCCAGCCCCCCGCAGGTCACACACACACCCACACATCAAGCACTCACTAGGGACAATTTAGGATCGCCAAAGCACCTAACCTGCATGTCTTTGGACCGTGGGAGGAAACCGGAGCACCTGGTACATGGTACTATGTAACACAAATACAGTATTTACTATTAGTATTACATTATAACATTAGATAAATATTCATTCAATAAACCCAATTTTTTAAATAAAAAGCTTTAGGGACATTTAGAATAAAATCACCAATAACTAATGTAGGTCAATTTTAAACTAATTTGTAACAAATACATTGCAGCATTGGGGATTTTGTTACTCACATAAAGGGGGGTTGATCTCTTTGTTATCTTGCTGCATCAATGAATGATGTACAGTAGAAGCTGCAATTATTTGGATTTTTGTTTGTCAAATAACACCAAAATCACAGTGTATTGTGACAAGAAGTTGTGAATACACAGGCATTCATGCATGAAAACCCCTGACAGTCGTGCCATCACATAATCTCCTAAAGCATGTCATGCTTTAAATTCTAGAAGGTATAAAAACATCCTGTGTGCTTACTTACAGAAAGTGTTCAACTTTGAAAATTTGCAATACTAGTATTCCTTTCAGACTCTTTTTTTTTTTTTTTGCCAAGGATCAGGTCTAATCCATTTAGTTTTAGTCTGTGATAAATGTAAAGTAAATTAGCAGGAGTCCTAATTCTAGTTTATCATTCTCTGTGTACTGTGGTTACAGTTTACCTTCCAATGCCAGTATGTGCATGCTGAGTGCTGTCTGTAATCTTCTGCCCAGCTGTCTTCAGTTCTTTTCTTTCACTCCAAGACAAACAGGATATTTCGCCTACAAGAGCCTAGAGAATTTTGCTTTGCCTTTGGCATCGCTGCCAATTTGCTGTAAAGTGAATTCTCTTGCCATCTGACCAGCTACCAAGATGTGAGTAGAGCTTGGGAAACTGTATTACTTTCTCTTGCTGTATAAATAGTCTAGAAACATATATAGATTGCTTTTCTTTTCACAGGGCCTATCATTTCTGCAAAGTCAGGTTATTTATTATTATGAAGTAATTGATATGTATTTACTGCATTTTTATCTGAACTGAAACGGGTCACTTTAGTATGTTTTTAACAGGCCTATCATTTTTGTTTCTCTGTGGAATAATTCCTTTGTCCAAATTCTCACATTCAGTCCCTCTGCTTGACCCATTTCTATGATTGACCATCACATATAATAGATGTTGAAATCTGCTATAAAAATCAGCCTCCTTCGAAATTAAAAACATTTCAGCCATTCAAAATGTTGGAAACTACAGTATGTCAAGCTTTCAACCCAAGAACAACCTGTCCAGCAGTTTTTTGCTGACAGAATGGGAGAGCAGATGAAAACGACAGGACTTGAGAGGCCATGTCCCAGTGTACTCACAAGGTTAATTCTTCAGTTGATTGTTCATGTGACTAGTAAACCACAGTCCATTAGACATCTGTTGAGTTTCATTTGCTATCATCTGGTAGCAGGAAGTAGCTCAGTGAATGACAGTTGCTGGGATTTGGAGCATGACAATAACAAATAATGAGATTTACACTACAGCATGTTGGGATGTGGTATTATAATGAATTTGGTAATACTTCATTCATTATGGTGGTACAGTAGCTAGCAATGTTGCTTTAATGGATTCCCTAATGGTCTGTGTGTAGTTTGCATCATTTTGCTCCATGTCTGCAGACTTTCTGTTGGGTACTCAGGTTTCCCTCCCACATTCTAAAGACAAACATGTGTAGGGCATTTACAAACTTTCAATATGCCCTCCATGAATGAATAAGGATTTCAGCTTTCTTTGACCCTAAATTTGAATTAAGTGTGTCTCAAATTAGACTGAAGGGTGGATTGTATTGCAGAATATTAAAAAATAATCCATCATAGTAATAACTGGTTAACCTGGGCTGGTGGCACATAGACCTTTAATATGTTAACTTGCAGTTGATATAGGGCTGACTATTACATTTGATTCATTGCTAAGGCTTCAGAAACTGTTTCTTTAGCTTAAACAGAGTAGGTAAGAAGGTTTGGGAACTGATGGGGAGGTATTAAAAAAAGATATGCCCTAGCTACTGAAACCAGTAGGTGGCACCACTGAGCCACAAACCCTTGACCCAATAATACCTAACACAGTCATGGGTTCAAATAATTGATTTTTTAATCCACCAAGCAATGAACAACATAAAGTGCAGCCAATTACCACGCAAAACAATGACTCGTTTCCTATTCTTACGCCTCCAGTTGAATGTTGCCCACTGCCTCCTAACTCAGACTCCCTAAGATAAGTCAACATGCTTCTTTCTTACTTGACAGCTCCTAGTGACCCGTCAAGATTTGTGGGGATTACTTCCAGGTTGTCTGAGAACCAGGGTAGACCTCCCCCAACTTCTTGCAGCACAGAGGGACCCCAACCAGGTTGCACTTCCAGACACCAGTTCCCATGAATCCCTGGGACGCCTCCAGCACACCACTGCCATCTAAAGTATAGGGGATGGAACTGCTCCTGGCCTCAGGCTTTTGCATTTCTGTCCCCTGGCACCTTCCATCTTGTCCCGAAGTCATATTGTCATCCAGGCAGGATGCCCATCTGTCCTATAAGGAACTCAAAATACGTTTTCTACATTTACAGAAGTGGATTGTAATTTTGGTACTATAGGCCACTCTCTTACTGACATTATAGTTTGTGGTATTACAGTTTTTTTTTTATTTTTGACTTAATGTGTTAAATCGAAGTAAGCGTAACATGAAGGTGGTGTAGGTTTTAGGATCTGCTAATAGTTTACTGATTCACTTTTCAGAAATGCAAGTTTATCACATATCACATGCCAATGAAACTGGTCAGAAGGAGGGAAACTCATGCAGCTAGCATGGTAAATCGGACTAGCAGGAAAATTGCATCTCTATAATTTAGAGTATATCCAAAAAAGAGTTGTACGGTTGTGATTTATAGCCAAGGCTGGATTAAGACCTTCAAAAACCCTGAATGACTTATTTCTTTAACTGGTTCATTTGATGCAGCATGATATTTCTCAATACATTACCCCTTGATCATTTCGACTGGCAGATACTCAATCGTTTCATCAAGCACAGTAACTAGCCATTCTACTTGCCATTAGGAGCCCTTGGGCACATACCCAGAATGCCTCGATGGTAGATCCGCTCCTGGTTATAGTTATAGGTTAGATTTTGACACAAGAGATACAACTTTATGAGCATTTCACAATCAGGGTTCAAAGTCTACAGTAACTACCAGGTAGCCATCTTTATGGAGGCCTCACTACATGTAGGTAAACCACAATCTTAGAAATTGCACCAAGGATCCCCTAGTGAGTGCATGGATGGCTGAGATTAGAACTGAGAGAGGAAAGGAGTACTGACCTGGGCAGTTAGGCACATGCAACTATCTGCTCATATCCTCTAACTGGAATTTGCAGTGAACTGATTTATAATTAACATGCCCACTTAGGCTTTTTCATTGAATGAATGCCTAGAAAATCAAAGTCCTCCAATCCTCTAATCAGTATTGGTGTTTGCCAGCAATGACTTCTTTCTTTAGTTTTATATTGGCATCACCATGCACACCTTTCCTCATAAAACAACAGTAATCTAAACTAATAAAACTCCTGCCAAATCAGTAATCATTCCTCTTTTAACATAACTGCATTCTAGCCATAATTAGAGATCCAATATTTTTTAAGGATCGGAATGCAGGATTGTATATTTTTAATTCACCTAGGGAACATTTATGCATGGAAGTATCTGCGTTCAATATAATTTGTGCTTATCACTTAGCCAAGTGTTTTCACTTCTGCAGCCTCTAATGGCCTATTTTACAAAATGTGACCATCAAGCTCTGTTTGAGCAAGAATATTATATTTTCTAAAAGGGCCTTGATCTTAAAGTTAAACATTCCTTGCTATTTTCTTCTTTATGTTGTCCTGACATCACGTGCTCTGTATTGGATTGGTTAATAGGCTTAAGCTACCGTATAAAGCCATTTCTTTTCCATCTCATGGCATAAGTTATTATCCTCTCCTCACATTTTCTTCTTAGGCGTGGCTCATTGATGAGTGTTATTCTTATTGTGCATTTGTTTCCTATGTACCTTCTTCATTGCTTTTTGTCTTCCCTATAATGATGCTCAGTTGTTTCCTAAATCCCAGCCTTTGGAACAGTCAATACCAAATGAATGGATTTTTAAAAATCTGTTAATTTATATAACTAATTGAACAGTTTTGTACTTTTTTGTTACTTTTTGCTATTTGTTTTAATTCTCTAAACTTGTCTTCTGAGAAGAACCATATCTACTGTAATAAAAACTTGAACAGAATCTTTATTTCATTTTCCTCTTTCAGTCACTTGGTTTTGTCTCAGATCTTTCAGTCCCTTTAGGCCTTGTGCATAAATGATCTTCATCTTAAACTGAGTTCCTTCGGAGCTGTCATTTTGAAACTACTTCTTTCTTCATAGATTTTTTCTTAGTATCATTGCATGTAATGCAAGGCTGTCAGCTTCACTTAAAGTACTCTTGATAAACTTTCAAGGTCCCTGAGTATATTCCACTCATTCAGGAGCTTACAAAACAGGATGCTGCAACACAATGTACAGAGGGACAACATGAGTTTGGGAGGCAGTCTCCTCCTATCCCTCATCCAGTCTGGCCCCCAGACTGGGAAAGGGATTACTAAAAAACTAGGCTGGGATTCTCCTCCATTCAGGTAGTCTGTTTGCTATGTTAGCTTCCCAGCCAAGTAATTGCTGCCAGGTTACCAGTCCCAGTGTACCTGCTGCAACAATGCCCCTCCAAGACAGCTTCTTGGCAAGGACAAAGAGTGCCATGCTTCCCTTCCTGACCATCTGGTATATTAGTAAGAAAACGGGCTCTATCCCAGCTGAGATGCCACTCCATCCATGACAGGAGGTATTAATTAAAGCTCCCTTTAACATTTGCAGATACTTTAAACCTTAGGAAACATTTTTTGAAATAAGCGGATACCCAGATGATAGTTTAACAGAGGAAAATGTAGGCATTTATAATTAATAAAGCACATTATGCTTGTTAACACAGAAGCAGCAGTGTTGAAAAACCAGAAGAAGGTGTTCAGACTGACATATCTGAATGGCAACACATTTTCCAGTAACTTCAATATGCTATGATCAGCCTGTTTATGAGGAACTCTGCTCTAAATACGTAGTACACTGTAAGCTATATCTCAGATCTTTTAATACATAAAGCTTCACTTAGTAATATTTCCGTGCATAATACAGAAAAATAGATGGAAGGGTTTATATTGAGTAGAATTGATTACTGCAAAGCTTCACTTTCAGACTGTCAACTCTTCACTCTATTCAAGTGTGATCATATTAATCCCTTGCTTAAGCCTCTTCATTGAGTTGGTTAAGTTTACAAATGATTTTAAAATCCTCCTTCTGTCGTATAAAGCTGTGAGTGGTTTAGCTCCCTTTTACCTTACTGAACACATTAATGTTTACGTACCCTGCAATCAAAAGGCACAGGCCTATAATTTCAGGGACTGCTCTAAAGCAGTAGCACCATCAGCTGTGCTGGTATAAATTTTGTAAATCTGAATACCCTGTAGCAAATTATATGCCAGGAATAATAAAGTGTACTACCTACATGCTTAAAACTATCCTACCAGAAAAAATGTGATGAATGCTCCACTAAGATATACCTGAGGACCACTACTTTGTTTCATGTAATTCTCCTTCAGCTGCTAATGCAGTGGCATATGCATTATTGTTTGTGGAATATCTGTGTGTCTAATTTATCAGTATGGCTAGCGCTCCTTTCAGCCTTAACTCTATTATTTGTATGTTTTGTTCATTTTTAAATCTTTAGCATTCTCACGTAGGTTTTGGAGAACTGCTTCACAGGACATTAGAGAAGCAGTTTCATTGTCCACTGATCTCAGGATTGAACCTATTCCTTCATTTTCATAGACTGTACTGTCAGAATGTCAATGAGTGGAATGTTCAGTTAGCTGGTTAAAGTCTGCTAGAACTTTTATTTTATGCAGTAACTGGGGACAGTTTCAGTTTACTGGGATATGTCAGATGTCCAAGCTTTTCTTTCTTTCTTTCTTCTGCACTTTACTAAACCGTTTGTCTTGTGCATGGGTTATGTACTGTTAATTTGCTAATATTGTTTTTAATAATTCTTTTCAGATGTTTTAGGTTTGGTCTTGTGGGTAGAAGACTATCAGATGCATTAGCAAAGGAAGCTCAGTTTGTATTACTTGTGCACATACTGTATTATCATTTTATTTCTATGTATTTAATTTTGTGTATTGTTTTGTATGTTATCTGACATTGTTTTGGGGTTAAAAGATGACTGCTATGTCAAGATGTCACATAGGTGGCCATGTGATGTATTGGCTGTAGTCATTTGTGCTATCCATCCATCCATTATCCAACCCACTATATCCTAACTACAGGGTCACAGGGGTCTGCTGGAGCTAATCCCAGCCAACACTGGGCGCAAAGCAGGAAACAAATGCCAGGCAGGGCACCAGCCCACCGCAGAATTTGTGTCATAACGCAAAGTTACAAATATGACAGAAAGGGGTGTGATGCCACCAAAGTAAGCCACAAAAGCAGAACAAAACCTTTACTGGCCTGGCCAGCAGTAGCTCATCCCAAGGCAGCCACTCCCCAATTACTTCCAGCAGGCTTAGGCCTACTCAGGCTCAAATGGGTAGCTGGCTTTTAATTTAAAAAATGTAAATGCTGTTGCAAAAATATATCTCAAAAGAGAAAGAAAGCCATCAAACTTTGCCTTGTATAGAAAAGGCCAAATAAAACTTTACAAATTAAGACTTTATTGACAAAAACAGGAAGATAAAAATGATCAAAAGAGCAACAAAGCATGTTCCCAAAAAGGAAAATGAATAGTCTATAAACACAATCTAAGGTGGAAATCCAGAAAATGTCGAACAAAATCACAAAAATCTGTAAATCTGAAGAAAGAGCAATAATCACAAACTCAATAATGCTTTACTTAATCTCTCCTTGTAACAGCAATACACAGCCAGAGGGGGGGATCCAGCAGCAGTGACTTCATGGTGGCATCGCCTCAAAAAACAGCGCATAATTAACAAACAATAGACAAATCTAACAGACAAACCTGGAAAATAATTTTTCAGACATCACAAAAACAACCATGAAACAGAAAATAAATACAAGGCAGGGAAAAGACTTGGGTGTAATGCAACAATTTGGGCTTAAAGCCTGATCTTTTTATACAGCCAGGCTTCATTTTTTCATGAATCTCTCTTATGTGTTAACTACCTTTTCTTGGTATTTAATGCTTCATTTCTTTATGTGTTTTTGTTTTCGAGCGTAGGTAATTGAGCCCCTTAAAGTTTAGATAAAGTAGGCAGGTAATTACGCTGACTGAACAGAGTCAGACGAGTGATATACATTCTGGTGAGTTTATTGCAGGGCTCCTTTAGCTTTCTTCTCAGGTTAGTCCTCCGGTCATGTGGAATACTGTATATATCACATTCTTCGGTTGGGAAATTGCCTTTTCAAAACTAAAATTCTGGCAACTCAGAAGATTGTATTCTTTGGCCCGTTTTAGCTCATGTTCTGTGTGTCAACAGAGTTGAGAGACAAACCACAGTGATTAGAAAATCAGTTTGTAATAGCTGTTGATGTAGTATCTGTTGTGATTCTTTGAGTTACAGTATTTTTAATATTTTTTTCCTCTGTTATTGTTATGCTTTTGCTACAGAGATTTTTAAGGAGTGTTTCCTACAAAGCGTCAAAGCGCCACCACTATAAAACACTGTGGTACTGATTTGTCAGTATCTAAGTATCTAGATACGTACCAGATATTGGCCTTTTACCGTTTTGATCTCTAATTTTTGACTTTCAACTTCTTTAATACTTTTAAGTATTACTTTCAGTTTGTGATCTTTATCTCTTTTATAATTTTGACACAACTTCACTGTTTTTTGACTATCTTTTGTTACTTTCTCCTAGCTCACCTTCCTCCTCCACCTTTCCTAACTGTTCTTTTCAGGATATGCTGCCACTTTTTACTGCAAGGGCAGAATAATTGTGAGCTCAATGGCTGTAATTTCAGTGGCCAGAAGTGGCCATGCTTAATGTGCTTATCCAGCCTTCCATTTTCAGAGCCCACTTTACTTTTGCAAGGTTGCAGACAACCAGAGCCAGTTCCAATGGCACTAAATGTAAGGTAGAAATCAACCCTAAATAGAAAAAAGTGAATCATAAACCTATATGCATTAATACAACTCAAGTGTTTGGAATGCTGGCATAAAATCAAGTATCAACTGAAACCTCTGTGGGAATAATGAGGATTTACAAAGTCCACAGAAGCAATGACTGGGGAGTTGGGAATGAACTTTATGAATTTTAAGCTTTACTTCCAGGCAACATAGTTGCAAAGAATTTCTGTTGGTGTTACATAAAAACACATAATCGGGCAAATACAATTAAACAACACAATTACAATTCATGACACCATCACAACATTATATACAATAGCAGGGAAATCACCAGCATATAAAATCTAACCATGACATCTCAGAATGAGCATGAAGTAACTACCCAGAGGTTTACAATTATGATCAAGACATTTTACATGACTAATCATATCTATGTAATATACAGCTTGGCTTAATCAGAGGTTTGTGTATGTTGTGTGTAAGTCATGAGAAAACTACACAAATACACATACACCAAGTAGACCCCATGTCTTACTGGCAAAGTCCTACTTTTCAACTGCATGTTTCACAGTACTTGTGATTCTTTTGAGAAAAGCAAAATTTCCTATTTTTCACAACATTGTGGCCCAGTTGTTCCTTTTTTTACTATTGTCAAACAAATGTCACAGACCCATTTGCAATTATCACAAATTAATTTTTCCTGAAAAGTTTTGAAAGAGGTATTTTTTTAAGTCAAAGTAGGTTTCCTTCTTTTCATCTTTTCTCACTTCTATGTGGGGTCAATGTGCTTGATCAACCTTCTCCAAACAACTTGGTCCTGCACTTCCTCATAAGTCAAACCACTTCCCTTCTTTTACTTTATCCATCCACCTCCTTTTTGGCCTCCCTGGCTTTCTCTTCCCCTGTTCTTCCATTCCTATCATTCTTTTGCCCACATATTCCTTGTCTCTCCTCATCACATGCCCATACCACTTCAGCCTACTTTTTTAGATATCTCTCCCACTTTTGCTGGACCTGTGATTGTGTCATTTTTTATTCTGTCCATTTTTGTAACTCCACACATCTATTTCAACATTCTGATTTCTGCTACATCTAACTTCTTGTGCTCTCTTTACTGGCCATGTCTCAGCTCCATACATCATTGATGGTCTTACCACTGTCTTAAAAACCTTCACCTTAATTCTTCAATCACAAAGTACTTGTAATACCTTCTTCCAATTTTTCCATCCACACTGCATTCTATGGGTTATATCTGCATCTAATTTTCCATCTTGGGTTACCGCTGATCCCAAATATTTAAATTTTTCAACTCTTTTCAATACTGTATCTCTCCCTGCAGGCTAATGTCTAAATCCTGATCATCATTACATATCATATATTCTGTATTCTTCATATTTATCTTCAATCCTTTATCTTTCAAAACCCTTCTCCCTTCTTCCAACTTTCTCTCATCTTCTTCTTTTCTGGTGCTACACAGCACAATGTCATCAGCTAAAAGCCTGCAGTTTTAAAGAGTTTTAAGTTTTTTTTTAAAGAATAATCTGACTCAGGTGATCTAATTAAGTTTCTGCTTTAGGTATAAGTTCAACATTTCTTGCATTTCTCGCATTTCCTTACATCCTTTACTTACCCAGATCTTTGTAGACACAGAACACACATGAAATGCATGTATTCCAAATAAAGATATACTGTATTATTTACCCTGTACACCTCACCTCACATGCAGATAAGGAGCTTTGGCTTGAGCTGGGAAAGTATTTTGCCTGAGTTGAGCTCCATCAAGGCAGGGGATGGGACAGCAGGCTACTTGCTGCTTGTACTTTACAAAACAAAAGACGCTGATAGAGAGGTTCAAAGGGATTTAAGGTGGGCTGGGATTACGAGTTTTTTCATAGGCTTCAGGGATTCTAGTGTTAAAGCTATGTACATCAGTAATAGAATTTTATGTTCAGTCCTGTAAGATACAGGGATCCAGTGAAGGCAAAGCAGTGTATTATGTTTGCTGTTGTGGATCTGTGTAAAGACTCTTGCAGCAGAATTTTGAATCAATTGGATCTGTGATAGAAGATTAGAAGGGGCAAATGCCAGTAGGGAGTTAATCGATGTAGGATGTGATAAGAGCATAGACAAGTTTCTCAGCATTAGAAAAGGAGAGCAATGAACAAACATAGGACATCTTATGGAGGTGAAAGTAAGAATGTTTCTTAATTAAGCTTATGTGGGTGGAATAAGAAAGGGAGGAATCAATAATGACAGCAGAATCTCTTGCAGTAGAAGAAGGTCTGATGCGATCATCACCAAGAGAGATTGAAAAGTAAAGGGAATGATCAAAAGTCCATAAACAAATTTTACTGCCACACTTGGAATTCCTGTAGACACTGACTGTCTGGTGGATCCCTGTCTTTTCCTTCTTTAAACCCCACAATTAAGCACTGTTTTACTTATTCCTCTTTTACAAGGTTCAGGACTCTGAACCTTGTAACTCTAGACTAATGTAAGAGAGTTGCCTTTAAACCCCATTCCAGAATTATTTCAAGGTCAGGTGGTCTTAAGTGATACTCTGTATGACCCCAGTGATATCAAAATGCCTCTGGGCAAATCTACTTTCCTTAATATTTTTAGAAGATCTGTAATATTTGCTATTCCTCTCATCCCAAGTAATATCTCTTTTACCACCTACAGAACAGAGGAGTTGAATTGAAACCCCGCAGTCTTGTGAGCCTCTCACACTGTGCTTCTAGTGAAGTCAATTATAAGACAGCCACAATGTACACAGAGCTGACCCTCTAGTAGTACCAGTCTGTTCATACTGGTATGATCAGGTGTAACCCCTAACTCTCAGTGTGGCCTTCTTTGTTTCATCAAGACCCTAGTAGGGCTTATTCACCCTCTTGCACCACTCTTGTGCCAGTGCGCAGCTTTGTAAATGGACCATGAACAAATGTCCAACCATTTAAAAAATGTAAATACATTTTTTCTAGACAAAATAAATCTTTATAGTAGAACTTACAATGGAGTCTGTTCTGAATTTAATTTATGAGCCTAGCTTTCATGGAAGCATATGTGCCATTATTTTGAGCTTCTACTATGACAAAAGCCAAAACATGGGCCAGAGATTATAAAACATGTATACACATGGAAATGGTTTAGCAAATTCTTATTTCATTTTTTTACTTTGAAAAACACACCTGCTTCAGAAAGCAAACATAAAGATTAAAGTATTATTATTATTATTATTATTATTATTAATAATAATAATAATAATAATAATAAAGATATTTTAATAAACAAACTTCATACACACTCTTTTATTTCCTATTAAATGGTTCCTTTATAGCAGTCTATCAATTAAAGTAATGTTTATTAGAGAAAAGAGCAAAGCAAGTGATGAGTTACCTGTTGCATAGGCCAAGTTTAACTTTTTTAAGCATCCCAAAATGTGTCACTTCAACCCCTCAGCCCACTTACAAATATGTAGCTGCCTCTTGATTGTCAGATTTGGCTTTCAAATCCATTTACTTCCCCTCACACTTGTACTTCCAATTGTGTTAAAGCATACAGTAAGTCTGAAAATTGTTAGGAAGCACATTGTTTTCTTAAATACCTCTGGCTCAATGTCTTAAATGTCAGACAGTAGGGTGTCTCAGTGCCCAGCTTTCTCATAGCACTGAGAAACTGGGATTAGTTTTTAGCCCGGTGTAGAGTTTGCATGTTCTTATGGAGTCCACAGTGGCTTTCTCGAAATACACATCTCAAATACCTGAAATGTTAGTTTAATGGACCGACATTTCATCCATAATTTCATCCCACTTTCTGACTGATCTTGCAGATGCCCTTATAATGGAAAAGGCAGCTACAGAAAACAATTGGATGGATCAACTGTGAGTTAAATAAGCAACTATTTCAAAGTGTTTAAGTGTGGGGAGTACCTATTTACCAGAAAGAAGAGCTGAATATTGACTTTGAACATAACATTGTGGTTTACCAATGAAAGTCTTCACAGAGTCAATTATATGCACTGCAGCATTACTAGTTTATTTTGATACCCTGCTTCATCCATATGCATAAAGAAGCAGAAGTTTTATGCTAATAAACTGAATAGCAGGAACTAGGTAAAAAGCACTCATGTTATCATGCCAACAGATTTTAATTAGATTTAGCAACATTTTAGATAACTGAGGGGAAATTAATAATCTAACGTTAAGCCTCCTCAAATGTGGTTTTAGGCTAATGCAATCTCATGAATTTAGAATGGTAGTATTCTGTAATGCAGTTACCATTGTATTTATCATGGCTGCAGTTAAAGCTTGGGACCTGCAATATAGTTATAATAAAAAAGGAAGAAAGAGTTTAAGGAGTGCTAGGTTGCCGAAACCTTAATTAAAGCATCCTTTAAGAATTCATTTGACATGCTAACCCCACAGATACAAACAAAGCCTTTAACGTATAGCATTAATTGAAAAAAGGTCCACATTATTCTGAAGTAACCAACCATGAATGAGGGGGGTTCAGCCACTCATAGGGTACAGCAAAGGGGCAAAAAAAAAGAAAGCTAAATGACTCACACTCCTTAAAATGAGCAAAGGGACGCCATTTATGTTGCCAAAGGGGCGTGTGCTCTGGACACTGAGGGGGACTCGGCTCCACAACTTCCCATTCCCAGATGTCTAAGTCCAATAGTACAGACTGCTTGCTATGGTCACGGAGGGGTACTGTCACTGTTTCCCCCAAGCACCAAACAGACTTTGACCAGCACTGGGTAAGCAACTATATAGGCAGCTGTCAGTTTAGCTGAGGAGTGGTAGAACCCACAGCATTATAAGGTTGTGTCCCAACCTCACTGTCTCAGGGAGTACAATTGCTTGTTAAGGAAGGTAGCACTCTTTGCAGTCACTCAATCAAAACACGTTTCTGCCTAAGGATCAATAATCAGTCATTGAAGACTTTCCATGTCAGTATTGTACCTTTTCCATCTCTATGAGGTACTGTGTCCTTATTAAAAATTATAGGATGTTCAAGCAAAAGGTCAACGTATTGTCACCCTGGACATTTGATTGATGGCAGTATGTTCACAGGTGTGCTGAGCTCCCTTTTGCAATGTACCTTACAAGTCTGGAAAGGCTTGAGATAGCAGGTGGAGACTCCCAGGAAATTATAAATACTGCCTTGCAGATATATGTGGATAAACGAAAAGGGACAGGACACACGATACTGGACTACAATCGGGAACACTGAAAAAGTGGAATAGACTGTCTATCGCTTTTATTTTAAATTACTTGTGTTTTGTGATTTAAAGCATAGTAATATTCCTTTACTGTCATTTTATTAATAAACTTGAAATGTTTTTCTGTGAAATAAATAGTACAGAATTATGCATTCTTGCTTGTATTTCCATTAAAAGGTATTTTCAGTGCATGCTCCAACTTAAATACAAAATCCGATTACAAACCTCAGCAGGAATGGAACTTATTCATAACCTGGGGGATACCTAAATTTATCTCCTTTATTCAGGCTATTTTTAGGACCTGAGATGTTTTCCAGTACAAAATTCTGTTTAATTTGTTTTGATCTCACTTTCTGTTTAAAGTCAGATATTTGAGCAGCAAGTTTTGCACTACTATAAAATGGATCTTTTTTTAAGTGCATGGTGGTTATGACAGGTGTGAGGTTTCCTGGATATGGGGGCCTAAGATGCTCTACTATCTTTTCCCATAATACTCAACGTAACCTCTCCAGTGTAGGGTATGATAGATGGACTGCCATAATAAGAATGTTTCTGTATATTATTATAGCAATATTATTATATTACTATACTGTTACAATTATTATAGTATTTGCTTTGCTTTGCTTCTCACTGAATTTCATTATAATTCAGTCAAAACAGTCAAAGCCAAACATTTGTTATTTAGGGTGAAACACAAAATTCATATTTCAGTGAGGAAATAAGATCATCAAACAGATGTTAATTTTTATTACAGAATACCCGACAATTTCATTCAATAACTACAGTACTTTAACTCTCGTTCATGGTGAGATGCTGACTTGCTCACAAACTGATGTTTACTGCAGTTGTACTACTTTGCTTACATTACGTCAGGCCCAATTGTTGCTAGGCACGATTAACCATTAGAGTTCAAATGAGACACTGGAGCACTGCAGAGAACAGCCCTCTCTCCTTTTTTGTTTGCTCTGTACACCTTACACTATAAATATAATATTAGATCAGGTCACTTGCAGAAATTCACAGATGGTTCTGCACTTATGGGATGTATTGATAAGGAGGATGAGGTAGGGGAGTGGAGTCAGGTGGAGAACTTTATTTCTTGGTGCAATGATCAGCAAAACCAAAGAACTGGTTATTGACTTTATCCTCACCAAAGACCCAGTCACTGTTCAGGGAGTGGATGTTGAGATGGTACACTTCTACAAGTACTTGGGGGTCCACATCAATGAGAGATTGGACTGGTTTCATAACATAGAGGAACTATATAAGAAAGAGCAGAGCAAGTTCTTTCTTAGGAGACTGCATTCCTTTAATGTGGGCAATGACATCCTACACATCTTCTATATCTCTGTGATGGCCATTGTGATTTTCTATGCTATGGGGTGCTGGGCTGGTAGCATCACTTCAAGAGAGGCCTACCTAATCAATAAGTTAATTAAAAGGGCAAACTCAGTTATGGGACACACTCTGGACCCCCTGGTGGCAGTAGCAAAGGAGAGAATTAAAACAAAACTGGTTGCAATTATGAACAATGCTGCACATCCTCTCTCTGACACACTAACACTGAGTACTTTCAGCCAATTAATTATTTGGTAGCAGTGCGTCATTAAACACTACCGGGGCTCTTTTGTACTAACAGCAACATGTCTGCATAATGCTTCACTGGGACTCACAGTTTTCTTTCTTTTTAAATTTTCTTTCTTTAATGTTATTCCGGTGTGTATTCAGATCTTATTGTGTGTGTGTATATATAAATATACCTATTGATTTATCTATCTATTTGTGTATGTATTTATTTAAAGAGCTTCTGTAAAACACCAAATGCCCCCGGGGATGAATAAAGTTCCATCTAACATCTAAAAAAGAATGATACATCACTTTGTTAAATCGATGGTTTTAAATCTCTTCTCAGATGAAAAAACTTGACGTACAGACCACTCAGAAGCATGTGGAGAATTTACAATGACATTTTTTTGTTCTTCAAAAGACAATTAAATGTTAAACTAGTTGCCTGCAGAGTATTTAGTATTATTTTTAATTAACTTCACTTTAAAGTATTAAATTAGCAGTTTACATTTAACTATTTAATCGTTTCCATCCTGTATTTACCTGACTTGTCACTATCCTGCTAACATCAGTTTATTTACTTGTTTTGTCTTATTCTTGATGCTTCCATGGTGGGCGCCTGATCCTATGGTCCTAAAGTAGAATAAGTAGCCTCAGAAATGCATGGATTTTGCTGCAAAACACTTACTGTTTAATACTTTTATTGAAATAGTCATAGATTTCCACTGCTTAAGGTACTTTTGTTACAAGTTCACTTGATTCTACATTAAATTGGTGCTCCTTTCTCTTTGTGCCACCATGATAGTCTCAACCTTCCATGATCCTTTGTTAGATAAACACGTTAGAATAATGAATTGATTTCTTTCATGCTTGAAACTATATAATGAGAGAAGTGTATTTTGAAATGTCTTAGTTAAAGTATCGCCAGCAGCCACACCACATGCACTTCAGAACAGGTCATCCACCGGAAGCTAATCATGTTCAGGCCCAGCCAGTACTTGAATGAGAGACCAACCAAGAAAAGCTTGGGTTGCTGCAGGAAGAGGTGTTGGCAAGGCCAGCAGGAAGCACTTATCCTGAAGTCTGTGTATGGATCCCAATACCCCAGTGCTGTGACAGGGACACTGTGCTGTAAAAATGTGGCCATCCTTCTTATGAGACGTAAATCCGTGGTTCTGACTCTTTCTGGTCATTATAGTTCCCTGGGCATCTTTTGTAAAGAGTAGGGCGTGTCCCAATGTCCTGGCAAAATTGTCCTCCATGGCACAGTCTTTCTGGCCTCTAGTCTCTAATTGACTGACTATCTATAACCACCTATAGCTTCATGTGTGGTGAATGTATTGGTGCAAAAATGGCAGCCATCACATCATTCAGGTTGATGCTGTAAATCAGAGGTGGCTTCCCACTCACTATGTCAAGCACTTTGAGTAATGCAAAATGCACTATATAAATGCAAATTATAAATATTATATATATATATATATATATATATATATATATATATATATATATATTGTCTACCATTAACTATTATTTTTAATGGAAAAGAAACTTTAAGTGTGGACAGGTAGTTAAATTATCTGGAAAAAGTCCAACAAGAGAAAATTGCCACAAGTTATTTTCAATTTTAAAATAGAATTCCATCCACATTTTACTTCTTTCTATGACTACATCCCACACATCACAGAGAATATGACTTGTATACAGTTCAGCTTCAAGAGCTGTCAACCTTCAACCTTCATCCTCCTTCTTGTTAATTTTATTCAGAAATCAAAAAAGTATCTAGCCATCTTGCTGAATTCCCTTCATCTATATTATAAAACCATACAGATCGCTGAATCACCATATTTGCTTTAACCTTTGGTGACAGAGCTAAAATGAATGAAAAGAGAAAATTAAATTTTTTTATAGTTTTTAATCTTCTGAACGACATACTGTATCTTGAATCCTTGGTGTAACACTGAGCTTGTGCAGATACACTTTGACTATCACAGATCTTTTAAAAGTGTATTAATTGCAATGTTCAAAGCAATCCTAACGTCTGTCCCACATGGTTAATACATAATTTGGCCCTGACAGTCAATTACCAATTCTTACAATTAAAAATCACTTTTTTAAGGAAAATCTAAATATAATCTTCAGTTCTAGTTTCTGTCCATCACTATTTTTCAAGTTTTCCTCCTACTCATTCCTTTAACACATTCTCAAATACATCATCCTTGACTGCCCTCTATGATGTAATCTTTAAAATAAGCTAGCAGATCTTACTTCTCGCTATATGTATTGTAAGTGCCAGGCAGGAAGAGGTGGATCTAGAGGGACAGACACCAGAAGTGACATCAGAGCTAGTAGGGCTGTCAATCATCTAGTCTGTAAATTGAGAAAGAGAATAGGTGTTAGGAAGCCACCTTATGGATTGACTAGAAATTATAACAACCAGAGGCTTAAGCCAAGGCACATGTGTGTGACAGCATTAATTCTTGCAACCAAGTCGCAACCATAATAATAAAATACCTCCTTAGATGCTGCACTTTTGTCAGATGGTGTAGTCCCAGTTGATAATCTGAGTAATTTTAGATCTTCATTTTTCTTTTTACTTTTATGTTCTTGAACATTTTGAGGCATTTCAATTCAATGATTACTTAATGCCCATGACTACATATTCAATAGAGTCTTACTGCTCTTGGATTCTTACTGCAGCATTTGATCTAATCTACTCTATATATATATATATAACATCCTAAGCCTAAAAGTGCAACGCTTTTGTGCAACGATTTTATGTGACGTTTTTATGTCATTTTTTGTCACGCTTTAAATTGGGCTTAAAAACCTCTGTTTTTAAATTATAATCTAAAATATCAAGAACTCACGCCCCATGAGACAAGACTTTGTGCCAAGAGATTTAACCACGCCTGGGGCTGGAAATAAAGGACAAAGAGTAGATAACAAAGACAGCTGCAGTACAGGCTTTTACATTTTCAGAGCGCTGCGCAAGATGCAGATCACACGGCACGGCAGCAGCAGCAACAGCAGCAGCAACCGCAAGCCAGCAGCTGATCTAACAAAGAAGAGGTATAAAAAAACTATATTTTTTCCCATTCTATCTGAGTTTAAGAGGGGGTTTTTCCTTGGGGTGCATTCAGCTTCCCTCTTCACAACGTGAATGGCAGGGACGCGAAGTGGCTGGCGCATAGCGCAGGCCAGGGGGGTTGACGAGCGGAGCGAGCAGGGGTTAAGCCCCCTAGTCGGCTATAATATCTGAATATCTTGAGCTGAGTGTATCCTTGGTGTCACTAATGCTATACTGTGTGACAATTCCTCTAGTTGCAGTTCATTTCTGTGAATGTATTGCTCTCTATTTTTGATATGTTGTGCTTTACAAGCTCTAACTCTTAAAGTCTCTCAAAAATTAATTCTTATTTCCATTATTGCAAATAATTTACTTTTAGCTCTGCAAGTTAGCTTGTCAGTTGACACAACATTGTAATCTTGTTGTCTTCAGAAAGCATTTTTTATCGTCCATGACTACTAATGAGCTTTATTAAATAAAGATCTTTTGTACTTTCACACAATACTATAGTCCTATCAGTAAATGCAGAATTATCAATAGCTTTACCTCAATATTTGGCATACTTTATTAATCCTCGATGGGAAATTGTCTTTTCGCGTGATCTGCAGGGTAATATCGATAGCACTTTCTTTTTTCTATATATATATTTCATTAAATAGAGCTAGGCTCATGATATGTTTAGCATTCAAAGTAAGTAGAAAAGATTACAGAATATACCCTTGAAAAACCACTTGACGTTGATCTGCAAGAGAGTGGGCTGAGTGAAGACTCTTAATGTGCGATTTTGTTCATGCTGTTGTGCTTGTGTGTGTTCTATAAAATGTACTACCAGATTACTGATTTATTCAGAGACACAGAACTTAGCTACATTGTACATTTATGATGAATTTCACTATGGAGTTACATCTTCCTGGTGTATTCTGCGACCAAGCACAGAATGAAGCAGTAGTAAATGAAAGTAATTTATGTAAGCAATTTATTTTGAGATTAAAAGTCCTTTGAGTTCTTCACCTCATTAGTTTTGTAAAATTAACTGTGCAGGTAATTTCAAATCAGATGGCTATGATGTTTAAAATATTAAGGTGACTGAGAGAGGCATTTGATATATGTGAGGGAGTGAGGACTCGGATTAAAATCAGTATTGGGGTAACAGACAAGATTCCAATTAGAGTAAGTCTGCACCAGGGATCTTCTTTAAGTTCTCACCTCTTTGATTTGGATATGGACGTGTCGAGTCATGAGATAACAGACCCATCCCCATGGTGCAGGCTATTGGCTGATAACATTGTTTTGTATGGCACAAGAAAAGAGTACGTGGTGAGGAAGTTGGAAGAATGGAAAGGACTTTGGAAGAGAAAGGATAAAGTTAAATGAGAAGATGACAGAACATATGAGGTGTAATGATGATCAGGATTCAGAACTTAGCTGCAGGGAGAGCTAAAAAGAGTGGAGAAATGTAAATATCCAGGATCAGTGGTAACCCAAGATGGAATGATAACCCATAGAGTGCAGTGTGGAGGGAAGAAGAAGGAGATATCAGGAGTATTGTGTGTTCCAAGAATTAAGACAAAGGTTAAAGGTTTTTAAGACAGTGGTAAAACCAGCAATGGTGTATGGAACTGAGACATGTGCAGTAAAAGGAAAGCAGGAGAAGAAATTAGATGTGGCAGAAATGTTGAGATGGACGTGTGGAGTTACAAAAAAGATGACAGGATAAGAAATCAGATATACAACAAAAGTGGGAGAGATATCTAAGAGAGTAAAGGAAAGTAGGTTGAAATGGTATGGACACTTGATGAGGAGAGACAATGAACTTGTGGACAAAAGAGTGATGGGAATGGAAGTACAGGGGAAGTAAAAGCCAGGGAGGCCAAAGCGGAGGTGCATGGATAAAGTAAAAGGAGATCTGAAGGAAAAGGCTTGACAGGGGAGGGGTTGCAGGACCAAGCTGTATGGAGAACATTGATCAAACACATGGACACCAGATAGAAGTGAAAAAGATGAAGAGGAAGAAGAAGAAGTGAGGCATTTGATTATTGGAAACTTTGCTGATTCATGTTTGGCACATTCACACATCTAACTACTTGTCATTGAAACAAAAGCATGTTTGGTTGCTTTTCTTTTAATTCCAACTGAAACTAGTTAAGGTGCCTTCTTGTTTGAAGTTATCAGAATGATATCTATTTTGTTTATGGGGATGGGAATATATATATAAAACGGCTTAATGCATTGTTAATGGGTCAGTAGAATCACTTCTTTGTGATCCGATAGTTCATTCTAATGCCTTCATTTTAGGGGCTGACTGTGCTGCCGTCAGGAGATTGAGGTTCTGACCTTGAGTGAAGAGTCCAAAATTCTGTTCAAAAACAAAGGGTGGTTTTGGCTGGTGCTCTGGTTACATTTCTGTTTGGTCTTCTAAGGCTACTTCCAAGTTACTGTCAGCCAGTCAGTCAGTCATTATCCAACCTGCTATATCCAAGCTACTGTGTTTTCAGTTAAAACTTTTTTTAAAGAAAAATGATCTCCTTCCGCATCAGTATTTACACATCATTTATGAAAGCGACAGAATAAAACTGAATAATAAAAAAAACAAGCGCTAACTTTTACAAGTATCCAAAATTTACACTGGGTGTTACAGACTCAAATCAAATGTATGTTTTTATTATATTAAAGTAATAATAATAGCAGCAGCTCAATACTTGGAGCGCCAGGACTCAAACCTGGTACTTTTGGGTTATAAGGCAGCGACATTCAAAAATACGTATAAACTACCTGATGATTGACATTTGAGCTTGGGTTTGTAACTCATTGACAGCAACATGTAAATCGAATGATTTTTTTTTTACTTTGGTTATATTCTTGAATAAAAGCACACTTGTTTATTTCATATTTGGACTAAAGTATTCACACATTATACACTTCACATCATTATAGTATAACATGGAAAAAGTTTCTGCTTTAGGTATGTGTTCAGCATTTCTTGCCTCGTATTTCCTTTCATCTGACAATTACCCAAATCTTTGTAGACATGGAACACACATGAAATTTATGTATTCCAAATAACAATATACTGTATTATTTACTCCAGGAATCTCACACGGAGATAAGGAGCCTTGAGTTGGGAGAAATTTTTGCCCGAGTTCAGCTTCGGCGGTGGGGTGGATGGGATAGCAGGCTGCTTGCTGCTTGTGCTGATCGACGCATTTACAAAACAAAAGACGCTGATGGTAGAGTTATGAAGAGATTTAAGTTGGCAAGGATTACAAGTTTTTTTATAGGCTTCAGGCATTCTAGTGTTAAAATATTGGGCTAATGTGGAAAAAAGTCAAAAATTAAGACAAATATCTGTGTTTTTAAACAAAAACGTAGGAGTCTGGATGTGGTCTAGGATGCCCACTTAAAACATATTTAACAATCCACCAAAAGAATTAGTGCTGTGTCTAAATACAGATGTCTACAGTGGATGAAGTGTTCATATTTTTGCTTGTTTTAATTCTTCTCAAAAATTATTCTTTTACTTAATCTGTTTTTGTATTTGAAATTTACATGATAATAAAAATGTGGTTACTAAAAAATAAAGTAAAGCAATATTAGGTTCCAGTCTTACATTCTCTTCAAAATAATTAATTAAAGCATTTTTTCTAACTTTGTTAACTTTAACAGTACAAAATCCAAATCAATGAAGTATTTATGAACTGATTTTGGGGTATTTTCCACGTGGGAATCACAGCAGAGGTTCGCACACATTCAAGATGTGTCTTCACAGGACCGCACACCAGGTTGCCAAAGGGCACATAATTCTTTCTGCTGAGCCTTTCTGTTTATTTTCAGGGTTGTAGGTGCATTTATTTTATTGAAATGTATTCAATCACTTTGACTTTTTCTCTCTGTTGTACAACTCAAATGAAATATTATTAATAAAACTGTGTAAGAGCCACATGAATGTACATAATATATTATCTTCTGGCTTTATTTAGAAATAAGATGGCTTTTTTAAAGGAAAGCAGAACTCACAAGACACCTTACTTTGTACAGATGAATGATAAATGCACTCTTCTTTTAGGTTTTCTAAGTACTGGAGACCAAGCTGCCAAAGGAAACTATGGACTGCTTGACCAAATACAGGCGTTGAGATGGATCAAAGAAAACATCCAAGCTTTTAAAGGAGATCCTAAGAGGGTTACAATATTTGGATCTGGTGCAGGAGCATCTTGTGTATGTTTGCTGACGCTATCGCATCACTCCGAAGGTAATTTCATTTTTTTTGTTACTGTATACTACATAATGTTTGGTTATTTTTCATACACAGAGTTGTTTTTATATCATTGATTTTACAATTTCACACAAAGGAACTTTTCATCATATGGTTTTTTTTTGACATATTAAATTTGGCTTTGTACTGCCCACTGTCAGACAGGGTGGCTAGAAATACAGCAGTGTAATTTATGCACAGACGAACAGCACCACGCATGGTGTGATGGTTAGAATGCTTGTCTTTCAACCAGGAAACCTGGGTTTGAGTCCCACTCATTACATTTATAATTTTACTTTTTAAGCATTTCCCTTGTTATTTTTGTCATGTCTTCCAAGTGCTCGGGAGGAGAGAGAGGTAATATTTTCATCAACGTTTTTCATTGCAATTTTGGGTTCTTTGACCTAGAGGAAGTAATCAATATAGAGAGTAGCTTTAGTATTCAGTATTAACAACAGACATTTACTGTATTCAATAAGTGTAGGGGGTGATAAAGACTGGTAATATATGATTTTTAATTGCTTTTTACCTTTCCACTTGAACCTGAACTTTACTGCCAGACAACATAGTTGCTAGGAATTTTTCTTAGTGTTCTCTCCATACACATAATAAGATAAACACAAATAAATAACACAATATAACATATGATATATGGCACCATCACATTATATATAATAGCAGTGAAAAACATACTGTACAAAACACAAAACAATACAGTAAAGTAGAATTTTACTCCTGCCCTGTAATATATTAAGTAAGCCCTTATAAACACAAAATAAACACAATTTAGATTGGATGTAGAGCTTCAGAAATTAGGAAAAGACATAAATAGGAGACTGTTTAACCAGAGTGACTGCAGTAGAAAAGAAACTGATTATTTGTCTAGTAGTTCTTGCCTTTAGTGACCAGTAATGTTTCCTGGATGGTAATAACTGAAAGAGATGGTTTTCTGGTTTACCATCTTGGATTATATTTATGGCACGTTTCCTGACCCGTGATGTATCCAGGATCTCAATGGATTCCAGTTTCAGGTCTGCAGTCTTTTCTGTTGTACAAATAAGACTCTATAGTTGGAGTGAGCAGATGCATTGCCATACCAGACTACCATGGACAACGTGAGGATGCTTTCAGTAACAGCTTGATAAAGCTTTACCAGCACTGATTGGAACAGGTTACATTTTTTAAGATGACAGAGAAAAAACATCCACTGCAGAGCTTTTGTGATAAGAGCGGTTCTGTTTACATCCCATTTCAGACGGTGAGTAATAGTTGCACTCAGAATCAGTGACACCATTTATAACTTGAGGTTAAAGAGGTATGGAGTTTCTCATAAAATCCACAATCATCTCTACTATCTTCAAGGAATTCATGTTAAGATTGATGAAGGTGCACCAACTGAGAGCCGATCCACCTTACTCTGATATGGCACTTCGTCCCCATCTGTGATCAGGTCAATCGGGGTTGTGTCATTAGCAAATGTCAGCAGTTTAACAGATTGGTCAGTGGAGGTGCATTCTTTGGTGTAGAAAGATCATAGCGGAGGAAATAGAACACAGCCTTGAGGAGACCCTGTGCTCAGGGTCAGGGGCACTAACTGATATTCGCCCATCTTCAATGTCTGACATCTGTTTGTTAGCAAGTCCGAGATCCAGTGGTCCAGAGCCATGTGTCATAGTCCTGAGCACCACCGGGTAACCCAGCCAGTAATATTATAGTTGATATTGTATATTTCTTATTTTTCCTTTGCTGAATTTATTATCAGTATGCTGTATGTAAAAGACTAAAATTGTTTGCATGTAACATTTTTTGTGAAAACAGATTTATCATATTTACTCTAACTTAGCTAAATTTAGGATGTAGATTAATGACAGGAAAAATCAGGCACATATTTAAAAAATCAACATTAAATACACAACTTTCTAAGTACATCTTTATCTTTTCTATCATTGTTCTTTACCTTATATAAATCCTTCCAGATGTGAGAGATCCTCTGGATCATGTTTCAAGACTGTCAGGCCAATACTCTCTGGACGTCCCTGTATAGATCTCACTATGAAGCAAAACAGCATTTAAAATCCTTCTCTTCCATTCCTACATTTTATTCTGCATACCTGTATATTTGTGGGTGGCTAGGTGGCACAGTAGTACTGCTACTGCCTTGAAGTAGGAGTCCAGGGCTCATTTCCTAGGTCCTCCCAGTGTGGAGGTCATATGTTTTGTCCATGTCTGCATGGGTTTCATCCCACTGTGCCAAGACATGCAGGTTAGGTAAATTGGCTTGTATGTGTGTTTGTTGTGTGTGTGTGTGTGTGTGTGTGTGCACTGGACTGGCACACTCTCAAGGGTTTGCTCCTGCCTTGTGCCCTATACTAGCTGGGATGGGCTCCAGCCCCCACCCATAACCCTAATCTGGATTAAGCGGGTTAGTAAATGACATGACCTGTAGATATTTATTCTCATGTCAACTCCTCTGTACTTGCTGTGCTAAGTCAATCTACATGCAGTGTTCATTTTTGCATTCTTTAAATTGGTTCCTTTGAAATTAATCCACCATAGACAAAGGTAAATAGTTGTTTAGGTAATGTGCTTTCATGTTAATTTCAAAGAAAAGTAGTGAAAATGTCCTTTAAGCATCTGCTTGGTAACAACGTCTCTGAACAAATATTTGTTTAAACTTGAAAGTGGCTACTTATTTAGAGAACAGGAAAATAAAAAAAAAGTGTTAAACTATATAATAACATAACAATAATAATATTTCTTATTATGTCCCTTACAGGCTACATTATTTTTTATGACAAAAATCATAAAATGGAATTTTAAATTTTATGGCAAAAATACTTAGCATTAGCCAGGTTCAGTTAAAATTTTTATTTTCAGTTAATCATGGGCAAGGATATAAATAAACATATATAGTAAATTTCAGAATTCAGAACATGTCGATTTATTTATTGAAACATCAAATCTACAGAATGTTTTAATAACTTCAATTACAAAACAAATTTTCATTCATTCAAAATCTGCATGTAAATGACTGTGGATTTTTCATGTCTTGTCGTATTGTTTATATAGTTTTTAAAGTTTGGGTCGTTGACTTGTTATTGTAAAGCTTAATAAAATTATCATCTGCAGTCTAATAAACATAAACGAAAGTGTCTTAATATTAATTGTATCATGTGGATAAAAAAAAAAAGTAGATGCCCTCTTCTTGTAACCTCAGCTGTCCCAATAACAAAATTAATCAGATTTTTGATAGAATGGGACAATGGCACAGTCTTACTAAACCTTAATGAGTAGACAGAAATATATACTGGCAATTACAATATTTATAGCCATGCTAGTACAAGGAGTTCTGCTCCAGTAAGGGATGACAGATCTTATATATTTAGAGAGTGCTTGATCAGGTGAAAGACATTCTTCTTTTAAAGTGTTTTATTAAACCAAATAGTGCATGATGAATCCACACAAGTGTAAATGGAAATCAGTTAGACAGAGAACTGCTGGTTCCTTTGTTATTTTCATCTTATTGCTAATAGGGAGCCATTAAAAACATTGAATGTAGCTGTTTAAGACTGAAATAAGCAATTAAAGGTGGGGGACCTTAACAAGTGAGACCACTAAAATGAAGCATTAGAATGTCACTTGAGCAATAAGTGCTTCATCAGCAGTAACTGACTTCTCATTAAGAACTGGGTTGGAACATAAACCTGCAGCCACTGCTACCCTTAAGGTCTGATACTACCCACCCCTGCTCTAAAGGCTCAAAGTCCAATCTGTTTGGTAGATTTCATTCTCTGGCCCAATTCTCCACTCAACAAAGCACTATTCTCTCTAACATCTCATTTCTCTCATTGACTATTAGGATTTAAGAAATTAGTATATTCTAATATTATTTTTTCTTATTTTGCCACATTCATCAGTGATGATACAATGAGTGCTATGTTTTTTGATGCTAAATACTGCTAGTCAGCCATGTATTAAAGGCCATCTGAACTGTTTAAAATTAAGAAAATATTCTGCTTTGAAAGAACACTATAAATCTAGAAAATTATTTCTAGTTTTAACCTAACTATATTGTTTGTGAGCAAGTTTACAGTAGTTTGGTCGTTTTAACTTAAGTCTGCCAATATCATATCTTCAGTGTTTCAAACCCCCTGTTTCAGTTGATAACTCATTTCAGATTTCCTTAAATCTGTGATGCTCCGCATTCATGTCTGCCGCCATCATGTATCTCCTGATTAAACAATCTTGACACTGATAAACCTGGCCTTTCTTTTCCCCCTTATTTGACAAGGACACCAGCACTCCTAAAAATCCTACACTTATTTTGTCTCTCTGCACTTAAACCCCATCCCATGACCACAAATGGGACAAGCTGCAGAATCCCATCTAGGGACACAGATGTCCTAATTTTCCCTACAAGGACACCTGCCTGTCAGGATCGTTTCATGATTAGAATTCATTTTTGAGCAATTTGAATACTGTTTCCACATTTCTTTTTCTTAAAATTACAGTAATTTAGATATATTTTTCACATTCTTTTTATTGCTTCTTTGATGTCATTATTCTGCATTTGGGTCCTGCTGGTTTCTAACAATACCTTCCTATTGTGGTGCTGCCATTGCTTACAAGGCAGTTGGTGACATGATATACATGGTCAAATATTTTTACCTTAAACAAATGCTTCACCCAAAAACTATATTTTTTTCTATATGTTACCTACCACGTTTAGTTTGTAGTGATGGGCAAGAAAAATGTTTCATGTCATGTTTTCTTGCAAATAACAAAGTTTCTGATAATATAGAGGTATATGATAAACAACACTGGACATCAAAGAATATCATAAAATCAATGAAAAAAATAATCTTATTCAGGCTGCATAATCGACATGTTAAGTCATCCAGCCTTATGCTTACAATTTTTATAAACATTTTGTTAAATAAACCACTACTTATGAAAATGTTCTAGTGAATGAAAGTGGAATGTGCTCAGGCTCACCCAGGATTATTGTTAGGAGTTTACTTAAGTATTGCTTGTTTGAATTTTCTGAATTATTCTGTTTCCGCCACTTTGCTCTCAGTTAAGTGTACTAGGATTTGTTAACTTTGGATTACCTTTTAGGCAACTCTTTTCTGCTCTTTTGACCATTTTTGTCTTATATTTGCTTATTTTTCAATTAATAACTTATTTTACAAAGGTTCCCATTGTCCTTTAGATTACAAGCCAGAGTTTTTATTTCTCTGTCTTAAAAGGCATTTTTATGAGACGTGGGACTTTATGGAATTTTTAAACTTTGAAATTCAGCTTCTTTTCATAGGTCAGTGTAGGACAAATCCTGCAGGTAGCAGTTGGGCCCTGGCTGATTTGGAGTAAGCCTCTTCTGGGCCTGCTTAGTGGATCATTTAGATGTCTCAGTTACCCTTCTCGCCGTTTTCAAGCTGGACAATGACTGGAAAAGGGAACAGGTTTCCAAGGAACAAAATCTTTCTAGGTGAACTGGCAGCTGTGTTTCTTTGCCATAGAGACAGATCACAGTTGATAGCGAAGAGCATGCCACTGGTGGAGGGAAAAACGGAGCAGGGGAACTACTGAACTTCACATTAGCGATGTCTGTTACGGGCAACTAAACAGTGGAGACACCCGTCACACCACACCACACCATGTTTGTGAATCTATGTTATAAGAGTGCTAGAGCCTACTTGGTGTAGATGCTAACAATTTTAGTTTTCAAGATGTTAATCCACTAAGGGGTAATGTATACAGAAAATGCTGCCATATTTATACCATCACCTGCTGTGACATAATGGATGGGTGGGATAAAAATTAAACTTAGTCTAAATAATTTGGAATTATAAAAACAAAAACCAAAACATTAAATTGTATTAACCTCCTCGTAGTTAGGAGACCCAGGTTCACTTCCCGGTTCCTCCCTGTGTGGAGTTTGCATCTTCTCCCCGTGTCTGCGTGGGTTTCCTCCCACAGTCCAAAGACATGCAGGTTAGGACTAAAATTTGTCCCTAATGTGTGCTTGGTGTGTGTGTGTGTGCACCCTGTGGTGGGCTGGTGCCCTGCTCGGGGTTTGTTTCCTGCCTTGCACCCTATGTTTTCTGGGATTGGCTCCAGCAGACCCCCGTGACCCTGTAGTTAGGCTATAGCGGGTTGGATAAAGGATGGATGGATACTGTATAGGAAACATTCTGTGGTGACAAGGTCACATTCAACCCAGTGGCACCTGTCTTCCCTTTTTGCCAGTGTGGGTTTTACTGTCCAGAGGATTTCAGTTGAATTTTCTTCCCCCATGTCTTAACTTCCTACTACCCTGCCCGTTGCAACCCTTTGTCACTGGGTAGCTTTTGATGTTAATAAAAGTCATGAAAAATATGTTTAAAACTGGGCTTTTTATGCAGAGCCATGTAAAATAATTTAAGATTTTTCATGTATAATTTGCAAAAAACATGTATTCTCTTGTGTAATAAATGAAGTGTGCTGACAAATAGATGTTTAAACTCGTATGTGGCACGAGCATGCTGGTATAACATCTGCTACTTTATTTTCCCCAGGGCACCATGCAACACCCTGGTTAAACAAAAGCAGAAAAAATATCAACATATTTGATTTTTCTTTTCTTTTTCTGTATAAAATATTCAGTACAAATAATATTCCATTTATTTATCATTAGAATTTTTAACTTCTTAACCCAGCTCTGGAAAGATTGTATTCTAACCAGAAAGCAATGGACACAACACAGGATTCCACCAATAATGTAGCAAAAATTTAAAATAGTATGTGTAGAAGACCAGGCAAAGACATTGGGTTATTTGAGAGTGTGAGTATACATTATGACAGCACAAATACATGGCTCACTTCCAATACATCATTCATTTTCTAATATCACTTGTTGCATTACGGGATTATAGAGAGCTAGATTATATCTTGGCAGCATAAGGAATTTTAGCACAAGGTGGGCCTTTTCTGCTAGGCTTTAGTGGCATATCAAGCCTGTTAAGGCAGCAGATTTAACAGACATCTAGCTGTGCAAAGCTCCCTTTTTCATTCTAAACTAAGTGACTGAGCTCAAGTTTATACTAGGATATGACAGCTATGCAGGGGCCCCTTTTTAGATTTTTTGAGCCAAAATGTACAAATTGAACTAAAGCCAGAACAAAGACCTATAATTCAAGGAATGACAACTGTGGTGGACAGAATAACTCACCTATGAGAAGACGGTGCTTTTGTAACTAGAAGTGACCTTAATCCAATCACGAGAGGTTCCACCTTCCTTCATAAATTATTTAGTCTCGTCCCAGTTAGACATTCTCTCTGAGCATGATGATCTCTGAAACCAAAAATAGTGATGAGCTGCTCCATACCTTGGAAGCAGTAAGCTGACAATCTCTTCTCTTTGTGGATCAGAAAGCTAAGGTCAAGTCTAACAAGTGAAGCACTGATCCCAGTCTGAAGACTGAGAAGTATGTACTACTTCAAGAAGGGAATTTCATCATCTAAACTCTTGGGCCAGAAAGAGTAATGCTTTACCTACAAAGTTGGAGAAAACACAGCAAAGGGCCTAACTGAGGAAAGCACTGCACAACAGAGATAAAGGATCAATGCAGCAAAGAGAAAAGTGCCCTCCAATGTAAGAAGAATCCTCTACTTGAACCCAGAGTATCAAAAAAATGACAACTCTATACAACATCAGACATCACCTTTAAAGGTTTGGTATTGTAAAACTATGTATCGAAGCCAAGATAAATTAGGACTCTAAATAACCAGTAAACAGCCAGCCTCTCTATGTTATATGTTTGTCTG
>JANRMT010028174.1:47355627-47415263 GCA_026402145.1 Polypterus bichir lapradei | reverse complement strand
TATGCAGTTTTCATATTTCTATAATCCTCTGTTTATTGATGAATTGCATTATTCTGTTTCTTAAAATGAGTGTGCATCAATTACCTTGATATGCGTTTAATGATCAGAGACTACAACAGAAAAAGGTAAGTTAAAAAGAATAGGAGCCTTACCAAATTATTTAATTAATTACTGGCATTGCCAAAGGAACAGTCGATAATTCATTAACCAAGCTAAATCTCTTCTTATTTATACAGCATGGCCCAACCCTTCATGCGACATCGGTCCTTTATAGGACTCTCTCATGGAACTTACAATAACAGATATTGATGTAATTTACAGTTACTTATTAATCTTACAGAATCAACTTTCAGATATGAAAGAAAACAAGACCACCGAGACAATGAGTGAGTGTGCATGCTCCACACAAGTGTGAACCTTGATGAAAACTGAATCCTCATGCATTGAGGTCTGAGGCATAGTAGCTAGCCACTGTGTTGCTCTGGATTGATACCATTTACTTATTTTGGGGATTTACAGGTTATACTCAAAGCATTGGAATCAAAGTAGAAACCAGACATAAATGAGACCCCAGTCCATGCCAAGGCCAACACTCTGACACCGGACCAATTTACAATTACTAATTAACCGAGCCATGATGTATAAATACATGGCAGATATCCAGTGTACAGGGCCCATAAAAGGTATTCAACACCTTGGAAGTTTTCACATTTTATTGTTATGTAACATTGACCCACTGTGAATTTAATTTAGCTTTTTTAACACTGATAAAAATGACTCTTTAATGGCAAAGTGGTCTAAATTAATTGAAAATATAGAACACAAAATAATTGATCACAAAAGTATTCACCTCCTTTAATATTACACGCCAAAATCATCAATGGTAAAGCCAATTGGTTTCAGAAGTTCCACAATTGATTCACTGTGTGGAGTTTCAGTTCATTGTAGTCTAAATGTTCCTTATCTGGAAGGGCCTGCTTGTAGTGAGTTAGTACAGTGGCCTGATCTACACAATGAAGACAAAAGAACTCGCCAAGTAACTCCATGAAAATGTGATTGAAAAGCACAAGTCAGGGGATGGAGACACAAAAATACCCAAATCACTGAAGATCCCTTGGAGGCCAGTTAAATCAATTATGAAGAAATGGAAAGTAGATCTTCTAGAGCAACTGTTCACAAAAATGGAGTGATCGTATAAGAAGATTAGTAAAGGAGGACCTCAAGAATTACAAGCTCCAGTGGCTGACATTAGATAGACTAACTTTTAACAGAAACGCACACAACATCTCTTCGAGAGTTTTTTTTAGGAAGCATTCTGGCAAAACCTGTAACTGAGAACTGGATGGGAATGCCACATTATTCAAATATACTGTAACAGGAAATCTCTGACATAAAAATATTGTTATGATCTGATTTCTTGATATATGAATTTTAAAGCTATTCAAATTTTTGAGGGTCAGATACATTTGTGGCTTGAACATGGTTTTGCAATATCAATATTTTATAATATGAGTTTTTTTTTTAAATATCTATTTTCTCCTTACAAAATCCCACTGCTGAAACAGTTCAGTGACATTATTACATTCTGAATAACAAGAAAAGGCCATTCACATAATAAGTTTTCTCATTTGCAATTTTGCCTTCAAAGCTCAATAACACTATTTAACACAATGTTTACCCAAAGGAACACATTTAAAAGTCGACATAAATGTGGAGTTCATGTTGGCTAACTACTGATATGAAAATCAACTAATAAACAAGTCTATGATAAAGCATTAATTTTGTATGTTCTATTAAAATAGTAAAAGGCCATCGGCAGAGACAAGGCCTATTACTTTTTTTTCCTGCTTTGCTGCTGGCACCTTTACAAATGAAGAACAGAATTTAAAGTAAAATGAATATCATACAATGCAATTTAAAGAGACAAAGGCCATATTTGATGGAATTGAACAAATAATGCTTGGAAACCTTCCGGAACTGACTGTAGATATTTAAACATGGAACTGACTTTTCCTCTTCCAGAATCACTTAATATCAACCATTATACTGCTTGAGTCCTCTTTTTTAGTTAAAATATTGCATTTTTTTTTTTTTATTGATTCATCTTTAAAATGAAATGGCATAAATAGTTCTGCCCAAGTTATCATGATGAAAAGGACTGCAGAAATGATCATTTAACTTGGAAATGGTAACCACTGGATAATTTTCTAATGATGAGAGTGAATTTAAAGGTGAAGAACACAAAAACAAGCTAAAATAACATTCTTAGATCCTCTAAATCCCATTCAGGGTTGTGGTGGAGGTGCATGGATTTAAAGGCAGAAATGAACCCTTTATAAGATATCAGTCCATTCCATAGCCGACTCCTGCATGCCCACGACCAGCCAATTTTAAATCCCCAAATTATCCTATCATGCATGCATATATTGAGTATTTGGAAGGAATATAGATTAGCTAGGGGAGTGCAAATATGAAGAAAAAGATGAAGGCCGTTGTGAAAAGAATCAACCTTGACACAGAAAAAGGTTTGGGGCAGCCACCTGTATACTTAATCCCTGGCTGCAAAAGTGCAAATACAAGAAAAGTTGTGAACATGCGGAGTCCAAAACAGAACTGAACACGTGGAGGTTGTCTTGCTTTTATAATAGGTTGGCAGAAGTGACGTCATCTGGTGGCCGGAACCGGAAGTGAGTCCGGTGGAGCCTGAAACCGGAAGTGTTGTCTTCAGTGCTGGACTCAGGCAAAATTTCCCATATTTGATCTGCAGGAATATCACAGAAAAGATTTGTGTACTCCACTGCCCCCTGGCTAGACATGGAATTACCTTTGATTGGTCCCTCTAGCTGTACGTGTGACACCCCATATGGACCGAGTGCAAGAACTGGATCTGTAACTAAGGTGTACTAATCCCTATGCCACAATGTCATTTACACAAAACAACATTTTGTCTCTGAGGGATCAAAACCCATTTGCTCTACAAAATCTTTGTTGGAATTACATTATAGTTGTCCAGTGAAAAGACTTAAATGGTGTCATATGATGGCTTTTCTAGAAATCAGTCCAACGCCAAAATCAATCAGTTGTAACAGTTCTTTCTTTATGTATTTGGAGACCATATGCCAGACCACTTTACTGATAGTACGAGTCTACAGTCTGAAATTTTGGCTACAGTTTGACAGAAGGCACATCGGTATGGAAGATTATTTGTGACAAAATTAAATGCAATCCAGTGTGTTAACTGCACTACAATGTAATGAATATGCACAGTTTATTGTGTCACAATAAAAAGCATATTAACCAAATAAGCGATTGATTTTCACTATGGCATGCAAGTCTCATGTCATTTTAAAATTCAGTACAAAAGTGTAATGCATTTTAGTTCAAGTCCATATGTCACATGCCATAACTAAAAGCAAAAGCAAGCATATTGCATTTCATTTAGTGCCACGCCAAATCTATTGCATTTCAATTCAAGATCACACGTTAATTGTACCAAAACTGAATGTTATCAAATGACCTATCAGTGTCAAAAGATGGGGCAAGGGAGTCTCTAAATATCAGCTAGAAGAAAGTTCTATGATCTGAGGAGCACAAAATGTAGCTTTTTGGCTTTCAGGATAAAGGCCATGTTTGAACACTGAACATTATCAAAAGCACACCATTCCCACCATGAAGCATGATGGTGGCAGCATCATACTAAGGGGATGCTTCTCTGCAGCAGGCCCTGGAAGGCTTGTGAGGGAAAAATGAATGTAGCAAAATAAAGAGAAATCCTGGAGAAGTCCCTCATACAGTCTGCAAGAAACCTGCACCTTGGGAGAAGATCTGATTTCCAGCAAGACAACGAGCCCAAACATAAAGCTAAAAAATTTAATACAAGAATGGCTTAAAACAACAATATGTTGTAAAGTGACTGAATAAGAGTCCAGATATCATTTCATTTGAGAATTTATGTACAGACATGAAAAAGTCTGTTTGCTCACATTCCGGATGAGCAAAGCTGATAGAGAGACCTGAGCACACAGATTTGAGGCTGTCATGGCTGCCAAAAGTGCATCTAATAAAGCCCTGACTTGAAGGGGGGGGGGGTTTGGGGGGGTGAATACTTATGCGATCAGCTATTTTGTATTTTATATTTGTAACCAATTTTGTAACCAAATGTACAGAGATCTGTTTTCAAGTTTGTTTTTCTGTTGAACAGTGTCAAAAAAGTCTAAATCTCCTGTGGTTTATTGTGGTATAACCATAAGAAATGAAAATGCCCAAAGGGGTGAATAGGCATTGTATCTGGAGAAAACCCACGTGCAGATGGGAAAAATGTGTAACCTCTAATTAGACAAAGACAGATTCAGTTAACTGAAGTGAGGCCCCTGGGGCTGGGATGCAGCAGTAGTGGTTACTGTGCCACCAGCTGTCCATCCATGTTCTTGACCATCCTAATCCAGTTCTAGGTTCACGGTAGCCATACCCTATCTCAGGAGGAAGCAGCCATGGACAAAATGTATGAACGCATTCACAAACCCAACCAGACTCGCTCATACAAGGCCAGTTTAGAATCACCCTTTAACCAATGTGAAAGGAAAACACCACAGGCATATAAAGAAAGAGCAAGCTCCACATATATGGTGACCACACTGGAGTTGATAGAATGGCAATATTATGTGATCAGTCCTTAATTCTCATTTTAATTTGTTTTTAGTGTTTTTGCTAAAACAATTGTAAGAAGATACTGTTCGTTATGTGGACTGAAAGTGACATGTTAAGGAAATAAATCTCTTGTTGGTATAAGGGAGGCGCCAACAAAGTGAAGACATATAATAATGAAACTATTATTTTTCAGCATATAGAATTTAGCCCTACCTAAAGGTGAACTACCACACTTTTGACTGCTTGATGGTTCTGTCTTTGTTTCTTAAAAGCTAAAAATGAAATAAAATGCAGAAATAATCTATAAACAAATCACAGTAGAAACAAGAAGACCAAGCGCTCACTGTAACTGCTAAATTAGACAACAGTATTTCTGCATTTCAGTGGTGCTCTGTTAAATGCTGGTCAATGCCTTGCGCCCTGGATAAGCTCCAGCCCCTTGTGACTCTGAATTGGATTAAAGGGGTTTCAGAGTGTTATATTATGTAATGCGGAATTTGACAGCAGTCATCATCTGCTCTATACGTATGTTAAGTCTTTGAAAAGGATTGAAAGACTGTGGCATACTGTACTGAGGTTGTGTGAGTTCCAGTAACATAGCTGAGGGACAGAATATTGCAAAATATATTTATTGCCAGTGCAACCAGCAGATATCCATGCATTAACTGAACACACTTATTCCAGTTTAAGAGTTATTCAATAGGAATTCACAATGGATGAGGTGCTGGTTCATTGCAGAACAACTAGTGAAACTCTACAGATTAATTGTATTATGAAGTTGTACTTGAAAAATCGAAACAGTTTTGCAAAGTATAATATCAGATCTGCTGTAACTTCTGTACTTTAAGTAGGATTATGTTATACGATCAAGGCAGGCCTTAGGTACAATGCAATCAGACCAACTGCTCCAAGGCACTAGGCTCAGGGTACCAAGATGAGAGTCTTTTTAAAAAATTTGTCCTAAAATTTTTTATTCATTGAGGAGGCCCAGAAACCATGCATGAAATATGCATCCTTGCCGAACCTGCTCTGGGCATCATCGACATGGTTGGCTGATTGCTGACATGCAGAGACAGAGACAGAAGCTCACAGTCAGGAGTCAGTGGGTGCATCTGGATAAACCACAGTCCTTGTTACAAAATGTGTTCCCTTCCACATTTAAACTCTACACTAACATCCCTTACTTTGTCTTGCAATACTATTATTTTTAAACAAGTAATTTGTATGGAAATGCAATTTAGTTGTTTTCTAAATGATTGCTGTTTTGTTTCTGCTTTTAATTTGCTCAGATAAAGGCAAGACATGCTAAGTTTGCATAAGTTGAAACTGCTGCATAAAATTAGAAAAGGAAAGAAAAGAGAACTTTACTTAAAATACCAATGTTTTAAGTTTATTATACTTAACATGTTCTGTTACCTTCTGCTTAAAACACAACATTGTATTATTCTCTACTGAGCCTTAGTCCCACTGCTGTTCCTGCGATGCCATTGACATTAAACTATGATCTTTGACCAACAACATTATACCCTTCAAAGACTTCAGTTATATTTTAATTTTTTGGATTATTCTATTGATTTGCATTACTAATTAAGCTTTATGATCCACTGTCTAGATCTGTTTTATATTAATGGACTCTGGTGTGTTGAAGCCTGGGTGTTGCAGCCTATCCTGGTAATACCAGCAGTAATGCATGGCACCTAACCTGAAATGGGATTAGTCTGTCACAACATACTGTCACTAAGATGCACTCACTTATATTAGTCATATTTAGAGTTATCAGTTAACCTAACACATATTTGGGAAGTAGAGAAAAACATAAACTAGTAATAACACCATACAAGATAATTTGAACCTGGACTAGTGAGGCACCAGTGCCAACTGCTGTATTACCGTTTCACCTAACTATTATTCAGCTGTAATCCATATCATACAGTACTGTACCGTCAGAGACAACAAATGTGAACCTTAGATACTTGCCTGCAAAAGCTTATGAAAAGTGGACACTGAACTTGGAATCTGGTTTCTTCTCACACTCCGGATTCACATGTTACGTGAGTTAATCTGCTTTTGAAGAGCGTAATTTTCTGTTGTAGTTGTGATAGGCCTTCCCACGTCCCTGACAAAGAAAACTTTATAAACAATGAACGAAGTTGATTCATGAACAATAGATTACTCCTATATAAGCATGAAATATGAGACAACACATTGAAAGCTGTGTCTTTGAGCATATGTATTGCTTGACTTAGAACCCAAGAAACATGGCATCAGAAAAGTAGAATGTAAATGGCTGTCAGTGTAATTCAAGATTAATCGATGTATTGAAATATGTTGAGGCCAGCTTTCCTTTTTTTCTACTTTCATTTCAAAGTATAAATGTCATCTGTGTAGTACTGGAGCCAGTGATCCTATTATAAGAAAATTCTATAAGCATCTGCTAGACATTGTGAAACTGCAAAAGCTGCCTCTGTAGATGTATATTTATAGGTACAGTATCTGTTAGATGTTAGAGAAAACAGCAACTGACTCTAAACTTGAATATTCTATTCTACATTTCCACACATACTGTACAACACAGATGTTAACTCAATAATAGTAGCAATCCTTTAAATGCTATTTTTGCCCACTTTACTCCAGACATCAACGTAACTAACTAAAATGTGAACATCAACATATTTTTAAAACTGGATAATACAATTTACAAGTTAAATGTTTTGTTTTAGATGATTTAACCTTATAAATATGCATTAAAATAGCACCAATTTGCAGTATGGAAAATTTCGAAAAGTTGATGTTACAATTATTAGAATTAAAAACAGACATTTATGAGGATTTTTGACACTACCATCATGTCCCCTTATCTAGCAGATGTGTATTATGATTAATGTGCCAAAAAGTACGTTCATTACTAGTTATCATTTATTGGAAAATGAAGGTACTAAAAATGGTAATATAGAGACAAATTTGTTAAAAGCAAAAAAATAACACATGTAATTGTGTATTGTGGATAAAAGCCTGTCAAAGCATAACATTTCTACATCAAAACTACGGTATTGCATGTGTGTAGTGAACAAAAAATGTGGTCGAAAGTGATTGACAACACATCACTTCGTTTTCCAAAAACAAAATTGCTGTATTTTGTAATAATACATTTTCTTAAACCTTCTATTGTCAGTTTTTAAAAGCTGATTGAGAAAGTACATAAGCTATCATCAAGGTGTGACCTATCATCTGCTCATTGCTTTGTGCATGAAAGTCATAAAAATAATAAAATGCTTTTAATAAATTGATCAACTAAACATTATCAGCCTTTTTTTACAATATTTTTTTTACAATATATAGATCAAAATTAACCAGTAGAGCAATTTTAGCAGTCATATTCTGTATGAACTTTTAAGTGATGTGTGTCATAATCATAAAATGTCTTCTTTTTGAAGAGAGAAGGACAGTATTAGCTGTAGCTGGAATTATTTTGGGCTGTTTGTTCCAAATGACATTGATGCTACTTGGCATTTAAAAAATAAATAATTATTGCACTACATAGAATATGTGGGAGTTTTTCTACCTTCTACAGAACTTTGGCAACGTCTTCATATAGAAATGTTCTATCACCCCATTCACTTGATTGGGTTAAGAGAAATTCAAAGAAAATGAAGGGAATATGAATTGTTCTTTTAGTGTAGGGTGTCTGATAATTTTGACTTGACTTCAAACACAAAGAACTGAACACCGCATTCTTCAATTTGCTTCACAGCAGTGTTCCATCAAGCAGAACTTGGCAGAATTCAGTCATGTTCTCATTGTATAAACTCCATTGGGTGACAGTAGTATTTAAAAAACAATTAATTCAGGAAACAGGTCATTGCTTTATTAACAGGAACATGTCAATAGTGGTAAGACACTAATGAAATAAACAAGCCAAGAACATGAAACCAAAATTGTAATTTAAAGAACCCAGCAAAAAAGGCAAAAATCTAAATAATCTCATGTAATCAGAGACGAAATGCAAGACAAAAGTTGTAGTCAATTAATAAAAGAAGATCAGATGGAAACATTAATAATAACTCTAAATCTTGGGCACCCAGTGGAGCACCATTCTGACCTTCATGTCATTCCCTGCAAACGTCCAGAAAGGTCTCAAAAGTATGCCACCATAAGTTAAAAAATATGGCACCACAGGAGAATGCATTTCATCTTTAATCATCGCTAAAAACACGTAGAAGAAATAAACATAACTATTGGATTCCTTGAACCCCATGAGACTAAGCAAAACTTAACACAACACCAAAATCCAGATCATGATATAGCCCACAGCCTCTAGATATACAGTGGTGTGAAAAACTATTTGCCCCCTTCCTGATTTCTTATTCTTTTGCATGTTTGTCACACAAAATGTTTCTGATCATCAAACACATGTAACCATTAGTCAAATATAACACAAGTAAACACAAAATGCAGTTTTTAAATGATGTTTTTTATTATTTAGGGAGAAAAAAAATCCAAACCTACATGGCCCTGTGTGAAAAAGTAATTGCCCCCTTGTTAAAAAATAACCTAACTGTGGTGTATCACACCTGAGTTCAATTTCCGTAGCCACCCCCAGGCCTGATTACTGCCACACCTGTTTCAATCAAGAAATCACTTAAATAGGAGCTGCCTGACACAGAGAAGTAGACCAAAAGCACCTCAAAAGCTAGACATCATGCCAAGATCCAAAGAAATTCAGGAACAAATGAGAACAGAAGTAATTGAGATCTATCAGTCTGGTAAAGGTTATAAAGCCATTTCTAAAGCTTTGGGACTCCAGCGAACCACAGTGAGAGCCATTATCCACAAATGGCAAAAACATGGAACAGTGGTGAACCTTCCCAGGAGTGGCCGGCCGACCAAAATTACCCCAAGAGCGCAGAGACGACTCATCCGAGAGGTCACAAAAGACCCCAGGACAACGTCTAAAGAACTGCAGGCCTCACTTGCCTCAATTAAGGTCAGTGTTCACGACTCCACCATAAGAAAGAGACTGGGCAAAAACGGCCTGCATGGCAGATTTCCAAGACGCAAACCACTGTTAAGCAAAAAGAACATTAGGGCTCGTCTCAATTTTGCTAAGAAACATCTCAATGATTGCCAAGACTTTTGGGAAAATACCTTGTGGACTGATGAGACAAAAGTTGAACTTTTTGGAAGGCAAATGTCCCGTTACATCTGGCGTAAAAGGAACACAGCATTTCAGAAAAAGAACATCATACCAACAGTAAAATATGGTGGTGGTAGTGTGATGGTCTGGGGTTGTTTTGCTGCTTCAGGACCTGGAAGGCTTGCTGTGATAGATGGAACCATGAATTCTACTGTCTACCAAAAAATCCTGAAGGAGAATGTCCGGCCATCTGTTCGTCAACTCAAGCTGAAGCGATCTTGGGTGCTGCAACAGGACAATGACCCAAAACACACCAGCAAATCCACCTCTGAATGGCTGAAGAAAAACAAAATGAAGACTTTGGAGTGGCCTAGTCAAAGTCCTGACCTGAATCCAATTGAGATGCTATGGCATGACCTTAAAAAGGCGGTTCATGCTAGAAAACCCTCAAATAAAGCTGAATTACAACAATTCTGCAAAGATGAGTGGGCCAAAATTCCTCCAGAGCGCTGTAAAAGACTCATTGCAAGTTATCGCAAACGCTTGATTGCAGTTATTGCTGCTAAGGGTGGCCCAACCAGTTATTAGGTTCAGGGGGCAATTACTTTTTCACACAGGGCCATGTAGGTTTGGATTTTTTTTCTCCCTAAATAATAAAAACCATCATTTAAAAACTGCCTTTTTGTGTTTACTTGTGTTATATTTGACTAATGGTTACATGTGTTTGATGATCAGAAACATTTTGTGTGACAAACATGCAAAAGAATAAGAAATCAGGAAGGGGGCAAATAGTTTTTCACACCACTGTACTTGTCAGGCTTACCAGGTGTTTTCTGTTAATGGAAGCTACCTAATAGCACAATGGTGTGAACATGACCTACTCCAAAGTAAAAGTGATGCTTGGTCCCATAGACATGAAAGTGAACTAAATATTCCCCAATGATATCATGGTTTCAAAAATCCAAAATCTTTGCATTTCAAACTCCTCACATTCCTCTACTTGCACTGAAAGAGAAGTTGGTCTTAGTCTGTAATAAGGACGGATATTAACCGGTTTCACACATGGCAGGATGAATCTTTTATAGGATGTATCTTTTTTTAATAATTAATGTTCAAGTGATTCAGATAAATATAGTACAGAAGTTAGATAATATGTCATTCTAGTGTACATTTCATTTAAACAAATTTGCAAATGTAAAAAGGTTTGCTCAATCAGAACTATAAATAATTTAAAAATGTAGCAATTTTCAAACATTTCTCTTTTGTAAACTACAAAGACCTTATTAATGAAGGAACTATATCAAAACTCTACTATTGTTTCAAAGGCATCACAAAGGCAGTTTGTCTATAGCAGTACTGGACGCAGGACTAAAAACAAATAAATTCTTAGACACCAAATGGATGGTTGTGTTCTTGATCGTTACTGTTTTTCAATAATTGACTGACACTTTCCAATTCAATTTAGAATTGGCCACTACGTTCATCTCTCAACTTAACTATCAAAACTTAATTATCACAAGTTGAACCTACATCTCAGAGATGCTAAGAGGATATTTTGAAGGAGTTGAACCTTCTAGGTTTAAACATATGGAGATTAAGAGGTGACATGAGTGAAGTCTTTAAAATTATGAAGGGAATTAGTACAGTGGATCCCAGAACAAGAACACGAGTCGGGTCTGGAAAACAAGTTAAGGGCAAATTTTGCACAAATGATAGAGAGTTTTTCTTCATGCAAAGAACCATAGATATTGCGGTAACTCGGGGGTGCACAGTTCCCCAAACACCCGACACAACAGACAGAGGCATATGTCCCAGCACAACACAGGATTTATTTCAGTGGGGAAGTGTTTTTCCCTTGCTCCCCACAGCAACACAGTACAAATAAGCACAGGTAAACCCCAAACACAGAGCCCCTTTCTCTTCTTATCTCTTCTGCCTTCACTCCTCCCTCAAGTTTCATCCTCCACCTCCCAACTCTGGCTCCCTGAGTTGTGGCAGCTGGCCCCTTTTATAGAGCACCCAGAAGTGCTCCAGGTGTTCCACAATCTCCTTCCAGCTGCACTTCTGGGTGTGGCAGCAGCCCTGCAGAGGAGGTCTCAGCTGTTCTCCATGCACCCCCTGGCAGTGGCCACGGGCCCCAGCAGGGTTGAGCTTCCATGCTCCCAACTTGTGGCACTGTAGAACACCAGGGGGCTGTCCTCTGTTGTCCCAGGGGAGGTATTACCCCATGCCTGCTCCTTCCCCCAGTCCTTCCATTACGGAGGCATTCCAGCCAGGTATGAATCCCGGCTGTCCGTTACAATATACGATATAAATAACCAAGAATTGTGGTGGAGAGCACAAGGGACCTTCAGATCTCAACTTGATGATATTTCGATCAATCCAGGTGAATAGGATGGAAAAGCTTGTTGGGCTAAATGGCCTGTTCTTGTCATAACTTTTCTAATGTTCTAGTGAGCTGCTTTAAAACACTTGTATCCATTGTCAAAACATTTTGGTTTGTTAGTGGAAAACTAATAGGAATTTTATAGATCATTCCATTCATCCATTATCCAACCCACTATATCCTAACTACAGGGTCATGGGGGTCTGCTGGAGCCAATCCTGCAAGGCAGGAAACAAACCCCGGGCAGGGTGCCAGCCCACCACAGGGCACACACTCACACACCAAGCACAATTTAGAATCGCCAATGCACCTAACCTGCATGTCTTTGGACTGTGGGAGGAAACCGGAGCACTCGGAGGAAATCCATTCAAACATGGGGAAAACATGCAAACTCCACGCAGGGAGGACCCAGGAAGCGAACCCAGGTCTCCTTACTGCGAGACAGCAGCGCTGCCACTGCGACACCGTGCCACCCTCTGTACTCTAATTAAATGTTAAATGTCTTTAAATGTAAACTTGTGGCACAAACAGACAGATCTGACCTTAATCTGATCCATTGTGCGACACCGTGCCACCCAGTTTTATAGATCCTTGTTACCTTATAGTTGTCTTTGATACTGGATAGATGAGTTTTACTCATTGAAGACTTCAGTATGATACCTTGTGTGATGGTGATATTCCTCCAAGTCATCTTATTCAATTAGAAAAATACCACTCAGCTCTTTATATCACAATATAAGTGAGACATGATGTAAGAATTCAAATTAGAGGAAAATAAATATAGTTAATGGGAAAAAGCTTAAGAAGTCTTCTATACATGGCAGGCAGCCCTTTATCACCATCATATTTTACCAGCACCCTTACAATGAGTGTTGGTTTAATTTAAATGCTAAAATATTTTAATCAGTTTATTAATCACTGAGTGCCTTGTAGTCCATTTGAACTCCTTACTAGATTTTGGCCTTTTTAAACTTTTCACAACAAGTGATCATGCTGAACAGCAGTCTGAAAATCCCACCATGTTGACAGTGTTTGTCTGTCTGTTACTGAACAATGCCAGAGTATTATACTTTTTGCAACTTTCAGTCAAAGAGGATGTCAAACTTGACGACTGCATTTGCTGATCTTGTTGCTGTATCATGTCAGTTTTCATGACTATAATCATTAGGCAAGTCCAATTATGTGACTGCATGACGAGTTCCCAGCACAGGTTCACATTTTCAAAGTATCGCCCCTTTGTCTAACATCTAATAATGCGCTCCCTGATTAAGCCGGTGAAAATATAACAGGTTTGGGAAACTTAAAAACAATCTCTTTCAATCTTGATGTCAATATCAGTTTATGTTCATAACATCTTGAAATAACCAAAGTTAAACAGCTGTTAAACACAATACAACACAACAAACTGAAACAAACTAAAAGCAATTAAAATGATCAAAATGCATGTAAATATAACATATAAATTAGAGGACAGGCTCAAGAATACAGAAAGCCCTTAGAAAACAAATAGGCCTTGAGACGGGCCTCAAAGGCACTAACGGATGAAAAAGCCCTAATAAGTGCAGGGAGACTGTTCTAAAGCCATTGGGCAGCAACTGAAAAGTTAAAGTTTTCCTTTGATGTCAGACAAGAATGGGGAAGACTCAAAAGTGATTATCCTAAAGACCTTAAAGATCTCCAGGCTGATGTTGGACAGAGAAGCTCAGTCAAGTAACAGGGAGCCAGACCTTGCAGAGGTTTATAATCTTAAAAACTTTTCTGCTAGTGTTTCAACATAAGTCAAGTATAATGACGACCACTCAACTGACTCAAATTCATTGACCTCCTCTGATACAGCATAATGTCCTAAAATTTGGTACTGAAGAGCTGCTAATTGCCACTCCCCACACTAGCTTATCTATCAGTTTTCTTTGCTTCAGTACCAACTTCCCAGACATGTAAGTTCCTCTATGCCAGGTTTTTCACCGTTCCAGTGACTCACTATTAAAAAACATCTCAGCTCTGTTTATTAAATTTCTAAAAATCTTTCTCTGTCAGTTGGTAAAGTTCCAACATTGATTATATTTAAATCAAGTTTAATATCTCACTTCTCCTCTGTTGGATTTTAATTGACTGCGTCTGCAAATGCACGCTCTGATTCCAGTGTATTGTTATTTTGTACCCATAAACTACTGCTTCAGCAAACAGATAGTCTATCTGTTCATTTCTAATGTAATTTACTCTATTCTGAATATATTATTCTTATTTTAAATGGTATTTTGGTTTGCATGGCAAGGCACCTTGCAATTTTATGTGCAGTACTGAATAATATATAAAATAAAAATTGGGAGTGGTCTCACCTAGACTTTCTCGTATACTCAAATATGGGGATGGATGTTTGTGGAGGAAACTGTAAGATGATTATATTTTTATATTATGTACATTAAAGAACCATCAACAACAAATCAAATTAATAATATATTGAACAATTATTATAAAAGTAAAGATGAATAAATTAGACTCTTCCTAGCTGCATGAATAAAAGGTAAAGTACCACTTCTGGTTAGTGGAAATAGCCCAAATGCTTATAGAAATCTACGTTTTGTACCTAATACTTGTGCACAAAATTTGGTTTGCCTAAGTGAAAGTGTACTCAGGTTATCGTATTTACATGCACCTACACTTTGTATATGAGAAAGTAAGGGAGGTCTAAAATGTTGGGATTCATCAAAATTTGACATCGAATTTTTGAATGATTCCAATACTCTCCCTATACTTCATATATGAGAAAGTAAAAATGACAGTGGTTTCAGAATGTTTTCAGGTCCCTTTACTTTTTTCACATTTTGTTATACTTTAGCCTTGTGCTAAAATCATTCACATTTATTTTTCCCCACATCAAACAACAGAGTCTCATAATAACAAAAACAGGATTTTACAAATGTTTTCAGATTTATTAAAAATTAAAAACTGAAGTCCATCAAACTTGTTTGCTTAGCTAATAGCTAAATTTCCCCAATATCTCATCCAGTTATTTATTAAAGGTTGTCAAGGTTTCTGCTTCAACTACATGTCTAGAATTTATCCCAGAATCCCAAATCTCTTTACATAAAGAAGTACGTCCTTTAAGGCTTCAGTTTTTTGAACATTGTTGAGATTTTCCTATACATTGTTTGAAGTCCACCTATGGTCAACTCAGTTGATTGGGCATAATTAGGAAAGGCGCAAACCTGTCTATAGATGGTCACACAGTTGACAATGTGCATCAGAGCAAAATCCAAGCCATAAGGTTAAAGGAAATACATGTAGAGCTTAGAGACAAGGTTGCATTGAGGTACAGACCTGGGGAAGGCTACAGAAATTTCTGCAGCTTTGAAGGTTTTTAACAGCACAGTGGCCTCCATCATTTTTAAGTTGAATAAGTTTGGAACACCATGATTTGAGCAGTCCACCTAGCCAAACTCAGCAATTCTTTGAGAAGAGTCATGGTAAGCAAGGTGACCAAGAACCTGGTGGTATATCTGGATGAGCTCCAGAGAACATGTGTGAAGATGGGAGAAACTTTCAGAATGACAGTCATCACTGCAATATTCCAAAAAACAGGGCTTTATGAGAGAGTGGCCTGACAGAAGCCTCCCCTAAGCCTTATAGAGGCCTGCTTGCAGTTTACAGAAAAGCACCTAACAGACTCTCAGACTTTGAGAAACAAAATTCTTTGGTGTAATCAATCAAAGATTACAGTCATGTCTGGAGGAAGCTAGGCACTGCTTGTCACCTGCATAATGCCATTCCAACAGTGAAGCACGGTAATGGCAACATCATTCTGTGAGGTTGTTTTTCAGTGGCAGAGACTGAGAGACTAAGCAGGGTTGAGTGAAAGCTGATTAAAGTTCAAAGATATACTAAATAAAATCCTGTTTCAAAATGCTCTGGACCTCAAACTGGGCAAAGAGTTCACCTTCCAACAGGACAAAAACAACAAATGTCCTTGAATTGCCCAGCCAATGTCTGGACTTGAACCCAGCTGAACATCTTAAGAGACCTGAAAGAGCTGTCCAGCATCAATCTACATCCAAACTGAAAGAGCTTGAGAAGATTTGTAGAGAAGAAAGGCAGAAAACCCCCAAGACTAGGTAAGTGTTGTTGCATAATACCCAAGACAACGCCAGGCTGGAATTGCTGCCAAAGGGGATTCAACTAAATACTGAGTAAAGGGTCTGAATACTTGTATCAGCTTGATATTTCAGTTTTTTATTTTAAAACATTTGCTAAGACATTTCTAAAATCCTGTTTTCAGTTTGTCATTCTGAAGCATTGAGCGTTGCTTAATGCAGGGAAAAATGAACTTAAATGATTTTAGCACAACGCTGCAATGTAACAAAATGTAAAAAAAGTGAAGGGGTCTGATTAATTCTAATGTACCAAATTTTTATCTCTGCTGAAATAAATGAAGAATTGCTTTTAATTGCTTAATACATACATCTGTAGTCATTAAGAAGGCTAACAGAATGTTAGGTTATTTACAGTAGAATATGTGTAGAGTACTAGTCCAATGACTTTATGCTCAAACTTTATAATGCACTGGTGAGGCCTCATTTGGAGTACTGTGTACAGTTTTGGTCACCAGGATATAAAAAGGACATTGCAGTGCTAGAAAAAGTCCAGAGAAGAGCAACTAGAACATGGGGACACAGCTGGAAACTTGTTAAGGGTAAAATTGCACACAAAATTTAGGACGTTTTTCTTCACCTAGAGAACCATAGACACATAGAATAATTTACAAAGTATTGGGGCAGACAGTAGGACTCTATAGACTATTGTAACTAGACTTCATATATTTTTGAAAAATTGCGTAGAAAAGACTGACAAGTTTTTTTGGACTCAATGGCTTGTTCTTGTCTAGATTTTTCTACTGTTCTGCTCCATCTGTTTATTAAATATTTTATCTGTTTTCAGAATCAGACTTTCCAGGTACACTAACTAATATGTACTAGGAATTTGTCCTGATAGTATTGGTGCAACATACAAGAACAACACACAATATACAAGATAAAAATAAAATGATAAACTATGATGCAGCATACAAGGCCCACACAAAATATAAAGAGATAAAGAGGATTTAAAAAGTCCAGATAGTCTAGCGTGCAGATATACATACTGTAGATACTGAGTAGAAGCTCAGACCTGATTAGTCAAAATAACTGTATATGGGAAAAAAACTCTTGAAGTGATGTGTAGTTTTTCCTTACACTGCACAAAGACATTTGCCAGTGAGATGTCTTGAGGATAGGTAATGCCCTGGGTGAGTCGGTTCAGCAATGATCTTTACGACATGCTTCTGTACCCTGGACTCATACAGGGTTCAAATGGGTGGTAAGTTACAGCTTATGATCCTTTCACAGCTTCTGATGCTGCAATGTAGATTGGCCTTAGCCTGAACAGAGGCAGCACCAGAACAGACAATTATAGATGAGGTCAGAATACACATGATTATGGCTGTGTAGAACTGGACCAAAATTGCTTGGGGGGGATTGAATTTCCTCAGCTGACCCAAATAAAAAAAATCTATGATGATCTGTATTGGTATTATTTGTGATGCTATTGTCCCACTTGAGATTTTATGAAACAAGGGGGCTTCGCCCCCTGCTCACTTCGCTCGCCAACCCCTGTTTTTGTTTTTACGGATACACACTTTTAAGATTTTTTTTCCTTTGAATTGCTGCTATTTCATTAGTTTCACTTTTATTTCAGAACTTCTGTAAAAACAATATTTGGAATCTTTCAAGTCCCAATGTGCTGAATCTTTTTAATGAGGTCAGTGAGACATGTTTAATGACTTTGTACCATAATTCAGGATAGGTTTCTCTGTTAGGAATTTCAGCACAGACAAAATGATCTACATCATCAGCAGTTAATCATTTTTTTTATGCAAAGTAACCAATAAATACATGTGAGGTAAACTCCGTTTTTGAAATTCTCTTGACTTAAACTTCAAAGTCTTATAATATTTACATACTTCTGACATATCACCTATGTCCATAAATTCGATCTCTATTTGCCTTTTTGTTATTTCTCCGAGTAAAAATTTCTCTTTTTTTGCGCTAATGCGATGTTTACTTTCTTTGTTTTGACACTGTCATTTTTTTCTGCTTTCATATTCTGTATCTTGCTCTGCATGTGTTCCGCGCCTATGTTTTTTTTGAGTCTTTTGAATTCCAGTTTTCATTATCTCTAACCTGTGTTTGTCCCCTTGTTTTTTAACCTCTTTATGCTGTTTTACTTTGTTTTCTACTCTGTCTGTTATTTCTGACCTCACTTTATCCTGCTTCTTTTTCAATGACACCTGGTCCGTGGTGATTATTTTCCCTTTTTCAAGTAATAATTTCCATTTGTTTGCGCTACTGCGATCTTCACTTTCTTTTTTTTATACTTTCTAATTTTCCTACTTTCATATTCTTTAACTTTCTCCTCATGTGTATCATGCCAACAGTTTTTTTTTTTGAGCCTTTCGAATTCCACTTCTTTCATAATCTCTAACCTGCTCTGCATGTGTATGGCACCAACGACCGGATTGGACGTGCTTTTTTTTTCAATTCCATTTGTTCCGGGCGGATAATTACTTTCCTTATTTTCTGAATTTGCACCTAGATTATTCTTTTTCTTTTTTGTCTCTCCAACACTTTTGAGTCTCTTTTCTCCACGCTGCTTTCTTTTTCGCTTAGTTGTCTACGTTTCATTTATAACATATTGTCGTTATATGCTTTATATGTGCTGAGAGCCCTGGATCTGTGTGTGCTCAAAGCCAAAACACGACTGAGTGTGTTGCTGCCCATTCTCTTATTTGATATTGGTTGTAAGAAGGCCGTGCTTAGCAAGAATCTCAAGTTCTATGTCATCACAAGATGGTCCTGGAACAATCTCTTGGCACAAAGTCTCATGTTTAAGGTGCCCACAAGATGCTCCGTGGCCAATCTCTTTAGTCTCGCGGGTCTTTTAAGTGTCTTCCATGATCTTCACATGAAGATCATGTCTTGTCGCCCAACTGTTTCCCTTCAGGATTTTTTTTTATAATAGAGAGATAACAGTGCTCAGACACTAAAATGACTTTGTTGTCCTAATGGTTGAGCCATTTATAGCATGAGACAGATGAGCAGGTGGCTGTTTTCTGTAATCTACAGTATATTCATCTTCTGAGTTTTTTGAATGTTGAAGTGCAAATTATTGTAGCTGCAACACACTGTCAAATTTTCACTTAATTTATGTAAATTAACTTATCATTGTTTGAAATGAAGGCTATTAGTGTGATGTCATCAGCAAATTTAAATTTAAACAAATTACCAGAGGTAAGACATTTGTATAAAGTGATAAGAGTAGTGGGGAAAGGACACAGCCTGTGGTGCACCAGTACTAAAGGCTAATGGGCCAGAGGTCTGTGCACCCAACCGCATGTACTGTTTCCTATCAATAAGAAAGTCTAATCCAATCCAATCCAATCCAAGTCTAGTCCAATTCAATTTAACTGGGCTGGGTGAACTGGGTGAATTATTATCTAGGAGTTCTGGGATGATTGTACTGAAAGCAGAGCCCAAAGTTCACAAATGAGATCCTCACATATACTCCTGTGTTGTCATCCACAGACCCGATATGCAAACTGAAATGGGTCCAGGGAGTCTATTGTAGCATTCTTAAGACAATTCAAAATAAAGAGTTCAAAGGTCTTCATTACTACAGAGGTTAAATCCACTAGTCTGTAGTTATCCACGCCTGTGACATTTGATTTTTTCCTACTAGAAAGATGGTGGAGGTCTTGAAACAGGCAGAAACAGTGCACAGATCCAAAGATTGGTTAAAGATGTCTGAGAATACTGTAGACAACTGGTCTGCACAGTGCTTTAGTGTGGAAGGGGAAATAAGGTCCAGGCCTGTAGCTTTTATTTTAATATTTTGCTGTTTGAATAAGATGCAGATGTCTTTTGCAGTGATGACAGGAGGATGAAGCTGAGAAGAGGAGTTGGTAGTGTCAACAGTGAGACTATCAGGTTGATTTATGTATTACTGTCCTTCAGACATGCAGGTTAGGTGGATTGGCGATTCTAAATTGACCCTAGTGTGTGCTTGGTGTTTGTATGTGTCCTGCGGTGGGTTGGCACCCTGCCTGGGATTGTTTCCTGCCTTGTGCCCTGTGTTGGCTGGAATTGGCTCCAGCATACCCCCGTGACCCTGTGTTCGGATTCATCGGGTTGGGAAATGGATGGATGTCTTTCAGAGCGACCATGCTGTGTAATGTACTGTAACACACTCCAAGTATTTAACAGAATAGCAATGCCAGTCTTCCTCATTGTTTCCAATTACAGTCCAGAGGTGATCATGATGTGGTAATTTTTTCTATGTATCTCTCAGTTGTCCAGGGTAAAAGCACTTCAAAGTTTCTTTAAGTCAGGTGAACTAGTATTTGTTCTGGGAAACATTTTGTCACTCATCCAAATGACTTCAGTTTCACCTAACGTTCAGGGACCTCTGGATTTTTATGCTGTAATTTCCCATCGATGTTCACCCGTTGATAGCCAATCAGTGGTAACTGCCCATCCAAGTTCACACCTTGATGGCCTGTTAACAAGTTTGATAGCTCATTAGTCCTTGCATTCTGATAGCTCATTACATCAAAGACCCAGACAAGAGAAGCAATCACTGCATTGTAAGATGGAGACAGATTATTGCACAGGCCTATAATAATGTGATGATAATACTTAGGAAATTAGATTGGAATCAAAGGCAATTTTAAGATTTTTTTTTATTATTCCATACAGATCATATTTTCCTGTTTGGTGGAGTCCTTAGCTCACAGCTGCAGTGATTCTACTCCTTTTGTGTGGATTTGGCACAAAATCTTTGTGCCTTCTTTTCTCTTGATAATCTGTTTCCTTCCACACTTAACAAAGTTGTACATATTAATCGTCAACTCTAAACTGACACAGTATGAGTGACGGTACACAGATATGTGTGGTTAAGAGAACTTGCATCCAAACCAGGACTCGTTCCCACCCTACATCTGATGCTGCCAGCATGGTCTCCTTCTCCCAGCAAATGGATGTACTGATTACACTGTATTGTAATCATTATTGCTCAAGCCATTAATGATGCTATTTTAAACAGAGATCAATTCATTGATTCTCCAGGAGGATGAGTTATGGAGCTGGTTCAGAAGAATTTGTTTTCTTTAATATATTACTTCTTCCATTATTAAACTCAGTTAGAAGACAACTAGACCTTAAATAGCTCCTGGATGTATGGTTCATCCTAGCAGCCCTAGGTGTGAGGCAGGAGCCAACACTGGATAGGGCAGCTGGTCATTGTGGGTCATGTACAAACATGCACACACACACACACCCACCCACACACACACATACACCCTCATAGACATCAATTTAGAATGACCATTTAACCTGAAACACGTCTTTGGGACGGACATGGTGAAGCCAGGGTTCCTCCTTGAATTATGTTTAAATTTCTTTTTTTTATGTCATCTTTGTTCATTTTTCATTATTGTCCATCATTTTGTATTGCTTCTGATAATATTGTTCTGTTCATTTATAACTTGTATAATTATGTATTTTCTGTTATTTTTTTTCAATGTAGTTATTATTTTATTCCTCTTTATGTTATCCTTTTCTCCAATAATCAATGTGTTTTGTAAGTATATCCTCAAGAGGTGGGCCCAGCCTTCCATCACAGTTAATGGGTCACCCCAGCCAATAAAGGCAGGCTAGGAAGTGAAGTTCCTTTGCGATTCATTGGAATGCACTCTGGTAGCATGTGATGGTTCTTCTGAGTATGACTTTTCTATTATGTATTTTTTCTGTTTCTTGAGTTATTCTTGTGGGTTTTAATAATTAAATTCTTTTATCTTGGAATTTTTTTGTCCTTTTTCATTATTTTTTGCTGTTTTAACCTTTTGTTAAATTTTACCTTTTCATTCAACACATCCTCCTCTATAAAGATTTCTTGTGGGCTTGCTTTATCAAAGCCAGGGGTTGAAGGTAATCCTCTCCCTTGTGGGGCATTTTGAGTCTGTTTACAGACCGCACAGAATATATTGTATAACTCTGATAATGAAGTGTATTTTTTCTCTGTGTTTGCTGAAGCCAGCTACTCAAGTGAAAGCTAGGTTGCCTTTTGTTGCACTTTTTCTGGACAGGCTGGTGGGACAAGACAAGAGGAGAACATGGAAACTGTTCTTGCAGACAGTGCTTGGGCTGAGATTCATACCCATATTTTTCTTCATGCAATGTTATGAAACACCAAAATATTAAATCATTGGCAAAGGTCTATATCTGCATCTCCTTTAGGATTGAGAAAAATGTGCATTAACCGTTTGCTCATTCCATCCCATGTTGGCCATGGAATCAGTCAAAAAATAAAAGACACACAATGAGATACTGTTAGCTAGCAGCTGTACAAAGACTAACATCATGTCAAAATGTAGCAAAATGCCTACAAAAATGTCCACTTTTTCCCTGCTGAATTTCATGTTGCCTTTGGCCTGCTTCCTCCAAATGAAATTGCATTTTCTAGTGATAGCTGGCAGTATGTTTAGCATAGTGTTTATCCAATTACTATGATTAAAGATAATATTAACAAGATCATCTTTGCATTTTAATCTGTGTTTTTAATATTCTGTTGAGCATCACAATATTCTGAAAAGGGCAACAATCAAAATTGACAAGATTCAAAGGCTTAGCACTCACTTAATATGGCTAAGCCTGTTTAAACAGCTGCAAGAAGACAGGACCCAGCATGCTGTTTTCCATGTTAAATTCAAAGACTTTTTTTGTATTATTTTTTTAATTTCCATTTGGATTGTTAGTCATTCCTTTTTACATATGTGTTTCATAAGCATGATGTAATATACTGTAGCACAGCTTGTGCCAACACTGGAGTATTTAAATGAAAATGGCAGTCTTGCATAATAAAATCAAATTTTCTAGATGGGAAGCAGTTATTTAATTCATCTACTATGTGGATCACTTCTTTTAAGCTCCTCAATTATAATTCTCTGCCATGTCTCCTAAGGTGGTTAAGGTTTTGCCAAAAAAAAGCAATGTGTGTCAAATAAGAATTAAAGCGTATGTTATAGCTAATAAACTGCTTAACTGCAAACTGTGATCTAAAAGGTTGAAGGCTTTGGACAAATCAATAAATATTCCACCAAGCAACTAACCTCTCGCAAGAGCAGACAACACAATGTTATTAAATCCAATTATAGCTGTCGGAGTGTAACACAGCTCTCAAAAGACTGATTAAAACTGATTCTTCATCTCATATTTATTTTAGGTAGATATCTGCTTAACACTGGGCATATTTTTCATAAGGTTTTAGGTGAGTTTATCAATAGGTAACAAAATGTTTTTCCAGACGCTAAATGGTGCTGAACCTTCTTTCAGAGGAGTAAACGCCTACCATCCTTTACCAAAAATTGAAAAAGTAATGAATAAAAAGAGCTCACTGATCTTTATAATACATCTTGTAATGGAAACACCTCATTTTAAAAACAAGAGGGCACACTTCAGCCCTTCAAGTTTGTTCAGTTGTTTCATACATTTTTTAACAGTTAGCAACCACAATAAAACTTGTCTAATCTAACCTGACTAAGAAAGAACATATTTCATCAAAAAGTTGTCTTCCATTTGCTGTTTGAAACTCTTAACTGTTAAGTGAACTGTTTGTAAGTAATAATATCCCATTAATGTCATTTCCACTAACTTTTTTTGAAGCTATTAGGACAATATTTTAATTTACATGGTTTGGGGTTTTGCTAAGCACTTCCTACTGCACTTTCTATGGAAAAGAGCTACCTCCTTTCCATCATGAGTATATATTGTCTTCATTTGAACCTGCATCCCTCAATGCCTGATTCATTATTCATTTGAAAGAGTTTTATTTGTTCAACTTTATAAATGCTTTTCAGAATTTTCAGTATCTTGAGATCTCCATATAGTTTTAAAACATTAGAACAAGTTTGACAAGAACAGGCCATTTAGCTCAACAAGCTCATCCATCCCATTCATAGAAGACTATCCAAAATAGAATCAAATTGAGATCTGAATGTCCCCAAAGCCTTACTCTCCACCACACTACTTGGTGATTTATTCATTGTGTTTTGTTTATTTGTGTGAAGAAAACATTTCTAACATTTGTGCAAAATCTTCCCTTAACAAGTTTCCAACTGTGTTCTTGTTTTCTCTAGTACTGGGGAGACATTGCATTGCCTGCCTATCTCCATTTCACTTCCACACACACAGAGACTGGCCACAAACCTGTGGCCTCCAAATCACTAAGATGAAGCTAATACCCCACGACCATTACATTGCTAACAAGCAAGCCTTTACCTCCTTCTTCAACTAGGAAGGTATCATATTACAGAGTGACAGGCTCCCTCTCAAACTCATTATCCCATTTCTGTACTCACTCCTTCGTTGTGTGATTCTGAATTAGTCCACTTATGCCACCACAGGGGAATTGCTCAAGGTCACAAAGAGGTTGGCCGTAAATGTTGCATCAAAATTATTCTTTTGTTTGCACCTTGTGGTTGATCTTCAACTTTCTAACTAATGGTCCATTACCTTGCATATAATGCTTGACATTTGTCTACTGTGAAGAAAGACCTGGTCAGAACCAGGAAAGCAGATAGTTTTTCATCTCTTAGGACAAGAGATGATCCAAAAGATACCCTGGTAAAAAGTTCAATGACAGGGTTTCCTTAGTCCTTTCCATAGAGTAGTGGAACAGTTGTTGTTTGCTATACTATGCTGGTCCAGCTACTTGTTGGAATGGATAATAATAATAATAATTTACATTTACATTTATATAGCACTTTTCTCACTACTCAAAGCACTTCAGTGAATGGGGTGCCACTTCAATCATCACTAAGTTGTAGCTAGTGATATTTTCATAACGAAAATGAGAACTAAAACTAAAAATATTGTTTTTTGTTTTACAAGCACAAGAACTGAAATTAAGGTATCCAGAGAAACTAAAACTAAATAAAACTAAAAATTAGTGATATGTGAGCGAACTAAAACTAGAATGAAAATTGAGAAAAAATGGAAAAAACAGCAATAGCTTTTTTGTTCAATCCGGTTTTATTTGTGCAGAGGGGATTGCTTGTAGGTTGCCCTGAGCGTTCAGTTAAGTTGCGCTGTTTATTATGCAGTGATCTTGTACCTTGGGCTTACTGTAGTCACGTGGCGCAGCTTCCGTAAAGGAGAATTGTTTGTTTGTTGAGCACATTTGGTTCATCCGGTTGAAGCAGTAAGCATGTGTGGTTGATGATGGTGAGTTTTGCACAGATGTTTGTGGGTAGAAATCGAGAAAGTAACATGTGGAAATACTTTAATTACTGCGCACATGATAATAAAAGCAAATGTAGCTTGCAAGAAAAAGAGTACGGATTTTTAGTTAGTGGGAAGAATACCATGAATCTGAGGGCTCATTTAGCTCGACATCATCCAATGATTTTAAGTGCATTAGTTGAAGAAAAGAAGACTAAAGCTGAGACGAGAAAGAGAGAAGGTAAGCATATATTGAGTTATTTGCGTAACATATTTGTTTTGATGCCACACTTTACTAGTGATCAAATAGTTAACATGCTGTTTATGGTAGCCACGAATGTATACTTAATATTAACACTAAAATCCCTAAAGCTTACAATATTTTTCGTTGCCCTTGATCTCCTTAAATTTTCCTGACATATGCCAAGAAGCTCATAGCTACTTATCACTGCGTTAAAAGCCCACTTTTGTTTTGCAAATGTGTGGATTAATAGAACACATCACACAAAAAGTCAAACACTTACATATGTGTTTGCGTGTTTCATTTTCAACCAGTTGTCACAGTTGTAGCACTTTTAGAATAAAACAATACAAATCGTTCAAATGACATGTTGTTGTAAATGTTAATGTGCAAGGAAAAGTAACATCCGCCATAGACACCAAGAAGGTGTTCGTCGAGCAAATATTTTCACTGTGTAGCTATCTTTGCAACGGACCTCATTGCAACATTAGCAAATCTCTCGAAATGCATGCTTGTTTAAAGCTTAACAGCAACGTGCTTGCACAGACTGGTTTCTTGGGTTGAAATATTTGATCTTGCTGACTATACTCATTAGGCCACTAAATCTGTCTGATCATTGATAGTCAAGTGGCGTTTAATGGCATTATGAACTGTGAGTGTATTTTGTTGAATGAAACATAATTTGCATTGAAATATGAGTAGACCTGCAACAGAAAAAAAAATGAAATTGTACTAATATTATGTAAAATGGCCAGAACTAAATAAAATAACTAAAATTTTAAACACAGCACTGAATAAAAATAAAAATTGTTGACTCCACTGAAAACTAGAATGAAATAAAAATTCATTTTATAAAATAAAATAAAAACTAAAACTACAATTAATATCCGAACTGAAATATCACTGGTTGTAGCATCCACTTGGATGATGCAACAGCAGCAATTTTTTCTCCAGTACGCTTACCACACATTAGCTGTTAGGTGGCAAAGTGGTGAGACAGATAGCCAATTAGAGACAGGGGATGGTTTGGGGGACCAGAAAGACTAAGTTGTGGTGGGGAATTTAGCTCTGACATCAGGATACATCCCAACTATTTACAAAGTATACCCAGCGATCTTTTGTGACCACAGAGAGTCAGGACCTCGGTATTATGTCACATCTGAAAGATGGACACATTTTGACAGCACAGTGGCCGCTTCATTGAACTGAGGCATTGGGATCCACAATCAGACCACAGGGTAATCACCTCCTGCTGATCTCACCAACTCCTCTTCCTGCAGCAACCAAAACTTTTCTTGATGGTCTTTCATCCAAGTACTATCCAGGCCCAGTTTCTACTGAAATGAATGTGGTATAGCTCCTGACAATAGGTAATGATAATTTTCCTAATAACCTTAATAGAGTGGTGGGACTCTGGATTGAAGGGCCATCTTAGACCATTTGAGGACTTTCTAGAAGAACGGCACCCTGAGTTCCCAAATGTATTCATGACACTGAAGTCATACATGGGACATACTTGGTAGCAGTTTCTGATACAAGCTTAGAAGCTCCCTCACACCAGTATAGAGAATATTTTGGAGTTACATGCCATGGTGTTTAACAAGATGTCAAGTGACTTAAAGGAAATGAGCCAGTGTTTGTAAAATCTATATTGATATTGTACTGGGTTGTTAGCTGCTATAAGCCAAGTTGGGCAGTCAGGATTTGGTTTTCTACCTATGTAGTATTTTGGCTTATCCCTTTGTTTACTCCTCCCCAGTTTTTTAACTCTGTTAACAAATGTTCCATTTTTATTAGTTTGGTCTCTGCTGCATCTATTTTATGCAGTAGGAATGGGTCAAGATTGGCTATTCTGGTCATATTACATTGTATGGTATATAAATAAATGTTGTTGTAGACTAGGTGGTTGTGTTTTTCTTTTGAATTGTTTTTACTGCCTCTTCAGTATATATTATCCTGTTTGGCACAGTGGTTAGTTCTACTGTCTCATACCTCTAGTGTCCAGGCTCAGATCCTGTGTCCAGTGGTTGTCTTTGTGGATTTTGCACATTGTTACTACGTATCGTAACTACAATTTCCTGTACTTACTCTATAAAGACTTGGGTGTTAGGTCTCAGGAAACTCTAACCTGTCCCTTTATGTGTGAAGTGTGTGTTTGCCCTTGGATTGACTGGCGCCAATTCAGAGTTGATTCCTGTCTTATACCCAGTGTTGCTGGAATAAGCTCAGGCTTTCCATGACCATGTAGAAAATTAGTTGTTGGAAAATTAATGGATTAATCTTCGCATCACCTTACTAAAATAACACTCCACTTCTTCTGATCAGGGATGCTTTGACAACATGCTGAACTGGACAGAACAAATTGATAGACTTCTTCCAACCACTGCTGCAGAATTTTCAGATACTCCTCTGTGGATCAAGTTATATAATTCCTTCATCATGTCCTGGTTAGGCCTTTGAATCTTCAGCAAGTAGTCCACTCTTTTACTACTTTCTACATATCCAAACCACCTCAATTTGTGCTTACAAATTCAGATAAATCGTGGTTCTACTCTGAGGTCTTCCTGTATTACTGAGCTCCTTACCTAAAGTAGAGCAAGCTCAGAAAACCCTGTATAGGCACTCTGCCACTTATACTTGCAATCTCATTCTTTCAGTCACCATCATAGCTCATCTCTGTAAATGATGGTTTTGATGTGGACTTACTACGAAGTCGAAAGGTTTGTTCAAGGATTTAGCTCCCTGTTTACTGCCAGGGCCCATTCATGTAAACACACATTCACACAAGGCCAGTTTGAAATTACCACACAAATCTTTCAAGCATATTATTGAGATTTGGGATTAAAACCAAAGTACCCACAGAAAGTCTCACCTGGGCACATGGCCCAAAAGAGGTTTGTGTGCTCGGCACACACTGTTCATTTCGCTATCCTATTTCTATTTAAATAAGCAAGACAGACAAATATACAGTATACTGAAGAATATTTTTCAGATATATACTCTTTATATATTAAAGGTTGAATGAACAATTGAAGTGTTCCATTCTGAAGTTTGCAATCAGTTAAGCTGAGCTATTTACTTTCCATCTGATGTTAAAATTACTGATTGAGAGTGTGCTTTAAGCAGTCCTTTCTCCAAGCCCATCACTGTCTACACAGCAAGAGTTTCACTGAATAGGGGGTCATGACGGCCTTATTTAGAAATAGTGTGTGGGTGGGCTGACTTTAAAAGAAATATTTTTCAAATTCTTTCATATTTGGTCCTGAATGTACCACTTATAGTAGTCATTTATGCTTTGTTGTATTTTGATAGTAAGCATTAACCTTCAGATAAATAAAATGTTTTCAAATAAAGATTCATCTAGATTGTATCGAACATTTGAGAAAAAAGTTTTGTGTTTTAGAGCAAAGCTTAAATCGACTAGTGGATTCTCCAGAAATTCTTTACTAATACTTTCTTTGAAGCATTTAGTTTCAGGAAAACGAGATATAATGCAGTGCCATGGTAATAAGAAATGGTTAGAAATAAATAATTGAAAAGATCTTTATCAGGGATTTTCTGTGTTTTAAGTTAAAAGACTCACAGTAGTCATGATGTGGGTCAGCAGCCTTTAAAGGAAAGTCTGGACATATCGTAGGCACAGTGGATATTTTAAAAATGTACTCACAATTATATTTCAGCTTTTTTATGTTAAGTCTGAAATCAAGATTAATCATTAACCAAAAATATTTTAAGTGAAAAACAAAACAATCATTGTTAGGAAAAATGATTAAATAGAAAAAAAAGAAAAATGTTTAGTGACTGAAATCTGGGCAAAGGTGACCAATTACATTATTGCGATTACAGACATGGACCTTCAAGATTGCCCTGAAGTATACCATTGAACGATGCTTGATAATATTATACAATTCAAGATACCTACATTCAGGCTAGAGACAATATGTGTCAATTTGTTATTGTGGTATATAAAAATGACTGCTTCCCAATTGTTGGGATGTTTGTACCATCAATGTTTTGTTTTTGTGCTGCATCTTTTGCATTGTTTCTAATTTGTATTTGTGTTTTCAATTTTTTTTTCTTGTCTGATTTGTTTTTGTGATTTATAATTTGATTTTGCATATAAAATTTTGAGTTTGTTTTTTCTGATGTGTCTTCGCATTTCCATTTTTGTTTTTGTGTTTTCTGATCTGTTTTTCATATTCAGTTAGTTTTTGTGCTTTCTAATTTGTGTTTGCATATTTGGTTTAGGGGCGCCACGGTGGTAGCGCTGCTGCCTCGCAGTTAGGAGACCCAGGTTCGCTTCCCGGGTCCTCCCTAGGTGGAGTTTGCATGTTCTCCCCGTGTCTGCGTGGGTTTCCTCTGGGCGCTCTGGTTTCCTCCCACACTCCAAAGACATGCAGGTTAGGTGGATTGGTGATTCTAAATTGGCCCGGGTGTGTTTGTGTGTGTCCTGTGGTGGGTAGGCACCCTGCCCAGGATTGGTTCCTGCCTTGTGCCCTGTGTTTGCTGGGATTGGCTCCAGCAGACCCCTGTGTTCGGATTCAGCAGGTTGGAAAATGGATGGATGGATATTGGGTTTATTTGGGTATTTTCTGGTTTATTTTTCCATTTTTAATTTGTTTTTGCATATTTGTTTTGTGTTTTCTTATTTGTTTTTGCACATTCATTTTGTTTTTCCAATTTGTTTTTTTTGCATTTTCTATTATTTTCTATTATTGTTTCCAAATTTTTTATATACTTTCTGATTTGTCTTTGCTTGATTTAATTTAACTGCAATACCACTGTAGCTATTCCTTGGATACTTCAGTTTTCCTCCCACATTCCTAAAGTATATAGGTTAGGTTAACTGGCATTTTCTTGAGAATATGGGAGAGAGAGATGGAACTGGGTATATGAATGAGCCTTTTAATATTTTCTTGCCAACATATCAAATTTTTGTAACATTTCAAAATGTATTAATTGGGAAATAGTTCTTAATTACGTATTGTGGTCTTTCTGTCCATCTACTGTGGGTTTATGCCATGAGTCTAAATGCTACTGGATGGAGAAGTATCCATCTGCAGTCAGGACAGTTTTAGGCCTCTGACAGATCCAAGCACTTCAGACACTATGAGGCCCAGAACCTTTTTTGTATTTATGTGATTGATTTTATTTTTTAAAACAAAAAAGCTGACTTCTGAAAACACACACACCCTTATATATATTTAACAATACAAAAGACACATACATTCTGTGGTTTTGCTTCAGATGCAGAACTGAGAGACCTCAACAGTTTAGAAGTTTAATAAATGCTAAATACACAGGTCTCAAAACTACCGAATCCTCTGGTTTGAAAGCAGAAACTAAGCAGTGCGTGTAATATACAGTATGTGTTAATACTCTGGCGAAACAGGGGAGAAACTCCTGGAAAGTGGACGGAGTCAAAAGAGATATCACTGATAGGAGCGTCAACTTACGGGCCTCAGAATATCTTATGTTGCTGAATCTGTCCAAGGCTTCAGGCTGTCTCTTCTGCATCTGGACTCTGTTGACTAGATGAGGCTCTGGTGCCCCAGTGCACCATATATGGATTATGGAGGTTTGGCAAACAGATCAGTCAATCAAATTGTGGAAGCATAATAGGCTGAGGTATGCTGAAATAGTAATGTTCTTCATGCCATGTGTTAGACATATTTTTGCTCTTTTCATTTTCTCTTAAGTTTGTAAATAATCTGTAAAACCCGTTCGCATTATTTTATGCGGACATAGATTTCTGATTATAAAAAAAATACTGAAACCAAATGTGTAAAAGTTACTTTTAGTATCGGAGTGTTCTTACAACATATGTTTGTTAATTCAGTATGATACCAATAGGCAGTCTTGCATTATATGAGGACTATGATTAAAACAGGAAACCTGTATTTACTTGCCACGGTTTCTGTCTGTCACATATTTTAGCTCTAAACTTGCTAATGGACTAGAGTGTGTCTACAAACAGTGCTAATTACTTTTGTCTGTGCATCAAAATTCAAATCAATAAGAAAATTCCTGAAAATTCCAGTGTGCAATATGTGCATAAATAAACAAATCAGAACAATAACAGAAATTATAATCATAGTATATAATGCACAATGAGCAGCATTCATGATAACTCACAAAACAATTTAGGCTAAACAGAACATTAGCATAATATGCAAAAACTGATTTAACTTAATAGATGCTTTCAGTTAGCCAGAGGATTCAACAAATCATATTATGAATATTATGAGGTGGTGTGTGTTAACGGTTACACCAACTACATCAAGAACACAATGTCAGATGAGGACAATCTAGTAGATGGCAGAAGTGAAGAAGAAAACAAGCTGATCCTTGGTTAATATCTGGCTTTTCTATACAAAAACACATAATTTAATATGCAGTGTTAAAAGAAATACAAGAAGAAAGAAGTACCTCAAAGTAACTTTTCACCAAATTTATATTTCCTTTCTACGTATGGACCAACAAAAACAATTAAAGTGAAAATACATTTTGAAAACAGAAAAAAATGAAAATGCTGTTGAAAAGTGTGGAAATTATAACCTGTCTAATGTAACACCCAAGGCAAATATAGAACAGCCATTATATATAACACATAAAACCTGAGACACCCCTGAATTTTAGAATGGGTGCATGGCAGTCTTTCTAAATTTTTATATTCCAAAACTGTTATTTCCTTAAAAAATTTTGGACATAACCATACATCTAGATTACAATGTGATTTTTTTTAGATTTGGTTTACGGTGGTATCATGTTCAGAAGTCATTCAAGATTACGCTTAGTCTCATTATTGCTCATCCTACTTTTCAATGATGGAGCCTGCACATTATCATCTTCTTGTTTCAATCTGTTATCAGCTTTCTGTTACTCCTCACTTATGTATGACTCTTTTTTTTTCACCAGATCTACACCCTGTCAAAATAGCACTGAGTAATTAAAGATAACACTGTCATGTTTTAGCCACGGTCTCAAGCCAGGCTTAAAATGGAGTTTAATTTCTTGTGATTTTTTTTTTTTTTATGATTATTATTGTGTACATTATGTGATGCTGTATTAAATTTAGATTATGGCTTTGTTTAATAATTATCTATCTTTTATTTTCCATTCTTGTGTTAGTGTGTTCAGTTATGTGCCCTGTTCCTTTTATATAGTATTTCAGGGGGAGGGGATGCCATGATATTCCTGAGGAGAGCCCCTTCTGCCTAATTATTTCGACAGAGGCTCAGCTCCCACCAAAACAACACTGAGCGTTAGAGCGGAAGCATCTTCACTGAGCGTAATTTTGTGGATTTTCTGTTTTTTCTGATTGTTCAGTCTGTTTTTGTGGTTTTTGAATTTGGCCTGTGTAGAGGATTTGTTTGCTTCAGGCTGTGTTTTTTTGCCTAGTTTTTAATGTTATTTTTGATAATAATTCTTTGTAGTTTTAATAAGCAAGAGTTTCTGTGGTTTCTAATTCTCTGTATTAATTTTTGGTTTCTCAACATTATTAATATTTGGGATACCTTTTGCTTAGGTTTGTGTAGCCTGAAGCTTACTTATAGTTTTAGGAATGTAGACATTTCGAATTCTAGGCCCCTGTTTAGTGTGAGGATAGATTATGAGGTAATCCCTCATTTTTAGTATTTCATCTGGCAAGAATCACAAGAACTATACAAACGCATTGTTCTAGAAAAACACTTGGATTCACAGAAAGGTTTGGAGAAACACCAGTATCCTTGTTTATTACAGAAAAGCACGCTTAGGTAGTAAAGCTTTTTAAAGCAGTTTGTTAACTGTATCACTCCCACAGGTAGCTAGCTTTGAAAGGTAGTCATCACAATGAAGGTTCTGTGAAATGTACTGCTTTTGCTATCACCTCTAGGCAGTTAGTGTTTTTTCAAAGGCTTTGGCCACATACTTGCTGTCAGGTGAAATGTTTGGCTCTTAATACAGACACACTTCGCATACCTTACAGTTCAAACTTGCCAATGAATATAAACTATGTGAACATGAATTCAGAGTTGCTATTGAACTTTCAAGACTGTATTTGCACTTTGGAAGGGCAATCCAGAGAAAATCCACATGAAAATAATGAGAAAGTACAACTTTACCACAGAAGCAATATATTCCATTATACATCTCTCTATTATTAAAAAAAAAATTCCTGGAGAGAAACAGTAGGTCGACAAGACGTGATCTTCACGTTAAGATCACGGAAGACACTTAAAAGACCTGCAAGACTAGAGAGATTGGCCACAGAGCGTCTCGCGATGACGTAGAACATGAGATTCTTGCAAGACACGCCCTACTTACAAATAAATAAGAGCAAGGACAGCCAGCAACACATTCAGTCATGTTTTGGCTTTGAGCACACACAGATCCAGGGCTTTCAGCGCATATAAAGTGTATAAGGACAATATGTTATAAATAAAACGTAGATGACTAAGCGAAGAAGAAAGCAGCATGGAGAAAAGACACTCAAAAGTGTTGGAGAGACAAAAAAGAAAAAGAATCATCTAGGTGCAAATTAAGAAAATAAGAAAAGTAATTATCAGCCTGGAACAAGCGGAATTGAAAAAAAAGCATGTCCAATCCGGATGTTGGCGCTATACACATGCAGAGCAGGTTAGAGATTATGAAAGCAGTGGAATTCGAAAGGCTCAAAAAAAAAAAACTTGGCGCAATACACATGTGGAGAAAGTAAAGAATATGAAAGTAGAAAAATTAGAAAGTATAAAAAAAGTAAAGATGGCAGGAGCGCAAACAAACAAATTATTACTTGAAAAAGGAAAATAATCACCATGGACCAGGTGTCATTAAAAAAAAAGCAGGATAAGCGAAGTCAGAAATAAAAGAGCAGAAAACAAAGTAAAATGTCATAAAAAGGTTAAAAAACAAGGGGGCCAAACACATGCAGAGCAGGTTAGAGATAATGAAAACTGGAATTCAAAAGACTCGTAGAAACACATGCGGAGCAAGATACAGAATATGAAAGCAGAAAATAACGACAGTGTCAAAACAAAGAAAGTAAACATCGCAATAGCGCAAAGAAAGGGAAATTATTACTCGGAAAAATAACAAAAAGGCGAATAGAGATAGAATATATGGACATACAGTAGGTAATATGTCAGAAGTATGTAAATATTGTAAGGCTTTGAAGTTTAAGTCAAGAGAATTTCAAAAACGGAGTTTACCTCACATGCATTTATTGGTTACTTTGCAAAAAAAATAATTAACCACTGATGATGTAGATCATTTTGCCAGTGCTGAAATTCCAAACAGAGAAAGCTATCCTGAATTATGGTACAAAGTCATTAAACACATTGGGACTCAAAAGATTCCAAATATTGTTTTTACAGAAGTTCTGAAATAAAAGTGAAACTAATGAAATAGCAACAATTCAAAGAGAAAAAAATCTTAAAAGTGTGTATCCGGAAACACAAAAACGGGGGTGGGCGAGCAAAGCGAGCAGGGGGCTAAGCCCCCTAGTTACTTTAAAAACTCACTTTTACCTTTGGTATAATGTCAAATTATATTTTTCATTAGTCTAAATCAGTCTGAATCCCATATTTAGTTAAACTAGGTGTATACAGCCAAGTTAAAGCTTTTCTAAAAGCATTATAGATTGACCAATATGGCATTGAGAAGGTATGTACGAGAGCTTCATTCAATTATGTAGCACTCTTCTTGATTAATCGAGATTAACTGCTGTTCACATTTATTTACAGCACTAATACATTCCTTCTGTACTAAACTGCCTATTTACCTCAGCAGACTGATGCTTATTTTTGGTACCACAAAGAAGGTTGAAGAGTTCAAGACTGTAGTGTGAGCATCCTCAAGGAACGTCACAGGGCTTCACTAGATTCTTCCTTTTGTATCAGAATGGGACATCTTTCACTGTGAATTCCACGAGACGTAGTAGAGAGTGTAACTAAGCCAAAGTATGTTCCACTTTCAAGTGGTGTCACAATGCCATGGCTGTTGCATTGAATGACAGTTAAATCCTGATGAGTTAAAGGAGTGTCCTTTGGTTCAGTAGGCAAAAGTTTGTGTTATAGTTATGTGGGGAGAATGGAAAATCTGTGGTAATAGAGGTGGCTCTGTTTTGTACTGCCAATGAATGAATGGGATCACGTGCTTATGAGAGAATCCCCAGAAAAAAAAAAACACATTTGTCACAATCAACATATAGAAGTATTTAAAATGAAAACTTATAGCGAAATTACATCTTTCAGAAAATAATACACCCACTAGATGTGCTTACCTTGTTTACCATGAGAACGCTGACTTCTACATTTCTATATATTCAGTTCAAATTATGTTACCTGTGCTAACCTTATCATTACCATTATCATTATGTGCCAATCATCAAATAACAGCTTTTAAAAAATGGCAATGAAAAACAGGGTATGCACTGGACTAAAGAGCTATGAAAACACTGATTGTTTTGTGTGCTGATGCTAAATGAATGGATAAAGGAGCCGAATGAGATTCTTACAAAAAAAGGTCATTCCCGCTGAGCCCCAGTGCAAGAATCTGTCCTTATACAGTAATAGTGATTGTAACATTTTATAATCTTAAATACGCAAAGACATCATTGTAAGGATTGAAATTCTTCCCTCAGGAAGCTTCCCAGAATTCTAACTGAGAAAAATATTGAACAATAACTTAAACATGGTCTGATTGTGAGATCATTTTGATGGTTTTGCTTTTACTTACAATGATACATAGCCATACCACATTAAAAATCATCATAACAAACCTTTTCTCCCAGGGAAAAAATAAGTCCTGAGTAAGGGTACCAACATCAGTAGTGAGACCATAAATCTGTAAGTGAATTAACTTTGATTAAAAGAGTGTGCAATACTATGCTATTCTCAAATATTTGCTTGAATAGCATGTAAAATTTAAACCGTTTTCCCCATAGTCACTCATTCCAAAGACTACAAGTTCTAATGAATAACTACTCAGTTAAATTGCAAATTTGCATTGGTTTGTTCTTGTCAAGGCATTTTTGATCATTTCAAACATCAGCACATCTCTACAACCGAGCACAATACTGAAGTTAATCTGACCACTGGTCTCCATATGTAAAGATAAATCGACTATCTGCTTGTGAATAATCCCTAGAAAAAAATCATTATCTTTTCAACCCTTATCAAGAAGAATATGGTCTAAAACAAACAGTGAAAGGCTCTGGAGTCCTGTTTTGGCAAAATCGCTGGTCTGAAATAGCTTTCCAAATGTGGCTAACAAAATAAGGAACTTCTTTGTTTTGGATTGATAAGAAGTGTTCACTGTAGATCGAAAACAGAATCAAGTAAATCATTATCTTGTGGACTGACCCAGATTGTGTCCATGTCTATGGATCATTCAAAGGCAAGACACAAGTGACTGGAATGGAGCTCTTTCTGCATTTTCATGAAAATGACACATCAGCAACACCCTGGGCTAAAGCTGTGTAAAGTACAAAATACTCATGGCTAGAAACATTTAATACTGCTGCTAGTAAAAGATTGTGTCGATAGGAATTACAGGATAGGTAAACTGAATATGGAAAAGTCTGTTTTAAAATTAGGTGCACTCCTTGATTTCTACACATATCCAAGCTGATGTATCCACAAAGAGAAACGTCTAGTTACAGTGGTTCAATCGCTTCTACAATCTTTGTTTACCTTTCCAACAGTCTTTTTCTTTATTGTACCCCACTGAGCACACATACCTGCTATACACTGCAAGTAATTTGTGCTTTTACTCCTTTTTACTCCTTCTACTCATCAACTAGTCAGTGTACAGTATAAGAACAAAATATGTGACAGTGGATTCAATTAGCTATTTCTTATTATCTGTATTAATAAAGTGGCAGCACACTCTAGGAATTAGCCAGTCTCTCTAGTAAATACTCCTTCTTTCAGTGTTACAATCACAACATATCTTGCAGTACACTATAGCCTTTAATATACTGTACAGTATTTGGTTGAAAAATATTGGAACATTCCATTCTTTCTGATACAAAGAAAACATACTTAATTTTAGTTGTGTAGATGGCTCATCTAATGAGAATAAATCTGCCACCGGCCTAGCACTTTTAAAACTAAAAGGAGTCGGGCATCGTGACGACGGGTGTGTACTGCTGATGGAGTTTTTGATTAGTACTCCTTTTGCTTGTATTGTGCTGCAGTGTCGAAGCCTGAGTTTCTTTTGGTTCTATCCTTGTTTGTTTTAAATGTCTACTTAAAGAGCTTGGCCATAATCAAAACTAGGCTTAAACCTGTTTAGCTAGATGACGTTATGTGCCATGACAAAAATTGGCAAGAAGGGGGAAAGATTGTTGCTAGGAACCAAAGCTTGGCAAATAGCCTAAACAATCATGCCACAATATTCTTAGTTAAATGTATTGAAAAATAATTTCTGACGAGTGCAATACATATAGGTGATTAATGAATCATTTGCATGCATGTCACTTTTATTTTTTTTTTCTCTACTTTAAGTTCAAACCATTAAGTTGCCTTCAATCTAATTGTGTGGGCCAGCTATTTAACTGGAAGGACCAGTGTCAAACTGTCCCTTATATGACATTGTGCTTGATCAACACCCACCTCCTCTTCAGCTTTGAACAAAAGGTGTAGTCTGCAGACAGTGTGGTGTAGTAGTTAAGTTTGGCTTCTAATTAAGTTTCACATTGATTTTAAAATTCTTCTGTTTTCTTCTGGACCCTTTTGTCCTGTAGGACTCTGGAGGCAGCTAATAGGTACCGACAGGCCAAGCAGAATGCAGTTTCGGTGGTTGCTGAGTCAAAAACTCGGGCATGGGAGGAGTTTGGGGAGGCCATGGAGAACGACTTTCGGGTGGCATCGAGGAGATTCTGGTCCACCGTCCGGCATCTCAGGAGGGGGAAGCAGTGCAGCGTCAACACTGCATATGGTGGGGATGGTGCGGTGCTGACCTCAACTCGGGACATTATACGTCGGTGGGGGAAGTACTTCAAAGACCTCCTCAATCCCACCAACAGGCCTTCCAATGAGTAAGCAGAGCCTGGGAACTCAGAGGTGGGCTCCCCCATCTCTGGGACTGAGGTCACCGAGGTGGTCAAAAAACTACTTGGTGGCAGGGCCCCAGGGATGGATGAGATCTGCCCGGAGTTCCTCAAGGCTCTGGATGTTTTAGGACTGTCTTGGTTGACACATCTCTGCAACATCACATGTACATCGGGGACAGTGCCTCTGGATTGGTAGACCGGGGTGGTGGTCCCCCTCTTTAAGAAGGGGGACTGGAGAGTGTGTTCCATTTACAGAGGAATCATAGAAGGGAGTATGGGGTACTGGATCCCCTGATAAGGGCTGTTCGGTCCCTGTACAACTGGTGTCAGAGCTTGGTCTGCATTGTAACTGTAAGTCGAACCCATTTTCAGTGAGAGTTGGACTCCGCCAGGGCTGCCCTTTGTCACTGATTCTGTTCATTACTTTTATGGACAGGATTTCTAGGCGCAGCCAAGGTGTTGAGGGGGTCCGGTTTGGTGGACTTAGGATTGGGTCACTGCTTTTTGCAGATGATGTTGTCCTGTTTGCTTCATCAGGCCGTATTCTTCAGCTCTCTCTGAATCGGTTTGCACCTGAGTGTGAAGCGGCTGGGATGGGAATCAGCACCTCCAAATCCGAGACCATGGTCCTCAGCTAGAAAAGGGTGGAGTGCCCTTTCAGGGTTGGAGGCGAGATCCTGCTCCAAGTGGAGGAGTTAAAGTATCTTAGGGTCTTGTTCACGAGTGAGGGAAGGATGTAGCGTGAGATCGACAGGCAGATCGGTGCTGCATCCGCAGTGATGCAGGCTCTGCATCAGTCTGTCGTGGTGAAAAAGGAGCTGAGCCATAAGGCAAAGCTCTCAATTTACCAGTCAATCTATGTTCCTACCCTCACATATGGTCATGAGCTATGGGTAGTGACCGAAAGAACGAGATCGCGAATACAAGCTGCTGAAATGAGTTTCCTCCACAGGCTGTCTGGGCTTTCCCTTAAAGATAGGGTGAGAAGCTCAGTCATCCGGGAGGGGCTCAGAGTAGAGCCGCTGCTCCTCCACATCGAGAGGAGTCAGATGAGGAGGCTCAGGCATCTGATCAGAATGCCTCCTGGACGCCTCCCTGGTGAGGTGTTCCAGGCACATCCAACCGGGAGGAGGCCCCGGGGAAGACCCAGGACACGCTGGAGGGACTATGTCTCCCAGCTTCCTGGGAACACCTTGGGATTCTCCTGGAAGAGCTAGAAGAAGTGGCCGGGGAGAGGGAAGTCTGGACTTCTCTGCTTAAGCTGCTGCCCCCGCGACCTAACCTCGGATAAGTGGAAAAAGATGGCTGGATGGATGGATTCTTCTGTTAACATTTAAGGCCATTCATAACCTTGCCCCTCCATATCTGTCCAACCTTCTTCATGTTGCCATTCCCTCCTGTAACCTCAGATCCTCTTCCTCCATCTATCTGACCATCCCTCTCGCTCAAATCATTCTCAACTTTCAAATGTAAACTTAAAACCCATCTGTTCAAAATGGCTTTTTCTCAATGATTACAGTGGCTTTGTTTGCTTTAACTTTTTATATTTTCTGTATTTTCTGGTGCTTTAAGTTCTGTTTATAATGTGCTTTTTTATTTATTGTTTGTTCGGTGTCCTTGAGTGCTTAGAAGGGAGCCTTTGTATAAACAAAATGTATTATTATAATTGTTATTTTTATTATTATTATTAAAGTTTTGGACTTCAAACCCTGAGGTCGTGTGTCCCGCTACTGACACTATGTGGCCATGAGCAAGTCACTTGACCTGCTTGTGCTCCAATTGAAAAACCAAAAAGAAATGTAACCAATTGTACCATAAATGTTGTAAATCACTTTGCATAAAGGTGTCAACCAGATAAGTAAATGTAAGTATCTGCATCTCTACTGAATCTTGCTCAAAATAAAGTTCAACTACTATACTTGTTGTAGAGCTCCAGATAATTTTTACAGAGATTTTTTAGAGGTATAACTAAATTCTATAGAATTCTAAAAATATAAAGTGATAAATGTTTTATGCTACATATTTTAAGAAATACAATAATAGCTCATTTAATCAAGCAGATACACTCCTGGAATTTAGTTTTTTATAATGGATTTCATTATTAGAGTTAAGTGTACAATAGGAAAATATGAATGTGCATTGTAAAGACAGAGTTGAGGGGGTTTATTTGCTGTCTCCTCCCCGATATTCCATAGGTCATACCATGTGGCTGCATGCACTCTGCCTCTTCCCCAACCTGCACATTCACTCCACATTACTCCTCTCCTTTTGGCTCAGAGGCAACACAGTCTAGCTCAGTTTCTACAGCTGCATGAGCTGAAGCACGCCAGAATTCTTAAGGAGACTCACCAGTGGGCATACACCCAAGCTAATTGATTTTGGCAGAGTAGAAATGCTTCTTGCATATAGGTAATCCACACTCTGGAGCAGCTCCTTTCATGAATTCCTGCCAATGATTCTGCTACATGGCATTCCTTTTATGCAGTTTCTACACTGTTTAAAATCTGCATTTTAGTTTCTAAAGATATTGCTTTATGTTTTTGTGACATACTGGTCAAATTATACATTTTTTTTATAAAAATATTAAAATAACAACAGTATGCCTGAAATACTTAAGCACTCACATATACTAATTGTACATTCTCCAATACACTTAATATTAACAACAACAAGAACGACTTTTCCATATGACTTCCAAAGCACTCTAGCAGATACGTACTTGACCTTGTAAATGGGACTTTGTTACAAAGAGCTTTCTTTTCAGATGATTCATTAACCGAGTTATTGCTGTTTAACACTTCAACATTCTATTTTGTTTTTTTAATGCAATTTTTTATTCTCCCAATGTTACACAATCCCATTGAACAAAGTAATACTTTATAATAAATTTAAGCTTCACTTTCATATTTTCATATATTATAAAATGTTTATTATCAAGCAATGGTAATGTGTATAAGCTGGGCACTGATTCAAATAAAGCTGAGAAAATTAGTGAAGAAACTGAAAGAAGTGCAATCACATTTCTGATTTGTTGCCAAAATCTATTCTCAGCTTTTAGTATTAAATAAAATTAGAAAAGAACAGAGCAAATAAGAATTGAATATTGTAAAAGTAATTAAACAGTTACATTTATCTAAATGGTATATGGGTGTTGTTTGGTTAGCACGACTGTCTGTCATAATTCTGATATTCTGGAAGATACAGATGTATTTTTCTACATATTTTGCATCTTTGTTTTCAAATGTGAGTTTTTAAATCAATTTTTCATGTTTTTTGTACATTTTTTGTACATTTTGTATCTTGTTTTATAATCACAGTTACCTCCATTTTGTGTATTTTTGAGTGCCTGTGGCCATGTTAATGTTAGCAGCTGCCTTGTGGTAAGAGATGACATCAACCCAATAACATAAGCAACATTCAAGCTTTGGGGGTTGTGGATATAAAAATCTCTGTATGTAGTTACTAATTAAGGCAACGTTGGCACTCATTTTGGGCTTTGGTAGTTTGATTTGGTGGATTTTGCCATTTTTTGTTTAATTCATCATCTGCTAGTCTTTCTTTTAAATATTTCCCTAGTGATCTGCCAATTTCAGCACTGGCAATACAGTATTCTAAAGATCCACCACTGTGCCCAATTATAGGAAGCACTCTGGATCCACTTTGCAGTAGCAAAGAAGAGAATTAAAAACAAAACTGAAAGCCATTATAAACAATGCTGCACATACTCTCTGTGACAGACTGACACAAGGGACTTTCAACCAACAAATTATTCAGTAGAAGTGATCTAAATAATGTTACTGGGGCTCCTTTATACCAACAGCTAAACATTTGCATAATGGCTCACTTTGTGACAGCCAAGTCAGATGTTTTCTTAATTTTAAGTTATTCTGGTGTATGTTCAGACCAAAGTGTGTGTGTATTATTTATTCATTTACTTACTTACGCAACTATTCATTTATTTATGTAAAGAGTTTCTATAAAAAGCCAAATTTCCCCCTGGGGACAAATTAATCTTTATCTATCTATCTATCTATCTATCTATCTATCTATCTATCTATCTATCTATCTATCTATCTATCTATCTATCTATCTATCTATCCCTACACCTGGTCATTGCTTGTGTGGAGTTTTCACTTGCCTTGCTGCTTATTTTGACACTTTAGTATTGATTTAATTTTTGGTTTCAACCTTGGCTCATCCCTGACATCAGCCGATTAAGTCTGTAAAGCAATCATCTCCCTCGTAATAATACTTTGTCATTTTGGACTCTTAATCTCACAAGGACTTTGAACTGTCTTATAGATTCAGTTATTGTACTAGGGTGTACAGCTTCTACAGATCCGCAACTGTGGTTTGAATCCTGCTTGTGTGAAGTTTTCACTTTCTCCGCAAGTCTCCATGGTTCTTTATTTAGGTACTGTAACAGAAGTCTTTTAGTAATAGTTTACTATTTTGGACTCTTAGTCCTACAAGGCCTTTTAATGGTCTTATATAAGCTATTATTGTTCTAAGGTGCAGCTGTACAGTCCTTGTCAATGAATAAGTTCCAAAAGATTATCACATAACAGCATATATTCCATTTATGGTATGCTTCTGTGTACTTTCTGTGTGCTTATCAAGTATATGTTAAAGAAGTAATGTATTATCATGTTACCTTATAAAAGCCTTTTTCAAACAAAGAAACTTGGGCACAGAGAATTTTGCAACATGAGAAAAGACATCTTTTAGTGTTTTCGCTCCTAAGACGACTCAGATATATAAAACCTTTAATATAAAGTGGTGGGAAAAAGTAGGTTTACAGTTGTTCACATGGAAAAAGACATGCAGGTAATGATTATTACAATAGCTTTATTACATTGCCGGCCTCTCATACTCACAACTGTATACCTACTTTTGTCCACCCCTTTATACACTGCAGGTGTTAGAAAAACCTTTCTGGACGAGAGCAGTGCTGAACCAGGGATTGAGGGTTTCCCTTACTGCACTCAGCTGTCTCTCCCACATCTTGAAGACGTGTGTCAGTTTAATTAACTACTGTAGTATGAATCAGTCCTAAGCTGGACTAGCTTCTTGTCCAGGTTCAGTTCCTTTCATGTGTCTAGTGCTCCTCAAGCTCACACATGCCTAAACTACATTGATAAAGCTGTGACCATCCTTTAAACTTAGAGATTGCAACGGCCTCAATTTAGAATTTTGAGTTATTTTGTTAGCAAAACCTGTATTGTTATCAAAAAACTTTTGTATTTTTTGTACAATAGAATACATTTCTTTTTTTTTTCAAGAAATAAGGAAATAATCGGAATTGTTTTGTTTTAACTGAACATATGGCTAATTGTTTTAATGGCTCTGGCATTTATCCAGGTTTTTCAGAATCATTTACACATACATACTGCTGAAATGCATCTTTTCTAGTCAAGTCAAGTCAATTTTATTTACAGGGCACATTTAAAACAACAGAAATTGACTAAAGTGTTGTATTGTTTCCATAAATACATCAATAAATATAGAGATACAGTAAATAAATACACCAAAATGTACAAATACATTCAAAAACAGTACTCTCAAGCAAGTTTAAAAAGCTAAGGCAAAAAGATGTGCCTAAAATTGGTGCTGACCTAATATGAAAAGGTAAGCTATTCCAAAGCTTAGGGGCACCAACTGCAAAGGCACGGCCCCCTCTGAGCTTAAGTCGAGACCTCAACATGACCAGTAACTTCTGGTCAGATGACTTAAGTGATCGCAAGGTAGAGTAAGGGTTAAGAGGTAAGTAAGATAAGAGGGGGCGAAACCATTCAGAGAATTAAAAACAAACAGGAACATGTCAAACTCAATCCTGTAGTGAACAGGAAGCCAGAAAAGAGAAGCTACAATTGGTGTGATGGGATTCTGTTTTTGTGTGTCTGCTATGAGCCTGGCCACAATGTTCTGGTCCAGTTTAAGATGACCAAGGGATGACTGATTAATTCCTGTGTATAATGAGTTGCAAAAGTCAAGCCGAGAAGAGACAAAAGCATGAAGTAGTTTTTGAAAATCATCTGCGGAAAAAAAATGACTTGACTTTACTCAGTACCCTGAGCTGGTAGACATAGGCTTTTACAATGAAGTTACTTTGATTGTCAAATTTGAGGACATTATCAAAAATTATGCCTAAGCTTTTGCAAGGGTTTACAGTGGGCTGTCAAAAGCCCAGGATTACTTGCAGGAGCACAAGATCAGAAAGTCCAAAACACACAATCTCTTTTTTTATTATTTAAACTAAGAAGATTTGTGACATCCATAAGGGTTTAAAGGAATTTGTTTTGCTGTGTTTCAGCGTATACACAGAGGTATCTCTGTGTAATATCTGTGTATCTTCTTCTTTCAGCTGTTCCCATTAGGGGTCATCATAGCAGATCATCTTGTTCCATATCTTCCTGTCCTTGTCATCTTGTTCTGTTACACCCATCGCCTGCATGTCCTCTCTCACCACATCCATAAACCTCCTCTTAGACCTTCCTCTTTTCCTCTTCCCTGGCAGCTCTATCCTTAACATCCTTCTCTTAATATACTCAGCATCTCTCCTCTCTGTACAAACCAACACATCCTCGCCTCTCTGACTTTGTCTCCCAACCGTCCAACTTGAACTGACCCTCTAATGATACTCGTTCCTAATCCTATCCATCCTCACCACACCCAATGCAAATCTTAGCATCTTTAACTCCACCTCCAGTTTGTCTCTTGTTTTTGGGTCAGGGTGCATCTCCAAACCATACAGTATGTAATATCTGCGTAGCAATGAAAAAAATATATATATACATTTTTAAAATGGATAGTAAGGGCAACATGTACAATGAAAAAAGAATAGACCCAAGAATAGATACTTTAGGGACCCCACAGGTGAGAGGAGCTTAGGAAGAAGATAAATTTTCCCTGGCTGAGTTTAAAAACTTCTGTGTGTTAGGTATGACCTGAACCATTTTAAAAGCAGTTACTTGGATACACACATACTGCTGCAGACAAAGTATAAGGATGCCTTGATCAACTGTATTTTCTACTTACAATACTAACAGTTTTTAATAAATGGGTTATGGTGTGGTACACAAACATAAGGTATGTTATGACTGTTATCATTCCTTCCACAATGTGAAATTATGCTGTCTGTTTTGAATGGTGAAAATAAATGTCCCTGGCCCAAATGTGTCTGGGTCTGTGTGAGCCTTGAAAGAAGCTGGAATCTTACTGAGTACAGACTGTATGTTTGTGTCCTTTGCTGCTGTGTTCCATAACCTCCATACCCAAATTGAAGCCAAAATGCAATAACGTAGATAATACAGATAACAATCTGTCAAGACAGCAGGTGCCAATGTGGATGTCTGCTATACTATTTAATATGACCCTAATTGACCAGTTAATTGTTATTTGTGGTTGGTCTGTATGGCATTAAGGCTTAATTACGGTCAGTGTTAGATCATGTGGACAAACTGCCATTTTATAAAGTGTTCAAAGGGCATAACAAAACATGCTGAAACTAAGAAAATAGTAACAGAGCCCATGAACAGTCTATGTAACAACCTAGGTGTCAGTGCGTCAAGGACTAAGAGGTAGAGATAAATCGTCAAAGGGGCCTGCGCCACCACCACCTACTTAAAGCATCATGATGCTCCAACATTGATGGACTAAAAGCCAGAAGTCTATATGACCATCATCATCAAGTCCTTCCGTGAAAACCCTAAATACAAAGAGGACTGTTTCATTTATGTTAGGTAGAATGCCCAGAGGGGACTGGGTGGACTCATGGTCTGGAATCCCTGCAGATTTTATTTTTTTTCTCCAGCCGTCTGGAGTTTTTTTTGTTTTTTCTGTCCACCCTGGCCATCAGACCTTACTCTTATTCTATGTTAATTAATGTTGACTTATTTTGTTGTCTTACTGTGTTTTTTATTTTTCTATTCTTCATTATGTAAAGCACTTTAAACTACATTTTTTGTATGAAAATGTGCTATATAAATAAATGTTGTTGTTGTTGTTGTAATAGGGAGTTAGATATTTTCTAAAAAAAAAAAATGTCAATTTTTTTTCCTCTCAAACTCCTACTCATCTGAATATAAATTATCAATATATGCTTACCTCATACATCTATGTCTCTTATGCCACAACAGAGAAGGTTTTGTGATAAGCATGTAACAGCCTTTGAAAATTAGTTTAGATGTTAAAGTTACTAGAGCATGACTGATACATAATTATCAATGTGCTTGTCTGCAGTCTGACACCTTTTCTGAGGATTAAGAAAAGTAAAGGAAATCAAGACAAATGGGTTAGTCTGCATGGACAAAATTGTCTTTTCATCTCTTTGATCTTATCAATAAATCAGCCTTATATGTACATGCTGAAGCATGTCTTGTTCTTTTGGAAGGTGAAACAATTAATAGCTTTATTGAGCATACAAATGAAAACAGAAGAATAAACTGGTTATAAGTAAAAGGTAATTCATAAATGAGTTCTGGAATCTGCACAGAACATCACTCTGAGGTTAAAAGGGATGAACTTCCTTAGTAGTATTTTGTGTTGCTTTTCTTGACTTAATACGGCATTAGAAAAAAAGTAAATTATTTATCATCAGAAGGTTTATAACAACCACTTTTACTTTAAAATGTTCAATTTATTCCATAGGGTATATAATATTTCAGAGCAATTACTGTATCAATATAAGGAGTGCAGTCTCACGAATCAGTATATGACAATTCAAATGCCATCTACTTCCATTTAAAATGAGGCCCTGAATCATGTCTTCTGACACTATTTTTAAGGCAAAATTCAAGCTGACATTTCATTTTATTTGATAATTTAATACTGTTATGAAAGATGGTAGTCTTTTTTTGTGGTTATACTTGATTTCTGTTTGTATTATTTATTATTATATTGGATATGTAAGTTCCAAATGTATCTTTTATTTCACAGTTTTAAATGATTTTGAATTATTTATTTTTGTAATATATTTGTTTTCTTTACCGCAATGCCACTTTGGGCACCACTATGTTTCATGTTTACTTGAATCTTCTACATGATCACAGTAGTTGCAGTTTGTGATGTCGCTGAAGCTTCCAGTAAAATATGGTGTTAGATGCCATGTTCAGTATCTCTTGCTGGATATTATTTGCAACACAAGATTCTAAATGGTAGTGAAATTTAAAGAGTTTAGCTGCAGGACTTTGTTTTGGTATTGACCATCATGATTGTCTTTGATCATTGTACTCGCCTTGCTGCTTATTTTGACACTTTGGTATTGATTGGGTTTTTGGTTTCAACCTCAGCTCTTCCCTCACAACAATCTCTCTTTAGTCTGTAAAGTGATCATCTCATCCATCCATCCATTATCCAACCGCTATATCCTAACTACAGGGTCAGGGGGGTCTGCTGGAGCCAACCCCAGCCAACACAGGGCACAAGGCAGGAACCAATCCTGGGCAGGGTGCCAACCCACTGCAGGACACACACAAACACACCCACACCCCAAGCACACACTAGGGCCAATTTAGAATCACCAATCCACCTAACCTGCATGTCTTTGGACTGTGGGAGGAAACTGGAGCACCCGGAGGAAACCCACGCAGACACGGGGAGAACATGCAAACTCCACGCAGGGATGACCCGGGAAGCGAACCCGGGTCTCCTAACTTCCTAACTGCGAGGCAGCAGCGCCACCATGCTGCCCTATTGACTTATCAAATAATTTATATTTACGATTACCTTACTTTAAGAAATCTTGTCAAGTGAAGCTTGCTTACCCCGTTGGCAGAGTTTTTTTTTCTAAGTAAAAGCAAAACAGCTTACATTTAAAGTTTTTTTTCTAGTTTTTGCATATGCATTTTTACCAGTGTGTAAATAACTAAAATGTCAGCAAGAATATCCCAAAAATATGATTAAAGTAAGCATAATTTCAAGAAACTGATTGCAGATTTCCGGGCTAGGAAAAAAAACGTTTAAGAACACCTGATTTGTGCAAACTAAGAAAAAAGGAATTTTCTGAAATATGTAACACTTCTGCTCACATTAGTTCCTGGACTTCACTATAGTGCAGTTCATTTCCAGGACTGTGGCTTTATATTCACTTTTTAGCTATTTTTATGCTATATTTTCCTTCACATTACTGCTCTGTGGTGTTTGATTGGACAGCCCAGCACAGACTCCACTGCAGAATGCCCAGGATGGAGTGGGCAACTAGTTGGCTGAGGTCTCCGGGACTCTGACTGTGTCTGTCTTTAAATCTCCTATGGCGTCAACTGGCTACAGTTCAACAGTTAATTAATGGGCAGATATTGTTGGTTTCCATTTACAGTATATTAATCAGTTTTTACTTTGTTTTCTGTGTGTTTTCAACAAATCTGTATATTAATATGTTCTATTTCTATATTCAGTAATTAGTATAACCTATACTTTCATTTTACCCAAGAATTTCTTCACAGTGCTCTGTGTCTTCATTCAGTGAGGAGTGCTATACAAAAAAAAAACTTGTATTTTTTATATTTGCAGTCTAGGATCTACAGTAGTTGCTCTGTTAAGTTACAAATGTTTGTCAAACCTTTAAGCCATTAAGCATTCGTTATTAGTGCTTATATTCTGTTTTGGATTTTTTGCACCATAAGATTTTTTTTCTTGCTTTAATTATTCATATTCAGATTTTTCTACATCATTTTTGCGACTCTTTGTGCTGTGGAATTATGGTACCAGATTAAGACTGATTAACTACTAGATTTGTCTTCCCATTTAATTTAACTTTCAGTGTGATTCTTGTGCGAATGTGCAAATGAAAATATATCCATCCATTATCCAACCCGCTGAATCCGAACACAGGGTCACAGGGGTCTGCTGGAGCCAATCCCAGCCAACACAGGGCACAAGGCAGGAACCAATCCCGGGCAGGGTGCCAACCCATCGCAGCAAATGAAAATATACTAAATTTAAAATGTTAAAGCTGTAACTGTAACAATCATGGTAGGACATCTTGTTCCCATATACATAGCGGGCAATGTCAAAGGTCAGTACCTGAGAGATGTCAGGCCCATTTGATGTTTCCCAAGGTCCCTAAATGCATTTACAATTCAGATGCTAATATCTACAATGGTTCAAATACAGTATATTGTTAAAGCACCATTTGTCACAAGAAACTGACTTTAGGATATGCCTGCTTTATAACCTCATGTGATATTCATTAAAAATAAATATATTAGTGTGATATTCCAGCGACAACTTGGTGTATAGCAACGGCTTTTCTGCACCAAGTCAATTCAGCTGAAGTGGTTTGAGCAAGTAGTACAGAACATAGAACATAATTTTGACTAGAAAAGGCCATTCGCCCCAACAAAGCTCACAAGCCTAATTGCTCCAAAAGTACAGGAGACATAGAAGTTAAAGGACTCGACATATCAGAGAGATTATACCTCTCTTCTGGGCTGGGTAAGACCTAGGAAGAAACCTGCTGCAGGAAAGTTTCTACCTCTGATGTTTCAGTGTGTCTGTGATGGTGCAGATGCGCAGTAATTAAGAATAGGTCTCTGGTAGTGCCCCACACATTTAAGGACTTCAGCAAGATTGTGATTTCTGGCTGGAAGGATGTTACTCTGATTTTTACAAGCACCTCTTAATTTATGTCTTACGTACAGTGACAACACAAAACGAGATGCTGACCTTCTACTACATTTTATTGTTCACTTTTTCAGATTTCACGTATTTTGTAGCTCACAAACACACACACACCGTAAACAATCATTCTCAGCTGGTTTCTGTACTGCACCCATTTTTGCATCCACTGGTAGAAGGATACCTCTGGATTTCAGTAAGTAGGCTAAGACAATGAATGGATTTATTAGCATTAAATTGTAACTGTACAGTTTTGAATTCAATGTGATATTGACATCAATTTATGCTAATATTCTTCATGCAGGACATGTCTGTTTAAGCCATTAATTGCATTCAAAGCAAGACTGAGTAACAGTCAGCATAATACTGTGTTTTGATTTTTTTTTCTCTGTTTGATTTTTAGATCTGTTTCAGAAAGCAATAATACAGAGTGGGACTGCATTATCTAGCTGGGCGGTTAACTACCAGCCTGCCAAGTACACCAGGATGTTGGCAGAAAAAGTTGGCTGCAACATGCTAGATACCAGTGATTTAGTTGAATGCCTTCGAATGAAGAACTACAAAGAACTCATTGAGCAATATATAACTCCAGCAAAATACCACATTGCCTTTGGGCCTGTCGTTGATGGGGATGTAATACCAGATGATCCACAGATTTTAATGGAACAGGGTGAATTTCTCAATTATGACATCATGCTCGGTGTGAATCAAGGTGAAGGATTCAAATTTGTGGAAGGCATCGTGGACAGCGAGGATGGAGTGTCTGCGAACGACTTTGACTTTGCTGTTTCGGATTTCGTGGATCACTTGTATGGCTACCCAGAGGGGAAGGATACTCTGCGAGAAACCATTAAATTCATGTATACTGACTGGGCTGACAAAGAGAATCCTGAAACTCGGAGAAAGACTCTTGTTGCTTTGTTTACTGACCACCAGTGGGTTGCTCCCGCAGTTGCAACTGCCGACTTACATGCTCAGTACGGTTCACCAACCTATTACTATGCTTTTTATCATCACTGTCAAAGTGATATGAAACCCAGCTGGGCTGATTCAGCCCATGGTGATGAAGTTCCTTATGTTTTTGGAATCCCTATGATTGGGCCAACGGATCTTTTTAATTGCAATTTCTCCAAGAATGATGTCATGCTCAGCGCTGTGGTTATGACCTATTGGACTAACTTTGCTAAAACAGGGTAAGTTGGATTTTCTTCATAAATTAAGCTGTTGCTAATATTCCTGCAACAGGAATCATGTCATGATAAAATGGAAAATTTTGTTTTTGCTTCAAATATCTACATTTGGAACAGTAAGTACTTTTTCCTCACAAAAAAAAATTAATATACCATGGAATATTAACCATTTGCAGGCTGTTTCACATATATATATTGGTTGCATCAATATTATTACCTTAGGAAACATCTTTATTACTGAGTGTTGAAACATCTGTAGAAAAATATATTACCAGCTGGCAAAATCACAAAAGAAAGAAAAACCCATAGTTATGCATCTGTTGAAATATAAAACTTGACAATACAAATAAGAAAACCTGTGATATGCAGCTGGCAACCAGTTTTATAAATCTGAAGCTCAGAAAAGAAATGGTGTAAACCAGGAAAATACACTGAATTTTTTAAAGGGAAATCAAAACATTATAAGGCATCAGGTGTATTGCATTTGTATGAGGTACGCTCGAGTGTTTATCTCTACAACTTATTTATGAGAAATGATGAAAACCACAGTGACCTTTAGTACTTCAGTTTGAAAAATAGCCAGAAAGACCATGGTGCAACAGACACCTTGATTAGACAGTGATAATAAATGTTAGATTTATAAAGTTGAAAAACATGAAAAGTGTTTTTGCTTAGAGGTTGGCATTTTGAATGGAAAAGGCTCAGGTGATTTAATAAAATTGTAGTATTGATTACTTTGTATCCCACTATGTAGTTTTTAAACTAAATAATTAATTACACAATGTAGTTTTTCAGGATACAGAAGCTGAATACAAACTCGAGGCTTGTTTACGACAACTACAACTTTGCAAATTGTAAGCGGATGTTCATTTTTAAAAAGTTAGTGAATGAGAACATTGGATTTTTTTTCTAAGCAATGACAGTAAACCTTAAAAGAACCTTTGGCTATATTTTTAGTACATATTGGTACATTTTGGCCAACTTTAACAAATACTGTCTCTCCTCCAATTTATTAGAACACAAGTTTCAGCCTACTTCATCACCATGAAGATCATTAGTGCCTTTTCATATTGGTTATAAAAAGTCACCTGCAAAGGACAAGCGTCACATCTGTGGACATCACGTGGTATTCCTATTGCTAATGTTGCGATCATTCCGTGAGGTCTGATTTTGTTTTTTCTTCACATTCACCTTGCATAGGTGTATGCATGTGTGGCTTAACCATCGATACATGTGCTGACTCCTTTTCATACAGGGTTGTGGCAGCTGATCCTACACTTACAGCTTTGAATGGAAGGTAGGAATAATCCCTGAACAGTGTGCCAATCCTACAAGCACCCACCTCATGAGCCGATGCACTGTTGCCAATTACTCCAACACATTTTCAACATTCTGATTCAATTTTATGCATTTATAGTTGAGCAGTGGATATAGTGTCTATAAAAAGTATTCGCTCCTTGGAAGTTTTCCCATTTTATTATTGTACAACAATTAATCACAGTGGATATGTTTTTTTAACAATGATAAACAGAAAGGTCTCTTTTTTAATGCCAAGGTGAAAAATCTCAAGGAAAAATGTTGAAAATCAATTACAATATAAACAGAAAATAATTGATCACATCCTCTTTAGTATGACGCACCTAAATTATTACTGGTGCAGCCAATTGGTTTTAAAAAGTCCAATCATTATTACAGTGGAGATCATCCATCTGAGGGTTCAATTGATTGTAGTATAAATGAACCTAGGTCCAACTTGTGATATGCCAGTATGGGGGCCTAACCAATACAACAGAGACCAAAGGCCACTTCAAGCAACTTTGTGAAAAAGTGTTGGAAAAGCACAAATCCAGGAAAGAAGACAAAAAAAATGTCCAGGTCATTGAATATCCCCTGTAGTCCACCTAAATCAATCTTTGAGAAATGGAAAGAGTATCACTCAGCTGTAAATTTGCCACAAAAACTGAATGATCATGTAAGAAGAAGACTAGTTAGGGAGACCACCAAGAAATGTATGAGAACTCTGAGGGAGTTACAATCTTCTGTGAATAAGATTGGATAGACTATGCAGACAACAACTGTTGCAGCTTTATAGGAAAGTGGCAAAGAGAAAGGCACTGTTAAAAAACACACAGAAGACACATGGGTGACTCTGAAGTCATCTAGAAAAAGAGTCCAAAAGCCGATGAGACAAAAATTTTGCTTTTTGACCATCATACTAGTTACCATGTTTGAACACTGTACATTATTTAAAGCATACCATCCCACCACAAAGTACTGGTAGGTAGCAGCATTCTTCCTCTGAGATGGAAGGCAATGGAATGCAGAAAAGTGCAGGGAAATCCTGGAAAAAAAATCTAATGCAGCCTGCAAAAAACCTGTGCCTTGGTTTCCAGCAAGACATGACCCAAACATAAAGACAACGCTACACAGCAATGGTTTAAAAATAAACAATGTTAATGTCATGGAGAGGACAAGTCAGAGTCTAGATCTCGATTCAACTGAGAATTTGTGAGTGAACCTGAAAAAGGCTGTTCACTCATGATACAACCTGAATGAGCTTCAACAGTGCTGCAAAAATGACTGCGGGAAAATGCCAGTGTCCAGAGGTGCAAAGCTGACAGAGGCCTGTGCATTTAGGCTCAAGGCTGTCATGGCTGCCTAACATGATTCTGTAAGATTACTTATACAATCTTTTTTCACTCTGACATTAGAGGGTTTTTCTGTTGATCACTGTAATCCAATGCAAATTATGGAAACTTCCAAGAGGGTCAATACTATTTATGGGCACTGCAAGTGCTCTCTCCCTGCAACACAGAATGGATGGATGGGAGAATGGAAAAGCTAATAGATGGATGGGTAGGGGATCTGGGGTTTAAAGATATAGTAGGATCATGATCTCCCCTCAGAAAGCTAATTCCTGGAAACACAGAGAGGTTAGCATAAATGAATGCAATGAAAAGTAAGTGATTGAAACAGAGAAGGCCTGGGAAGATGGTCACGTAATGGTATTGCTGTTCAAGGATTCATGAAGAGTTAAAAGGATTACATGGAAATGTTCACAAAGGATAAGAGCCTTGTGGTTTCGTGTCTGGTGTATCACACATGAATACGTCCAAAATGTTCTGCTCACGTAATACTTCATAGTCAGTTGGCAATGTTCTACGATTGCTGCTAACTGCTGATGTTGAATTTGTTTTATCAGTGTTCTTTCAGTCCTTATTTATACAAAGATTTGTGACACATTTAATTGTTTTCAAACTTTGCAGAGGCAGCCTATTGAGATTTTTTTATTGTAATATTAAAATTATTGCTATATTGATTTTAATTTATTATTAAACAACACATTACTATAAACTTAGCCACCTACTGGCAAATTAAATATTCCATCTAACAGTCGTATTGCAGTCCCCAAAAGGGCTGAAGAGACTAGAGTGTAGTAACTGCAAGTGAATGCTGTTTTCTACCTTATGATGACAGAATTGATCTTCAGAATCTGGTATTTAATTCAAAGATCCTCTGAAAAGGGCTATTAAAAGATGAGGATTTATAATAATATCAAGGTAGTCTACTAAGAAGGGAAGTGGGTGCTTAAAACATCTGGCAAGCAGGCTGTAGACTGAAGTATATTTTTGATAATCCACACTCTGACCGAGATACAGTATGTGGTGTAAGATTTATTGTTAAGGTAAGGTGTTGTCTGCAGTGCTATCAAATTGTCAGTGTGTATTCAGCTTTTCTATGTGTATAGTAGCTTAAACCTATTGGAGCAGAAAGCGATACATATAAGGACATAGTGTTGGATCTTTCACTCAATGTTAGATTAAGATGAGAGTAGCTAGAAAGATCTTGCTTAGCACATTCAGAGTGGTTTTGAAAATTAAGTTCAGTTAAATCTTTATCTTAAGTGTAATTTTAACCCTTACATACATGAACTGATTCATGACATTATTAAACTGATTCAGTCAATATTAAACCCAAGAGATGTTGCCGATCTACACTATTATATTTAGCATAAATGAGGTGATGAATTCAAATGGTTTATGTTAAGCATAGCCATAATGGCATATATTTTGCTCTAGTTCAGTCTTTACATTAATTTTTTAATGAGTTTCTTTAAAAAGGCAAGATGAAAAAAGACACAATTCTATCTTATCTATCTAAAATGACCGGAATTTACACTTGAATTCACAAGTAAATAGCAAGTGGCTGATAGACGAAATTCTTGATGGGAGTTTGTAGAGACAGATACAGCATTGGAAAACCTTTAAGTAGGTTAACTTAAATGTTAAAAATTAATAATATTCATTTAGCAGGAGAGGAGAACAATGTATAGTCAATCTTTTGTATCCGTCATTGTGCCTATTTAAACAGAGGGAATTCCAGTTTCTGTATTACATCTTGCCTGAAGAAGGAGCCTTAGTTGCCTCCAAAGCTTGCATATTGTAATCTTTTTAGTTAGCCAATAAAAGGTGTCATTTTGCTTGACTTCTCATTGCATTATTTATAATATAATTTGAGCCTTTAAAAATGTTTGAAGCGCTTCTCCCAGAGTTTCACCAGAAGGGGGTTTGTTTTCATAAAAAATATCAATTTGTAAACACAGGTATTTAGTGATGGATAATTTCTACAAATAATGATGAGCTGAATAGAAAGTGTCACTCTAATTTACATGGATGTATAACTGATATCCAAATCCCATAAAGCACAGTCAGAAATGACAGTTGAATCAAAGCTATTATTGGAGTTAGGACAGCATAGTATGATCAATAGTTCTTGAAATAACATATCTAGAAGGAAAAAGAGCAATATTACCTTGCATGAGCATGGGAAAGTCTCCATGGATCTGATTCTTTTTCCTATTTCAAAATTCAAAAATTACTGAGGAGTAAGATTAGTCAGTAATGGCTTAAAATGCTCATTAAGACCTTTCCTGGAATGTACAATTCAAAGCATCTATTTGTCTGTTTTGGAATCTGCAAAAACCTACTTTTAATGCAAAGAAAACAGAAGCTGATGGGTCTCTTCTTCTTAGATTTTAGTTGACTCTAAACAGTTACTGCCATATATACAGTATATCATGTTGATTCTGCAAATGTCCATAATGGCATCAATTCCAGGTCACAGACTGAAAAGGCACATCATCAACATACAGCAATTCATACATGAATAAGAAATATATAGCATCTGACAATGAAACTGTAATGGTTAGCACCTCAGCATCTGTATTTGTTGCAGGCTCCCTTCTTGTCTAACAAACAATTTACATTGAGAGGAAACAATGTCTGGGAGCAAGCTAAACTGTTGTCTTAGGACTTGCAGAGGTTATAAATACCACTCAGAGAAAAATTATGGGAGGGCTGTCAAAACTCTTCTGGCAACAAGGGCAAAAACAATATCTTTTTAAAATAAAAGACATACTCTTCAAAAATGCTCTGAACAATAAGTAAGCTCTGTGGATCACAAAAGGCAAGGTGGAGTTGCCTATGAAGACAATCCAAGACAAACAAGTCCCAATCACAAATCCAAAGATTGGTTGAGAAATACAGCGCTGAGGTCAAACATCCAGTAAATCACAAAGCATAAGAAAAATCACAAATCTAAGAAACTCATCATCCTCAAGTGTATTTTAATCAACCACAAGGGACTGTGGGTTTTCCCCTACTTTCTATGGTTGGGGGAAGTCCCTTATTGTAATGAGCAGGTAGCCACACCTCTTGGGTAACCACCCACAAAATACAACAGAAAATATGCAATATGCATCAAATATGGATTTTTGTTTACCATTGGCTGAGCTTTCAAAGTAGCAACTATTGATGGCTGCCGAGCATGGACAGCCTGCTTCAAACCATCCCATAGATTTTCGACGATATTCAATCAGGGGACTGTGACGGCCATTCCAGAACATTGTGCTTCTCCCTTTGCATGAATGCCTTTGTAGATTTCGAACTGTGTTTAGGGTCATTGTCTTGTTAGAATATCCAAACCCTGCGTAACTTCAACTTTGTGACTGATGCTTGAAAATTATCCTGAAGAATTTGTTGATATTGGGTTGAATTCATCCGACCCTCGACTTTAACAAGGGCCCCAGTCCCTGAACTAGCCACACAGCCCCACAGCATGATAAAAACCTCCACCAAATTTGACAGTAGGTAGCAGGTGTTTTTCTTGGAATGCGGTGTTCTTCTTCCGCCATGCAAAGCACTTTTTGTTATGACCAAATAACTCAATTTTTGTCTCATCAGTCCAAAGCACTTTATTCAAAATTAATCTGGCTTGTCTAAATCAGCATTTGCACACAACAAGCGACTCTGTTTACGGCTTGAGTGCAGAAAGGGCTTCTTTTTCATCACCCTGCCATACAGATGTTCTTTGTGCAAATTGCACTGAATTGTAGAATGATGTACGGATACACCATCTGCAGCAAGATGTTCTTGTAGGTCTTTGGAGGTGATCTATGGGTTGTCTGTAACCATTCTCACAATCCTACACATATGCTGCTCCTGTATTTTTCTTGGCCTGCCGGACCTGGGTTTAACAGCAACTGTGCTTGTGGCCTTCCATTTCCTGGTTACATTCTTTACAGTTAAAAGTGACAGTTTAAACATCTGAGATAGCTTTTTGTAGCCTTCCCCTAAACCATGATACTGAACAATCTTTGTTTTCAGATCTTTTGAGAGTTGCTTTGAGGATCCCATGCTGTCACTCTTCAGAGGAGAGTCAAAGGGAAGCACAACTTACAATTGACCACCTTAAATACCTTTTCTCATGATTGGACACACCTGTCTATGAAGTTCAAGGCTTAACAAGCTAATCCAACCAATTTGGTGTTGCAAGTAATCAGTATTGAGCAGTTACATGCATTCAAATCACCAAAATTGCAAGGGTAACCAAATTTTTGCACAGCCAGTTTTTCACATTTGATTTAATTTCATACAACTAAATACTGCTTCACTAAAAATCTTTGTTCAGAAAACACCCCAGTACTCAGATGTTCCTAGGAAATGAAAGACATACCACTGTTATCTTTTTTGTTGAAATTAGAGTATATTATTATGCAAACTTTTTCATATGACTGTAATACTGGCATAAGGAATAAAGCCAATCATTAACAAAAGTAACTGTAGCATAAATAAAATTTGAACCCCAGCCATAACAAAATGAGTCAAAAATAAACTAACAATAAATTTGCCCTTCCCAAAACAATTAAAGTATTCTACTGCTGGAGTTTGATTTTATTGAAAGGAACTTGGTGCTTACACTTGTGCACAGCCATCTTAAATGGAGATCTCATGATCAATGTATGTTTCTTTTAAACCAGGCAAGAGTAACTATATTATGCAAGCCAACGGCAGGCTCTGTTACATAATAAATTGAGCGTATATATTGTGTGTGAGGTCTTGGTGCTGTACATAATGGAAGATTGCTGTAGCATGCTATTGTTTGCAGCGGAACCTCACTTACACTATAATTTCATATCCTTAGGCAACATTTCTCTCTATTAGACCAACCACTAAGGGTAAACAATAAGCCAAACTGGAATTTGAATTGACATTCTGACATTTTACTGTATTTTGAGTACTGTAGTACTGTATATTCCATTACACATTTTCATTTTAAATTTAAAGAAACCAAATGAAATGTCATTGTTTTGAGAAGTCATATAATAAAACTAATTTAACTATTTTTTTCCATGGAGCATTTTGGCATAAATGTGTTATTGAATTTAATAAATATCTAAAGCAGTCAAAAAATAACATGTTTGCATTAGCTTTCATTTTAACATTAAAAAAATCATTCATAAGCAAGGAAAATAAATAATACGTGAAAACATCTTTAATGCCTGTTTATTTAATGGGAACAAATGCCATCTTTTAGTCTAGCTAAAATAAACACTATTCGTTTATTTTACCTACCTGAAATGTTAAGTAAAAGAATGTCTTTGGTAGTACATTATATTCTGCATCATAAATGTGAAATATACTGCCTGAATAGCTCAGAACCTGTTTTATAAAGTATCTATCTATCTATCTATCTATCTATCTATCTATCTATCTATCTATCTATCTATCTATCTATCTA
>JANRMT010028174.1:47253643-47355617 GCA_026402145.1 Polypterus bichir lapradei | reverse complement strand
CTATCTATCTATCTATCTATCTATCTATCTATCTATCTATCTATCTACTTTATGACAGAAAACTAGAAATCTTTCATCTTATATTTGTTTTTGTATTTTTCATTTCTATCAGAACCTTACTTTGCATGTCTGGCCTGAAAACAGAAGTTTTACAAATGTTCAGTAGTATATAAAAAAGTACCCTAGCAGCAAATTATGTTAAGCCACACTGTATAGACAATCTGTAACATTTTGATTCATTACTTTGTAGAATTTTCATACCTATACTGTACTCTTATACTTTATCTGTTCACTAAGTTTACACAAGAAGCTCTCAAACAACATACACATATGCGATTATGTTCAGATACAGCACAACTGTCCCAGGTTCAAATGAACTGATTTTTATTTAAGAAGGAGCATTCCAACAGGCCTCCTCTTCCAAAACAGTGCAATATTATGCACAATGCTTTTCTTTTCTTCTTTTTACTCCTTCACTCCTCCTAGGAGTGTGTCATCCAGCTTCTCCAAACTCCCGACTCCCAGAGTGAAGTGAGGTGGATCCCTTTATGTCAGATCCAGCAGTACTTCAGGTGGCACAACTTCCAGGTCAGACTGAATACCCCAAAGTAGGGATACTTGCTCTCAGCAGCTCCCAACAGAGGCATCCACAGCACCCTACAGGGCTGTTCAATGGGACTACAAATCACAGGTTTCCCAGAAGTTATGCACACAAGCACTGCAACAAAGCAAGACTGACACCTAGTGAATCAGGGTTGTATATAGCTCTGATAGATGGTCTACCTGTCTTTCCATTATATGAACCTTATAGACCAGGCAAGGGTCAGCCCATCTCATCTGGGAAGCCAGTCCATCCCTGTCTTCTATTAGATAGATGATACTGTATTTTTCTCCAAAGGAAATTTAAAGCAGAAGCTCAAGATAAATAGAAATATTATAACAAAAAGCAACCCATTCTCCACCACATTATACTGACAAGAACATCTGGCTTAGCTCATGATAATACAGCTGCTGCTGCCTACTAATAGGCTTATAGGTGAAAGTACAATGGATCAGATTGAGGTCAGAGCTGTCCATTTGTGCCACAGGTCTATATCTAAAGACATTTAATTAGAGTACAGAGGGTGGTGCAGTGGTAGTGCGCTGCCTTGCAGTAAGGAGACCTGGGTTCACTCCCCGGGTCCTCCCTGTGTGGAGTTTGCATATTCTCCCCCTGTCTGCGTGGGATTGTTCTGGTTTCCTCCCAAAGACATACAGGTTAGGTGCACTGGCGATCCTAAATTGTCCCTAATATGTGCTTGGTGTGTGGGTCCTGTGGTGGTCTTTTGCCCTTCCTGGGGTTTGTTCCTGCCTTGCACCCTGTGTTGGCTGACCAACAGCAGACCCCCATGCCCCTGTGTTAGAATATAGCATGTTGGATCATGGATGGATGGATTAGAGTACAGAAATGGAACATGACACATCATGGTAGACGTTTGCCACTGTCCCTTCCAAAATCTTGTAGTAGATAATGGAATGATTCATCATTAAAGTGTTAGTAACATAGTGATTTATTTTTGTTTCTGAGTCCCAGTTTGAGAAGGAGGGATATTAATCAGGATGATGTAACGTATCACTCCAGTTCCCTTCTTTCCTTTTTTCCCACTGTCTGACCGTAACAGATAAGATCCATCCAAAAGATATCTGTTAAAACAGTATCTGGAATAAGAAATGGGTTCTCCACAATATCCAAAATGCCACTACTGTAAAGTAAAAAGCCTTACCTCTAAAACTGGAAACAAGATAATTATTTTTTCTTTCCTGTAAGACATTTGGTGTTTCATTTTCACCACTGATATGATCATTTATATCCCTTTTAACCATGGTAAAGCATAGATTTGCATCTCATCCCTGATTATCATAAATTTAATATACCACATGCAGCCTTTAAAATCATTTTTCTTTATGTTTGTTTGCTTTAGACAGAAACTGATAACAGTAATGAGCTATGTCACAAAAAGTAAACTGGAAAAACATTAGCGTTATGGTTTTGCGAATTCAGAGAGTCAGGATTGAGAACAAAATGTGGTCTGCATTTCCAGTTCAATGGTAAGGTTTCAAGTGGCTTTGCAGTGGTGTGCACAGCACAGAAAAAATCTGATCTTTGGAAGATCTGGAAGAAATGGGAAATTGCAGTGTAATAACAATTAAATACATATTGTAATCACCAAAGAAATACAGCAACACAACTGAAAATGTACATTAGGCATAGTAGAATCCTATGATGCTTTGCTACATTTTTAATAATGCCAAAATGGATTTTGTTTAATAGAGTATCATTGTTATTGAATTATTGTTTTATTGAGAATAGGATTAATTTTAACACACAATATGCTTAAGATATTATGACATTTCACTAGCAGTCGTAATTTATTTAACATTATGTACATTTCCTCACGTAATACTCACTGCTAAAGAAGTTTGTATTAAAATGCCTTTATCAACATACCAGTTTTACATTTATTTATTAATTGATTGCAGTCATTTTGACCAGGCTGTGATGTTAATTTTAAATGTCAGAGCTAAATAAAATCTGTGAAACATTGGGTATTGTCCACATTTCTATGATGTGACGTTATGTAGAAGTTCTGCGCACATAAAATATAATGTGTAAACCAGTGATTATGTGTTTCTTAAATATTTACTGCTATTATAATAAATAAACATTTATTTCTCTGTTTGCTGCCCTTCATAAATAACCTTACACACATTTATCGTGGACCTGTAAAAAAAAAATAGAGCATCAGAAAATTGTGAGAAAGGGATTATTAGCTGTTCCCTTGACAATAATCTCTGCATTCATGTGTAGCTGTATACTAACCTAACTTGCATAATTCCTTATCTGATATTTGTAAGTAAAGAAATCATGTTAGAGTTTGCCTTTCTCTAGTATTTTTGTCATTTAATATTAAAGTTTTTTATTAAGCTATTTCACTTTTATAATAATAATAATTAGAACATTAGAGCACTCTAGATGAGAACAGGCCATTCAGCCCAACAAAGCTTGCCAGTCCTATCCACTTGTTTCCTCCAAGAAAACATCAAGTCAAGTTTTGAAAGTCCCTAACGTCTTACTGTCTACCACACTACTTGGTAGCTTATTCCAAGTGTCTATTGTTCGTTGTGTAAAGAAAAACTTCCTAATGTTTGTGCGAAATTTACCCTTAACAAGTTTCCAACTGTGTCCCCGTGTTCTTGATGAACTCATTTTAAAATACAAGTCTCGATCCACTGTACTAATTCCCTTCATAATTGTAAACACTTCAATCATGTCACCTCTTAATCTTCTTTTTCTTAAACTATAAAGGCTCAGCTCTTTTAATCTTTCCTCATAATTCAACCCCTGTAGCCCTCTAGTCAGCCTAGTCGCTCTTCTCTGGACCTTTTCTAGCGCTGCTATGTCCTTTTTGTAGCCTGGAGACCAATAGTAGTTCTTCACTACTCAAAGGGCTTCAGTGAGTGGGAAGCCACTTCAACTACCACTGAAGTGTAGAATCCACCTGTTTGATGTGACTGCAGCCATTTTGTGCCAGTACACTCACTGTGCATTACCTGTTAGGTGGTAAAGGGGTCAGAGATAGTTAGCCAGTTAGCTGGCATGATTAGGTGTGGCAGAATGACTAGGCTATGGAGGTCAATTCAGCCAGGACATTGGGATACACCCTATTCTTTACGAAGGATGCCTAGTGATCCTTAATAACCACAGAGAGTCAGGACATCAGTTTTACATCTCATCTGAAGAACGACCCAACTTTTACAGGACAGTGTTCCTTTCATTGCTCTGGGGCATTGGGATCCATATTCAGACCAGACGGTCAATATCCCCTGCTGGCCGCACCAACACCTCTTCCAGTAGCAACCTTTGTTTTTGCAAGATAGTCTTCCATCCAAGAACTGGCTGGGCCAGAATATGCTTAGCTTCAGGTGGATGACCTCTTCTGAAGTGCATGTGGTATGGCTGTTGGCTTAATTATTGTTAGAATAACAATTTAATCATACAGTTCTATTACCATTTATTCTTTTTTTTTAATGTTCTTGCTACTTGTTAAATAACTACAGTGTACAGTTACTAAAAAGGTAATTTAGCAATAAATAATCAATAAATGGCAACAGTATATTATTAAATTGAATTGTGAAAAAAAATTTAAGTGAAAGTCATAAACTGCAATAATCATGAAATGAAACTTCACGGTTTTAATTTTGTTTCAATAATGTAGTTACATTATATATTGAATTATTACAGCTTTTTCAAAATGGCCTTGTTTTTGAACACAACTTTTATTCAACACCAGTAACGGCACACTGCGCGATAACGTGCCATGAATACACTTGACTTGAGCATTCCTGGACAAACGAACAGCCACGGTAGCATATTATATAAGAAGATTGTGTGCTTTCCATGAAGAAATCACAAAGACACACATTAATGTTGAATGTCCGAAGGTGGAAATTCCAGATTTTGCTCTGGTCTGAATATGTGATCAATGGTTCTTTTTGTCAAAACTTGATGGGTTTGATCATCAGGTGAGAAAACAATCAAACAGAGAAACATTCTGAAATAAATTGCGATGGCATTAAATGTCTTTTGGAAATGTGACTTTCAGAAAAGTGTAGTTGATGCAATAGGGAGAATTACCTTTATAGAACCAGGAATTCACTCTGTCATGTTGCCAACAAGAACGAGGTGAAACGTTTGTTTTGGGGCACCTTCACTCCATTGATAAAGCTACTAAGAAAGGAGGAATTGGCATAAATAAAAAACAGAAGACTCATACAAAGTTACATCAAGTGGCTTTCCTTTAGTCATTTAATTAAGAGTGTCTTCTACTCAAATCTCATTAAACAGAGTGAGTAGAAACATATAGGAGGTGCTTGTGGATCTCATCATAAAATGATACTCAGAATGAATGGTATATTAACAGAACAAATTTTTAAGGATCTGTACATTAATGTCACAAAAATATAATGAAATACTGAGTACTGATGTGCACAGGGCTTGGTCAGGAGCTCGAAAATATCTCCTTGCATCTAAAATAGCTCTGGAATTAGCTGTGAAACTAGTGAGCCATAAATCATTAAAGTGTCTTATACAGTTTAATATCTTGTGTGTGTTTTTTTTAATGCATCCTCAGCTAATAATTAAGTGTGGACCTCGACAAGTGGGATAAGTCAATGCCAGTAGCTTCATTTTATCAGAGGCTTCCATCTCTGATCTATTGCACAGAGCCCCTGATCTTCTTTCAGGAATGTACAAGAATAACATTGTTAAGTCCCTGAACTTTTTTATCTATCCTATTTGATTTAGCCTCTGATCATAGTGTGAAAGGCCCCTCTCTTCAGATTTCTTTATTGGCTAGACGATAGTGCAGCTTCAAAAGGGAATAACCCCATTCTTTGATTTTTTTTTTGTTATCCAAGTAAGACTACATAAACAAAGAGTTGGCTAAGAAGCCCGATCTCTGCAAATTCTAATAACGCACCCGTTCAATACTATTCAAGGAATTGAGATAAGGTTACTTTCAATAAACACTGACTGGCACTTGAGAGAAACATGTTGCTATTGTTGAGTAATAGTTATGAATTTGTTAATGGCACAATATAAAAAGGCACTGAATTAAAACAAAAGACCATGAGATTATTATTTCACATGGCTTAAGTGGTTAATTGTCAGGAACGAAAAAAAGAAAATGTTAAATTAAAAAATGGGCTTAAATTAAAAACTTGACTTCTCACTACATTCATAATGGCTAACACCGTGCGACACCCTAGTACTGCAAAAGCCTAAAAAAGTAACTAAATTACTAATATCAACGCACAAGTAGAAGAAACTGGCCAACCAGAATCATATAGTAAGAATTGAGCTGAATTATGCATGCAATACCTACCCAAAAATCTAATATTTCCTTGTAAAATTATAAAAAAAAAACTTTATATCATACATATGTAAAGGAAAGACAAGTGCTTGACAAGAAAATTCCTATGAATAGAAGTGAAGGCTATACTTTGATCAGGAGGAGAGATTTCTGTGTAGGATCAGTTGTCCCACAAGCAAATTGTCAGACATGGCATACCTGATTCAAATGCCAATCAAATGCAAATTAAGAGATGAGAAATTAGATTTGCTACCATGATTTGCCAGTACATCTGTCTTGTAAATACATTGATTAGGGACAGAAAGAAAAGGCAAAAAAATTACATTATAAAAGTAAATTGAAGACAAGGCTTTTAATAAAACAATCTCAAGCTTTACTTCTAATTGGTAAAATGATTCAGTTTCCTGCTTGCCTGACTGTACTTCACTACCATTCATAGTCGAGTCAATGTCAGTGAAATCTTTAAAGGACATTTCAGGTATAAAACCTCTGTCTCTCCCACTCTGCAGAGAAGCTGCATTGCTGTGGAAGCTCAGCCTTTTTGCTTGACACATCATTCTTCCGCATTACCTCTTCATAAAGTAGCACAGCACTGCATAATTTCTGCATCAGAAGCACAGCACCGTGATTCATGGTGACATGGATTTTGTGGGAGTTGTACTAAATTGTATAATAATATACATGTAAAATACAATAAAGTTTAGATTAAAAAAAACAAGCTTACGGTATTCATACAGAGAGAAGCATGGTGGAGAAATGGTGATTGTAGCTGTCTCATGGAAATAAGTTGCTCAGTTTGAATCTTGTTTGTGGTTATTGTCTGTATGCAGTGTGCATGTTCTTACTATGTCTAATATGAATTTTCTGCCATATATTCTGCTTTCCCTCCCACGTCCCCTAAGATAACAAGATAATTGTCAATTTCAGATTTGTGTGAAAGAGGCTCTTTTTTAAAAAGAGGTCTGCCAGGATAGTTAACCCTGAACTGGACTGAACACATTTGAAAATGTTATTCTACTTCATTATTACTGAGACAAAATAATAAATTACTAGCCACAGTACCTGTCAAAGACAGGTAGTAGAATAATATTTGCTGTCTCTTGCCCTACATGTTCCTTCAGTACCTTTCCTCTGTGTTTACGTGTGTGAGCGTCTCTTAATGGACATTCTGTCCCTCAAGCGGCTTTCTCATAAAGCCTAATTCTCAGACTCAGTCATTATTTGTGAGGTGCCTTTCAACGTTTTCCTGTCTGATTTTATACTTGCTGTCTTTGAAGGCGACTCTCTCTATGTGGCTCATATGCCTTTATTCCTCCTCATGCGTCTCACACTCACACTTCCTCTTTCGCCGCATCACCAAAGTCATACTGACCAATCAGATTGCTCAGAGGGACTGGACATGCTAACATTAGTGTTGTATTATACAGGGTGAGGCAGAAAGGACAGACGTTTTTTACAAAATCACAAAATTGTTAATTTTTTCTTACAAAGAAATTTATTGAAAGATTTGAGTTCATATTGAAATAGCATTTGACAATTTGTAGGGATGGAAATGCAGGTCTAAATGCAAAATACGCCTTACCGAAAGATTACTGAGGCCAAGTTCAGAAGAATGCTTCCGAGCAGATCGACTTGGACTGCGCAGCAGGGCTAGTCATACGTTTTCCACATTTTCAGGGGTACGTGCTGTTCATGTAGCCCCCAGCGGTCTTTTGTTCATTAGTGTACCTCGTGTACGAAGTGCTTTAACCCAATGTAGGATAGTGTTATGAGCGGGAACAGCTTTATTTCTGTGGATATTGAAATGGCAACGAAACTCACGCTGAACTGCGGTAATAGATTGGTTGTTCTTGACAAAACAGTCGTACGCAAAAATGTGGTGTTCTATCGTCCACGGCTCCATGGCTTCAACTAAAAAGAAAATAAAAAAATGCTAAGACTTTGTGAACCTAATGCCACCTTCCGCACATCTGTCACTCCACCTAGTGGTGAGTTCTAGCCATTTCAAAGCTATCCGTCCTTTCTGCCTCACCCTGTACAATTGATACTTTTATTTTTTTGTGATAACCATCTAAAGATGGTTTACGTAACAGTTCAACTGATTACTCTGATAATTAGTGAATTTTTTAGGTGTATTTTGTTTAGGGTTGTCACCTGCTGCTTGTTTTACGGAACCATTCTGTATTTGAATCTGACATGTTGCATTCCTCAACAAATCAATAGGAATACTCTTATTTCCATATTTTATACCTGACTCTGAGAGTATAAAAATAATCTACAGTATAATACAATCAATGAGTATAATCAATATTTTATAATAATAAAAATAAAACGTAATAAAATATGTCAAAGTATGTTGGCAAAATATATACATCTAGGAGCAATGTGAGCTTTCTTTTGCTCTGCCTCGCCTGCATCATGCTTGTTGCCAGATTCGCAGACACCAATTGTCTGAGCCAGTTACTTAGCATGACTCTGAGTCCTCCAGCAAAATGGAGGCATTTATAGCATTATCGCTTTGAATGTGAATGCCATTATCCATGACTTGAATCCGTTGCAGGAGATGCCTACAAGGCACACTATAAAGTGTGCTGTGGAGCATTTTATGTTGCCCATGGCAATGTATGTGATGTCAAGCAGGAGGAACGATGTTAACATGATAGGGAGCACCCAGAGTATTGCACAATTCTGCGTGTGTCACGCATCGCTCCAAGCTGACGTATACATTGTTGATATTTATAATATGCTGATTTGATTAATAATAAAAATATAAAATATAATTCTGGCTGAACTACATGTACCCAAAATCATGGCTAGCAATAGGGGCCATGTAATAAGTGAGCTAATAGTCGAAATGTCCAATTAATTTTTAATATTATAAAGTTATATAATAAAATAGTAGCCTACTATTTATGATTATCTTTATAATGGGTGACAACAGGTTAGCACATATCTGCCACACAGTAAAGCACAATCTAAGCTCTAATTGCTTAAGTTAAATCTCAAATTTTCTCTAACATAAAATTTGGCTACCAGAAGCAAATTAACATATACATTGAAAAAGAAGAAATAAAGACAGATGTTGCTGCAACAATCCTGTGGAATGTATTTGACTGTGCTGAAGCTATAGCAATATTTTAGAACCTGTTTTTTGCTAGGTTTTATTTTTTGGTTTTGTCAATGAATATAATTAATGCACGTTAAACATTAAAGTTTGGCTGCAAACTGCACTTGCTGTTGGTGATACTGTTGCACCAATGTTTTGGATTCTATGTTTGCTGTGAAACTGTTGTCAATGACTAGTTAATACATTTTGCATAATCAAAACTTTTTGGAAAACACCATGGGGGACTGATTATAAACAAATACCCCAATCCTCAAACAAATCCAAATCCGTAATGTCCCAACCCATCCATCATCATTTCCCTATAGCATTCTTTACTTTTGTTTAGGAAAGGTGGCAACCCTAAATTCAATTCTGTTTTGTGGCTTTAAAGGTTCACTTTCCCTCAGTAGATACTCTTAGATTTCTTTACAAATCTTAGCGATAGTTAGATTCAGTTTCAACTAGGCCCTGGCGCTAGGTTTTTTGAGTTCTTTCTCACCCGTGACTTTTATTTTTAGGTATTTGATTTTGGTTTTGGTAACTACCTCGTTTCTTTATTGGTAAGGCCCCTGCCTGTCCTCAACTACTATTTTTGTCTCGCGTTTTCATCTCTTGATCCTGTTTGGCTCACAATAATCTCAGGTCTTGTAACATTTTCATACATTTTTTATACATTTTTTTAGAGTAGAAGTAACCAAAAGCAAACAGAGTTACACATAGGATCATAGAGTGTACATTAATAGGATTTGAACCTACAATCCAATGAGACTACATTTAAATGCATGGTAACGGGTGTTCAGAGATTTGAAAACCACCTAAGGTCATTGTCATTGATAATCCTAGTGATTCTTACTATATTACTTGTGATTGTATCATAATTGCAATAGATGTACTGCAATATTATAAGGAAATAATTTGTGCTATTGAATTAACCCCTAAAAAACCTCATTGAATGCCTTTTAAATGAAGTCATTACAATTAAGATGTATTTTATATATGTGTTAATTTATCTCATTTTTTTTATTTCTTTATGAAATTTAAAATAGTATCAACACACTGGCCATTAACTAGCAAGGTTATTGCACTTCTAGAAGTATAATACTAAAAATGCATATTTTGCTTAGTTGCAAGTTTCCAAAGGCACAGGTAAATAAAAATCTGAAGCAAAAGCATGAAGACTGCTAAGTCAGTACACTCATAATACTAAAATAATTGGATGAACCAAATAAGAGTGTTCTAACTGCAGGAGCAACTTTGGATGGAAAGGACTCCTTAGAAAATTATTTTGGTCATTATTTTGATTACATTTAGAACATTTTCATTATATTTTGGTGTTTGCATTTTTTGTGTGGGTTATTTGATACATACATTTAAATTTTTGATGGTTATGATGATTATTATTACCAATTATTTTAAAAATTTTAACTAGCTGTGCTATCCATCTATAATGGGTTGAAATCAAAGTAATATTTGCAGTGCACCATGCAATGCATATGTCTCTGTTATATGCCATGTAGAATTCGTAAAAGGAGTGTTAGTGTTTGTGAGGCATAGACATAGAAACATAATAGGTACACAGAGAGACACACAGACACTTACACTTTTATTAAGAAGGATAATAGTTAATGATAACAATTACATAAAATAAACAACTTATCAAAAATAATAAACTCAAAAATAAGTTTCAATTCAAATTCATTCAATTTCAGAATAATTTATTGCATAAGTATGCACCCTCTACAAGTTAGTATTCTTTATAGCTTTAATTTCAGGGTCTCGTCTGATTGTAATAACACTCCAGACCAATGGTGGGTGCTGTCACTTAACCTTAACTCTCCTCTTCTAACCATCAATGACATAATGTCCATTTTCCCATCTAAAAAACCCACCCCTTTCAATCCCGAGCCCTTAAAACCAGCTCCTCTGCTATCATGAGACAGTCTGTTTTGATGTTGCATTTAAGAAGGTTACACATGTTTATTTTAATTTTTTTGTGGTAATTTCAGTCTTGAAATTATACAGAGATCACGGATGTGCCCCAAACCTTTATGAACTTTTTTATCTATTCTTAGACTTTACATTTATATATAATTTATACCAACTTAATGTTTTATTGTGAATATGTCTGACACATCATTGTGTTGTTGTATACAGACAGATATTAAAATATTTCACATATCATTTTTTCTGAACAATTAAGGACTGTTTTTTACATATAAGTAGAGTATTATAATGGTTAACATTTACTTGTACTTCTTCATAACAATTATCAACAGATATCATATGCTATATAAATATCTCTCTTCACATATCAAGTAACCAAGTGTGTCATGAAAACACACACTACCAGCATGAATTGTTAACACACGTCAAGATAGATTCTTGTAGTTTTTGCATTATATTGGCCCTCCCATATACAATATATAAATCATAGGAATGATAAAAAAACAGACAAGGTAAAGTTATTAATCTACTGCCTTTTTCATTCTTTGTGTTCTTTAGTTAATTTTGACTATATCTATTTGTTTTATTAATGATTGAGATTAAGCTCATTTGGGTTGTTAGCTGCCCTATTCCACTGAGACATTACATGAAGACTGGTCCTTTCAGAAATGTCTCTTTCACCACCACTGTTACAGCCAGGTGATAGCTAACCGACTGGGGCTATTTGCCACTCTTTTGAAGTCAATCACCATGAAGTAGTAATATTTGTATATCTACCCCACAATGTATTTCACTTCTTACAATAAATATCTATACCTTTTGTACTACATATGTACATTTTATATTTTATTATGGGGTATCTAGGGTGCCACAGGGGTGAGTTGCTGCTTCAAAACTCTAGCGATGTGCTTTAGTCTAATTTCCTCCTAAATACCACAGATATGTGACTTTTCTTAAATGATGGCCTGAGTGAAGGTAAGTGTGCCTGACACTGACAGGCATCCCATCCAAACTTGGCTGTTACCTTTCTTCTAAAATAATGTCTTTAAAAATGGATGCATGACTACCATGTTTGAGATGTATTGCTATTCTCTAGCAGCCTTTATCTCCCTATATCGCCTCCTTTTTAACAATTATCATCTATTTCAGTTTTTATTTAGAGATTTTTCTTTTTTAAAACCTGAACATTACAGTGGCATTAAACAGATCAAACATAGTATGATAACATACCAAATACAACCATTTACTTTAAATTAATTACAATTAAAGCAAAGTAGTACTAGGGTGTTGTACCATGTTAGCCATTATGGATGTAGTGAGAAGTCAAGCAAAATGACACGTATTATTGGCTAACTAAAAAGATTGCAATATGCAAGCCAATAAAAGGTGTCATTTTGCTTGACTTCTCACTAAAATTAAAGCAAATTATTATCTAGGATCTTTGAGAGGTAGACTCTTTGAAATCTGTTCATAAATTGTTGAGATACTGTCTGTGCCTTCTTCAAGACTAATCAGCATGGGCTCTGGGATGCATATGGGTGTGATATAAGGATAGTTGGGATGGTTTCATTTAACAACATTTCTAATTTGCATATAGGAAAAAAGTATGTAGCTGGGAGGTTAAATATGGAGCATAGTTGTTCATAAGATGCAAATAGGTTGTCTATATAAAGATCTGTTCGTGCCTTAATCCCTAGTGGTTTCCATGTGTTAAATAGTGTATACGTTTGAGAACATTTGAACAGTTGACTACTGTGTATATGAGCAACAGATAAGAGCTCCTTTACCTTGAAATGTGTCCTGCATCAGTTCAATATTTAAAATATTTGGTGGATGACTGGATTACTGATCATAGTTAGTATTGAGTGGCGCACAAAGCAGGGAATACAAAGAAGATTTAGAACAAGGTTTGTTTTCCATTGCAAGCCGAGCATTGAGTTTCTATCGGCTTTATTGTGTGTTTATTTGCTGCCAAGCAGTAAAAACGAAAGGTAGATAGTGCCATGCCACCTTCTGCTTTAAATCTTTTAAGAGTCGTCTTTTGAATGTATGACCATTTCAAATTCCAGATGACTTATTATAATTGAGTCTAATTTAATTTTTTATTTGTTCAGACTTTTACTGAAAGCTACATACAAGATTAAGGCATAGTAATACAGTAGTTTAGAGAAGGTTTAGATACCATGAACACTTTGCAGTTCAGTAAAATGGACTGTGGTACGTTCAGATTAGATATTCCCTCCCCACCTCATTTTAGAGAAAGGAAATGTTAATGGTGAAAATGTGTAATTATCTTGTAAAGGTGCAACTGGTAGTAACATCTCAACCTTCAAGAAACTTCTGCACTGATAAAATGATCTAAATGTACATTGAACCAATAGACATTTTTTTCAGTAATTAATTGCAACTGGTGTGCATAGCAAAGCTTAGAGGCAGGATTTTGTTGAAGCTTTTCTCTCCCTGGCTAACCAAGTGGGTACAACTTAATTTCTGTCTGATTCTTGCTATAATCTCATAGTGTATATATTCATAGCCCAACAGCAGAAGTTGCATTTAAGTAACTCCATGCCCCTACTCTGCTTTCTAAATGCTGCTTTCTTTCTTTTTTTTTTATCAGTGACTTCTACGTTCTTATGAAAGTTATAGATATATCCAGATTTTTAAAAAATGCATTGAAAGTCTTTTATTCATTTTAATATGTCTTATTTAACATATTGCATCAGGTTATTAAAGTTACATTTAAATAGGTCTTTAAATCATTACAAAATTATGATTCCTATCCAAGTAAACTACTGAAGGACAGTGTGAAGTGGGTAAATTTAAGCTGACATGCAAGGCTAATTACATGAAAAAAATGCTCTTATTAAAACAAATCTTGAACAATGAATTTAAAAATAATGTGTATCTGGTGCATATTAAAAAAAAATAAGTATGGGTCACCATATTGTCTACAAACAGACATACATTTTACTTAAGTCTTTATTTTACAATTCCCAGTATCTTTGATTGTTTATACAACTGGATGGTTAACGTCCTGATGTCAATGAAAAATTTGTGTTGAAATTAGAATTAAGATTATTTACACAAATTGAATTTTCTCTACTAAAGTGCACAAATTTAATGCTTGCAGAAATATTGAGTTTAGCATTTAATATACTTAATGCAGTGAATAAATAATTCTATTCATCTTTTTCAGGGGCTTTCTGCATGCTAAAGATAGATATAACTCTAGAGCCGGCCTATTCAAATGACAGCTCACAGACCACATGTGTCCCAGAAGCAATCTCCGAGTGGCCTAGCCCATGGTCCTGAGAAAACGCAGTGAAAAAAATGATAAGAACATGTTTCGAGAGCCTTCAAAAATTCCTACATAAATTCCTACAGTAGGACAGACCATAATGCAACACTCTGCATAGCCTAACAACATTACACCCACAAATCATGCAGGTGGCGCGGCGTTAGCGCTACTGTCTTGCAGTAAGGAAATCATGGATTCACATCCCGGGTCCTCCTTGTGTGGAGCACTTGGAGAAATGAGAAAAGCACTATATAAATGTAAAGATTTTTTATTATTATTTATTACCAATTGAATAAGACAGACAGAAGCTGCTTTTCCGGGGATGCCTTTTTATGTGGTGCATGGTGCTATAAATGGTGCCCTATGGCTCCTTGTCTAGGTCATAGGGACACCTCCAAAACAAACAAACAAAAAAAAGAAAAAAAAATGTATTCTTCCGGTTTTTTGACTCTTCCTGCTCTTTTACCTCTTTTGTCACTCTGCTGTCTCTAGGGAGGTGCCCTGAGCCCAAAACTCCACTCCCCACAGCCCATACAGTAGTGAGTCACATCACAATATCAACATAATGCAGGATGCACAACAAAGCCATGCCTAATCACACATGTGGTGATTTAAAGTGAACCTGTGTTCCCTCAGTGTGCAGTAGACGTTATGGGTTTGTGCACTGATAGCTTTAATAGCACTGATAGTTATTTTTTTTATTCTGTTAAATGCACTTTGTGATGTGCCTGGGTCACATATGTCCAAAGCATTAATTTTATTTCAAAAGGGAAACAAATATCAATGCTAATACTGTGCACTTCTTATGATTTATGCACTTTGAGATGTGCCTGGGTCAGATATGAGCAAAAATTTATTTTTTTTTATTTCAAAGGTGGAAAATGTTTTGCTACTAATTCAGATTCTGTTCAGTTATAGCTTTTTAATTGTTTGTTATGCACTTTTTGCTGTGCCTGTGTCAGATGTGACCAAGTTTAAAAGGGAAACAATGGTTTAATTCAAATGCTGGAAAAACCAAGGAGGTGATAGGAGGTGAATGAGGGAACAAGCATCTCATATGGGATAGAAGCATTTGGAGGGACTCAATCCAATGCATCAATTGTTGTTGAGTACATAAAGGATATATGCGTTGTAAAGGTTGTCTACAGGCAGTATCATCATTCTTTGTAGAAAGTGTGTGAGATGGGGGCAGATTTCTAATGAATTAAGTATAAATTTAGATATTAGCAATGGAGTTGTATTGGAGGCAGTAGAGAAGACGGATGTGTAGATATATTAGTGACAGTGAGAGTGAGTGCCATGACGAGGAAATTCTGGGAGCTGCAATTCATTCACTACTTGTAAAGACATTTCTCTGGCTTTGAAGGGCAAAGTTTATTAGAGATGTGTAGGGAGTAGTATGCTCTGTGAGACTGAAGAAAAGCTGAAAAGAACAGAAATAAGAATTCAGGTGGATGTGTAGAGTGTCATGGAGTGTTATGGTCGGTGTTTTGTCATTAATTTTTATGAAACTGTGTTTATTGTTAAGCACAAAGTATGAGTCTATGTTGGAGTTTTATTTCCTGAAGAATTTGATTCTGATCTTTATTGTCATCTTAGAAAGGTTCCTTAAAAAGTTAAATAATAAAATAACAGTTACATAATTATGCCACAACGCTCTTCTGCCACAAAACCATTTTGTTTAGTTATGGGAGTTGTCATTTTCAGAGTTTAGTGTCATTGGTTGAAAATGGCAGTCTTCCAGAATGTTTCAGGAATGTACAAAGCGTAAAATCAGAGAAATGGTAATGCAAGATTTGGATAATAACAGTTTTGGTGTGTAATTCTTGCAACAAAAAAACTTTTCCTTGTTAATGAGCTTGCTTTTGGTGTTAAGGTATTTGATTTTTGATTAACATTTTGAATGTGATGAAAGTTCACTTATAAAAATTTTTGCTTGAATTTTTCTACAACGTCTTATCTCCTGGGGCGTCATGTATAACACCATGCAAAGAATTCAAACTAAAACATGCCGTATGGACAAAATCCCAAAAGGTGAAATTTAACGCGAATGCACGTGCCTACAGTCCCACCCTGACTCCTCCCAGAATTTCACATATTTTAATATGCAAATCAAAATAAATAGCCCCTTTTCTTCAGTGCTTTATTAAAAGATATTGGCAAAAGCACATGGACAAAAAGAATTTCAGCGAAAGCAAAGTGGAGGCAAGGAAAAATGTACTATTTGTTGGCTTAAGCAGTGGTTTAAACAACAAAAGAAAATTGATGGAGTGATACAGCATGGCAGAGACACTCGAAAGTTCAGAAACTCACGCAGTACCAGAAATAAAAAAAGGAGTGGTCAGATATCAAAGTCGACATTAAAAGCCCACCATTTCTTTATTTTGTTTCAGACAATATTACAAAAGCTGACCCCAGTGCTGAGGACACAAATCCATGCTGCACACACGCCTCTGCCTCGGAAACCAACAGGCGACCTTCTGGCTGTGTCCTGACAGATACTGTTCTGGAGTCATAAAATGCAATAGTGGATGCTGTAAGAGATGTGGCCAATTAACTTAGGAATATAAGAGCTGCACTGCAAAAAACTTAGATAAGAAATAAGATATAAACACTGAATTTCAGGAGAAAATTACTTAATATTAGTGAAATTATCTATCCATGCAGCAAGATAATTTTACTTGCCTAGACATCTTAAAATAAGTTAGTTCCAGTCTAGAAATAAGAGAGCTCTGATAGGTGTTCAAAGGTTTGAAATAAGTAGAAAATGCTGTTTGTTAGAATAAATTACTTGAGATTAGACTTTCTACAGTGGAGATACACTGAATATTAGAAAATAATTTTTAATTCAGTTATTTTGCATTCTTAATTTTAGCACACTGAAAAGTGAAGGCCAAGGAACAAGAGAATAAATCACTAACATAAGTGTACATTCTTAATACCAGTGGAAAATAAAAGTTTTGTTACTTGCAACAAGTTAGCTCATCTTGAAATAGGTAGTCCAATATTTAATCTTAGAGCATATATCTTAAAATAGGAAAATTATTTTACAAAAATCACAGAGTAAGAAATAAAATATGATTGTTAAGAAATAAATGCTTGAAATAAGTAAAATTATATGCCAATGGGGCAAGATATATAGAGTTGGATTTTTAAAAAATGTTGAAATTAGTTAATTTCAACACATACTAAGCTATATTTGCATGATATATACAACACATTTCAGTCTACCTACAAAAGAATAAGGCAAAAGTTGCACAGTTGCTCTAATTTTAGGATGGTCTTCATTTCAAATTGAAACTAAATATTTTAGCAAAGGTTTGAATTAAGAATTCATTGCTACATTCAAGACACATAATTAAGATATAATTTCCTGATATATGTTGGCTTCATACATAAAGTAACTTACAATAAAGACATAATCATTAGCACTGCTCTTTATTTAAGTATTAAATCAGTATCCAACAGCACTACTGCTGTATTTACAGTACAGAAACAGAGAAAAACATAAGCACATGAAAATTAGTTGACACAGGAAGATTACCTTGTATATAAAACAAAAGTCATATCCATAGCATTATTGTACATCAGGACTGTCTCATCTTGGCACAACACACAGTCAGAAATGCATAACATAAACTTGCAAAATTTTAACAGTGGTAACTGCCAAAAAACAGGACAAAGAAAATACAACCTAACATGTTAAAATCCACAAAAAATCGAATTATTTATAATTAATTTATCTAATTGATTTTCAGATATTATGGTAATTATATACAGTACATCATAGACATGCATTTTGTGTTCTACATTTGGCGCACACAATTTTTCTTCTAGCAAATTTGTATTTTCCCTTCAAATTATTTTGAATGTATGTACAATTTCTATTAATGGTTTCTAAATCATACTTTACCTAATTTACAGTTACACTTAACCAATCATTTTGCTTCAAAATGTATCAAGTTAATTATGTTGGCCAGGCTTAAGTAGTGCCTCAGTGATTACTGACCAATAAACTGTTTCCTGTATGATGCAGTTACATCCTTCTCATGAATTGTGTCCAGTAATATTTCAGTTTGAATTGCAGAGAGGCAATGCACTTAGGATTTGTTAGATGTAGTGCTTAATAGTATGCCATAAGGTACATGATACCTTCCTGCAACATTTCTTGAGGGAAAGTTGTCGCAGCCTCACTTCCAATAGCCAGCATGCAGTTATCTTGGTCCATAATAAGGACAGGGTTAGACAGTGGTCTTTGCTGTAGAAAGGCATCAGGATTCTCGGAGGTCTTCAAGACAAACAAAAACCAACAAAGAAAACAGGCTGAATTTATTTTATTCTCTGTTGTCCTATACAGATTTATTATACATTTACCTATTCATGGAGCCACTTTCACCACGGTCACCAGATCCATGGGGACAGAGACAATCCTCATAGCCAGCCCTGTCAGTGCCAGTGGTTGCATTGAAGTCACCCATGACCAGAGGAGTGTCACCTTGTGGGCACCCACCAACCACCGAGCGAAGCTGCAAATAAAATGTCTCCCTCACGGAGATATCCCTCACCGCGGTCGGAGCATACACTGAGACAACAGACAAGGCACCCAGGGAAAGGTCAGGGTCTGCAAATCGCTGGATCCTGGTTCCAGTGCCCTGAACCACATCATTGGACATGGTACTCCAATACTGGTGGCGTGGTGAAGGAGATCAATCACATCCTCGTGGGCAGACGCTGGAGGCTCTTGCAAAACTGCAGGGTCTACAGAAGTGCCCAGTTTGTGAATTGTGACCACAGACTTGTTGTTGCTACTCTTAGGATCTAGCTTAGGTCCAGTAGGTTACTACCAACTAGGAAAATGAGCCTGGACTTGGCCAGACTCCAAGACCAGGCTGTTTCTAATGAGTTTGCACGCAGTTTGTGTGAGGAACTTTCAGATTTGGGTACGACTGCTGATCCTAATGTGATGTGGGAGACCTTCCGTGACAAGACCCTGAAGGTTGCTGAGGGTTGTGTTGGTATTACCGATGTTACCAGAAGGAGGAGTTTCATCTCGCAGGGCACCCTGGATATCATCGAGAGGAGTCGCAACGCACGGCCCAATGGCAACTCTGGTCTGTAACGAGAACTGAGAAGTACGGCTGCGAGGGCTCTGAGGGCAGATAAAGAGGCGTTTGTTAGAGGAATCTGTGAGCAAGTGACACACCATCTGTAGGAATGAACTTATCATGACTTACAAACCTGAGCGCACATTAAGATCTCAAGATGCCGGTCTGCTTATGATTCCAAGGATTAATAACATAACAGTGGGAGGTCAAGCTTTTAGTTACAGGGCCCCTAAACTGTGGAATAGTCTTCCCACTTCAATAAGAGATGCCTCTTCGGTCTCAGCCTTTAAATCCCGGCTGAAGACTCACTACTTCAGTTTAGCATATCCTGACTAGAGCTGCTGAATAACTATACAGACTGCATCTTTGTTGTTAGTCATTAGCACTAAAACATAAGTAACATGATAGTTATAATTGAATACTAACCCTCACCTATTCTGTTTCTGTTCTTGGTACTCAAATGTGGCAATTGGTGCCACGATCCACCTGCCAAGTTGTTTGCCTGCCTATGGTAAAGTCATCCCTGATGGAGGATTCCAGGAATCATGAGAAAGAGGGGTCCTTTCATCGGATTGGCTGGCCCAGCACTGTTTTAGCCGTGGAATGGCCAAATGGGGGAGGCAGCTTGATGGATGAGGTCTCCAGGACTCTAAAAATATCCAAATCTTATTATGTGATATCATCTACTGTTAAATTCTGTTCCGTACTTCTAAAATTTTTATTTTTATGCTGTATTAAGGATTTGTTCTGTTCTGTGTATTGTATTGTATTGACCCCCTTCTTTTGACACCCACTGCACGCCCAACCTACCTGGAAAGGGGTCTCTCTTTGAACTGCCTTTCCCAAGGTTTCTTCCATTTTTTCCCTACAAGGTTTTTGGGAGTTTTTCCTTGTCTTCTCAGAGAGTCAAGCCTGGGGGCTGTCAAGAGGCAGGGCCTGTTAAAGTCCATTGCAGCACTTCCTGTGTGATTTTGGGCTATACAAAAATAAATTGTATTGTATTGTATTGTAGGAATCTAGCAAGTCCTACAGAGGAATTGAACCATTACGCACATCTGAATCTGTTCCTCGGAGAGTCACAGTCCAGGCGGCTGATGGAACGGTCCTTACGGATGACACTGCAGTTGTGACCCGCTGGGCTGGCTACTTTGAGCAGTTGTTCAAAGCTAATCCTCCGGCTAGGACGTTGAATATATCTGGGTCCACGGTTCTTAAGGCTGATCCTCCGATTAGCTGTGAACCACCCAGTCTCACTGAGATTGCACAGGTGTTGAACCAGCTGATGGGGGGAAATGCTGGAGTGATCTGTGGTATGCGGAGAGAGCTTCTCCAGGCTGGTGGTAAGGCTGTCCTCCTGGCATTGCAAGCAATCTTTGCTTCCATTTGGGAGACTGGCATCATCCCAACTGATTGGAAAATGGGACTTGTCGTCCCTATCTGGAAAGGGAAGGGTGATCGCCTGGATTGCAGCAACTACAGATGGATAACACTGCTCTCGGTGCCGGGTAAGGTCCTTGCTAGGGTCATCCTTAATAGGATCCGTGATCACTTGCTCACCTACCAACGATCGGAACAGTCTGGTTTTACGCCTAAGAAGTCTACCATCAACCGCATCCTGGCACTGAGAGTTCTCATGGAGCGCAAATGCGAATATCGGCAAAGTTTCTTTGCAGCTTTTGTCGATTTTCGCAAAACGCTCGACTCAGTTGATCGAGCTGCCCTGTGGAACATCCTGAGAATTCGCGGGATCTCCTCAAGGTTGCTGGATATCTTGGCCGGCCTGTACACTGGTACTGTGAGTGCTGTGCAGAGTGGAGGCAGGACCTCTGTGTTTTTCCCAGTTGATTCTGGGGTTCACCAGGGGTGTGTTCTTGCTCCTACTCTGTTCAATGCTTGTATGGACTGGGTATTGGGCAACGTTGTGGGGTCCAGCGGCTGTGGGGCATCTGTTGGTGAAGAAAGATTCATGGACCTTGCTGATGATGCTGTGATGTTTGCCTAATCAATGGAGGCTCTGATCAGGGCGCTCGAGAGACTGAGTGAGGAGTTTGAGTGTCTGGGCTTGCGAGTGTCCTGGGTAAAAACCAAGATCCAGGCCTTTAATGACCTCTTGGGCACGGCCATCAGCAGTGTGTCTGTTTGCAGAGAGTGTTGACCTTGTCGAGAGATGTACTTACCTTGGCGGTGACATTCATGTCTCTGGTGACTCTTCCTATGAAGTCAGTAAACGGATTGGGAGAGCATGGGGGGTGATGAGGTCGCTGGAAAGGGGTGTGTAGCACTCCCGATATATATGCAAAAGGACGAAGGTCCAAAAAAAGTGTTTAGAGTCTTGCTGCTTCCTGTCTTGCTATATGGTTGCGAGACATGGACACTTTCCAGTGACCTGAGATGAAGACTGGACTCCTTTGGTACTGTGTCCCTCCGGAAAATCCTTAGGTACCGTTGGTTTGACTTTGTGTCGAGTGAGCGGTTGCTCTTGGAGTCCCGAATGAGACACATTACCTGCATTGTGAGGGAGCATCGGTTACAGCACTACGGCCATGTAGTGCGTTTCCCCGAGGGTGATCCGGCTCATAAGATCCTCATTGTTGGGGACCCGAGTGGCTGGACTAGGCCAAGAGGTCGCCCATGTAACACCTGGCTGCGGCAGATAGAGGGTCATTTCCGGGGGGTGGAACTGGACTGTGTGTCTGCCTGGGGGGTTGCAAACCAGGATCCCGAGTTGTTTCGTCATGTAGTGGGTGAGGCAACACACTGTACTAGTGCATGCTCCCCAACTTGACTTGACTTACCTATTTATAACACTGAATTAATGTGCTAATTTAACAGAAGCAGTTATACACAGCCTGTAATTGAAATAGCAAAGAAATCACTAAAAATTGAAGATTGTTATATTCTGTTGAACCCTTTCATTCAAATTATTTAATGTATAATGTCATTCCTGTAGCTAACATTAAAAACAACACTAAAAATTGCTACCAGTTACAGATGGATAGAATTGCAGTAACTGTCTTTAATTTTTAAAATGCAAAGTTTTACATTAAGGACATGAACTAATGCCTAATGTTTTGTTTCCCAACGTAGAGAAAGTGAAGGAAACATGGATGGCAGAGCTCTAAACATGGCGATGGCATTTTTCATTAATGAAAAAAAAAGAACATAATTCTTATTAAATATCTTTCACATTATGTTCTAATATAACTTGAACATTCTCCTTTTAATGAATACAACAACATACAACAAGCTTTAAATTAAGAATAATTTATACCAAAAATTATATGATATCTGGTATTATTTTTACCTACTAATATGCTGGAACATGAATGAACAATTGAAATGAACCTTACATAGATCACATTTAAAGTTTTAAGTATTCTTTAAAATATTCCTTCATTATTTATACCTAATAAAAGATAGTGTCAGTCAGTTTTTTATTCATTCAGTTGTGTCTTAAAAAGATGCTAGACAAAACTGTTTACAATGCTAATAAATGGCTTTTAAAAAACATAATTAAAGGCAAAAATTTGTTTCAGAATAACACAGTACAACTTTCTAATACAATGAAGAAAAAGGAACCTGGAATTCACAAATCAACAGTTACTGGCAAAGACAGCAGCAATAATATTTTTCATGAAAAGTTCTCAAAGTTTGGCTTACTATAATATAGACTAGGTCTTTATGGAAAAATGGCATACAAAAGTGCAACCCTTTGAGCACCAACTGCAAAATATCATAACTTTAAACAACTTCAATTTGTCTTTCATTTAGGCCTATCATGCTGCAGCACTGCGTAAAGTGCATAACTAACTATAAAATGAGTTTGAATAAAATATGCATGACAAATTTTACCCTCATTGTGCATATGTGGAGGCTTCAGGATCTTCTTCATTACAACATAAAACTGTGCTTTTCCATAAAAACATATAAAACACATATAAATGAACAAGTATATCATACTGAGGTTTTAGGCAAGTAGAGATATCCTACAGAGGTGTATTTACTGTGTTTCCTGATCAAGGACATGATACATACGACTTACCAACTTAACTTGTGGGTGTATAAAATTAGCAGGGCGTTAACATTTCACTCAGACTGGGGCCTTCACCTATGCCATTAAAGTAATAAAGAGCACTGTCTCATTCAGTGCTAGCTGTAGAATACAGGTAAAGCTGGGCAAGTCGCGCCCAAACCTTAGATATATATATTTTTTTTTAATTTAAGCATGAGTGGCGAACTCTATGGAGATCTCCATTTTGTGCTTCTGATGAGCTCATGTATGGTATTGATATCGAAGTTAAGAGGGATGGGTGCCCCCTTGCAGTTTCAAGTGCAGCAATCTTTTTATATTCGAGCAATGACCTTACAATCGTGGATACCTCAAAATCAATAATAATTTTAAAATATTGGCCTCTAAATTTTAAAGTTATTCTTTAAAGGTAATAGAAGCGACTTGGGTCGTGTTCGCTTTTACTACCGGTAATAGCATGAGGCGCGTGCAATGCAGTTACAATTTAGCACATTTTTTAAATATACATTTTGATTTATTTTTAAGCAAGCAGAAGTCTGTATCAGAACGTCTAACAACTTTTTTCATAAATCACTGTAAAAAATAAATAAATCAATGACATTTAACCAACATTTATTTCATAATAACTCTCTGTATATATAAAATCTAACAATGATGGTGCTCGATAAAAAGAGCCCGTTGTTGCTGTGCAGCCTCAAACCACTCATTAATGCCTGAAATGGCAAGAGAAGCGCTAAATGTACCAATATGTTCGAATACAAGAACTGCGTGCAGTGGAAGTTATAATTCAGGCCAGTGTTTACTGCATTTATTTTTAAAATTTTATGTAATGGTTACACAAAACTAACTTGCCCCACTACTTCTGTTTTGTGTCGTAATGATTATAGGTATCAACGTGGACAGGTGAATTCTTGTGGATTCATAAAAACAGAATGCACTGCAGCAACAGTAAATGTCAATTAGAAACTTACCTTTTACTATTTCCAGTGCGACTTCGTCAACTGAATCCATTGGTTTATATGTGGAAATATGTTACTTATTAGCTGCGTAGAGCAAAGCAGTAATTTAGCTATCTATATAACGATTGCAACATTGTTAATAACCTTATGGTGAAAACGTTTCGAAATGTAACGTCTGATCGTGGGAAAGCTAAGGACGCTTCGCAGGGAATGCGTTTACGCATACTCAAAGAAAGGTATATTCCATTACATCCAAAGAAGGGGTCAAAATCAGCGCTGGATATTATATCTGAAAAAAAAAAAACCATACTTGTAAAAAAAAAAAAAACAATTGGACACTGAAAAGAAACTGTAATTATACCGTTAGCTTTTCATATACTTAACAATGTCATTGACGTAAATAAATTCTTTTGCTAAAATAATGGAACGATCCTGTATATTACATCACATAATGGCTACCATCGCTCAGCATTCATGCTTTTGCTGATGATTTGCCGTTGTTTTATTTGCTGCTCGTTTGTGCCTTAAGTTTAAAATGACTTTTGAGCTATATCAACACTACACATTATATTGTTTGGAGTTTCAAGTTCATGATGCTGTGTCTTTGATAGATATGTTTTGTCATTTGAAATTAAAATCCCTGGATAAGTCAACCCGTTTTGTTGATGCTATGAAGCTGGTTAATTTTAATTCCAGTGAGACTATATGACTGAAAAACAAAATATATATTCTTGTTAAGTACTACCATGGGGATATCATTGAACTATATAAAACTTTTAAAGATTCCTAAATTCTTGAACTTTTCTTTTTATGTTAATAAATTCCAACAACACTGTTTGGATTAAGCCATTTATTTGACACAGTGACTCTTGCATCAAACCACCAGACACATTTTTTATATAAGGGTCATTTATTTTAAAATATGGAAACCACTTTCATTTGAAAAAAAATGTTACCATTTGAATATAATAAAGCACTACCCTTTGCAGGGAATCCAGCTGTTAAATCATAGTAGTGACAGAGAAAGGCCACTGAATTAGGCAAGTGTTAATCTGAAATGTCGTTTTTGTTAAGAAAATCAAGGTTGTATTCTAAAACCTTTCTGGAATAGAAATAGTTCAATTTAAGTCTCAGGGTTATGTCTTACTCATTTCTTAAAACAAGATAAACCTAGACGGTTTTAGTTCTTGAAATAAGAATACATGTCCTTCTACACTCATCACTGTAGTTGATAACAGGCTTTTCTCTCAGAGTCCAAATTTTCTTGAAATTATACTTTATATCTAAGTCAGATACCTTAAGACCAATTATCTTGAATTGAGCAAAATAATCTATCAGGTACATTGCAACATGAGATATCTAATCTCTTGGGGCAAAATATTAGATATATTACCTTAAAATAAGAAATTTTTACTTGTTAAGAAAAAAATGTTTTGCAGTGTGTAGTAAGTGATATTGACCAGAAATTAAATGAATTGGTTAAAAAATAAATGCTGCATCTGATTACCTGTTTTTACATTCTGCTAATTATATTCAAAGTTGTAATGCTGTCCGATGCACAATACAACAATCTTTCTGTGGACTATAGAGTATCACATTAATAGGCTGGAAATGCATTCTATTTACATAAGCAAATTCATTCTCTGAAGGCACCTTTATAGTGTAGTGTTAATAATAATTCTTGTCATTTATATAGCGCTTTTCTCACTACACAAAGTGCCCAGAACTTGCAGGTTAAGGGCCTTGCTCAAGGGCCCAACAGAGCAGAGTCCTTTTTGGCATTTATGGGATTCAAACCGGCAACCTTCCGATTGCCAGTGCAGATACCTAGCCTCAGAGCCACCACTCCGCCTAGTGCCACAATGGATCGATTCTCTGCTTTTTTCTGGTGACTCACTATCCTTAAAAGGACTGCTTGCCTTTTGCCACAATAGTAGTAAAAGGCACCTGTGACTGTATGGAGCTGCTGTTTTTATACGTTCTCCAGCTATATGTGATGTAATGCCAGCTCATTCTTTTGGTGATTTATCCCTAGCTGATGTAACTTGTCCAGCATCGTTGCAATAACAATGTGCATGGAGATGACTGCTCCAGTTACATTTGGAAAACCAGACATTGCTGCAAATTGCGCTTTTATGTTTTCCAGTTCAACCACAGTGTAAGGAAATTCTATATCTGAATGACAAGCAAATAATACCATCCTATACAGCTAACATGGCATGACTCAGTAATGATTGAGAAATAGCTGCTTGGTCAGCAAGTTCACGTTAAAAAACTCCTGTGGGTAAAAACCCGAGAGTGGACAGAACTTGCAATGAACAGATACAGCACAATTCCTCAAAGTCTGCCTTTTTAATGCCAGCACCGGTTCAGTACACAGCTCCAAGAGGATATCTCTTGGAAATTGAAATCGACTTAGAAACCAGTCATCATCATCTGTAAACATGCACTCTCTTCTAATTGTTTCATTTCCGATGTCTTCTAACAATGCTAAAACAGCTATGGTAGTTGGAATAGTTCCGTGTAATGATTACGATCAAGTGAATTAAATTTGTAAATGACATGCAATTAATTTCAGTGTGTTTGATAAAACCCACATCACAGATGTGAATCTAAACGTCAACTAGCAAGCATTGAACAGAGGTTTACGTAAGACTAAAATGTTTTGTGCATGTGTTAGATCTTCACACATTTTTATTTTTTTGTCAAGAGTTCTGCAAAGTGTAGCATTTGCAGAGCAGCACAGCATAGAGCTATAGGCTGGAGAATCAGCACTCAGTTAAAGTAAGAGGGGGTCCGGGAGACAGTGCAGCATCTGTACCTGCTGTGTCTTTATGTCAGTGAGTATATTACTTTATTACACCTCAATAGTGGACGTTATATGTATATGTATATGTATACATGTGCTGATGATGGTGAAAGGATGGTTGGCGTCTAGCTGATTTCAATGGCAAAAGTCCAGGGATTCCAGTTTTTTATTCCTGTCCATCCCTGATTAAAGCTTACTAAATTAATAACAGAAGTTAAAATTGTGGACTATAATGCACTGTTTAGTCATATAGTTGAAATACATGTTTTTAAAAGTGATTCAGATATTTGACTAGTTTATTTTACTCAAAAAAACAAAGAAATGCATATACACCATGTTTACAAAGTAATTGCTTTCAACCTACATCTATTCCCCAGAGAACAGCACTGGCTAGCACAGATCGCTCTCTTTCTATGTTAAGTATTGTTCCAAGTTAATCAATTACTGTGATTCTTGTGGTTTATTTATTTGTTTATTTGCCTAAAACTTAGCTGCATGTTTTGTTCATTTTTTAAATATGTTGCTTGCTAGTAGTGATCCCATTTTCAATATGAGAATGTGATAAATGAATTTATGTAGCATCATCTAATGCCTTAGACTTTATCAATAGTGTCTATTGCCCATGGGGTAAAGTTTGCTGCCAGAAGAACAATAGTAGAAAATCAATCAAAGGCTGATTTATTCTTTCCAGTATCAGAATTACTATGCTGCTTTGAAATTACTATTCTCTATCTGTAATTAGGTACAGGCTCAGTCAGAAACTAGTTGGGTGTTCAAAGGCAGGACCCCTCTCAGTTTAATTCATTTTCTGTTTTTTTCCCAGTCACGAAGTCTGATGAGTCATTCTAACCATGCATTTAATCTTTTCATAATAATTAACTAAAATAATTGCTTAGTCTGAATAAAATGTATAGTAGGATAACCTTCACGTGCGGAATGCTGCCTGAGATCAGGTTAATATCCATTTCCAACTGTGGTTCACCTCACTTTGCACAATATGATTTATTGTTAGGATGGTGCTTCATACTTCACTCGACATTGTGTAGGTTTATTGTTTTCGTTTAGCTATTCAGTATAATTAAGCTCTAGCTAGGGTATGCTTATTTAATTATAACCTGTTTGTATTAAAAAATAGAACTGTTAGGAGGTTCAACAATTTCCGCTTTGGTAAAACTTCATGGGCCTTTCACAGTTGAAAAATATAAAAGAGGAACTGAAACATGCATCATGTACAGTATATGCCTCTAGTTATTTCAAAGCATAGTCAAATTAAAAAAAATAACTATTGATTATATTTCAATGGTGAAATGTACTGATTCTACTTGCCGATTACTCTGGATGAAGTCACATTTTCCTGTTAAGACTGTATTCTGCACAAAACCATAACCGTGTGTGATACAGTAGCTCAGTTCACAGCATTAATAAGAAAATGTGCATTTCTTCTCTCAGGGTACTCTGTTTTCCACAGACCAATAATTTAAAGCTTAATTACAGTGAGCTGTAACATTGTGTACTGTGTTGTACAATTCATTCATTTTGTTTACTAGTGGGAGTGCAAGGGCATTAATATAAAACACATATTTATCTTTCATGTTACGCATTGGGGTGATATATGTTCAATTCTATTATGTTTCAAGGCTCTATGCATTTTTTTCCCTTGCCTATATTTTTTTCCACAAACAGTCCCAGAATTACAAGTAAGGAATGGCACAGTAATTTCCACAGAGTAATTTTTTAGGATGGCCTCTCTTCATATTCAAGTGATACAGCTTTATTTCCTTTATCTTAATGGAAATGTAAAGAAAACAGATGGTGCCCTGGAATACTAATTATAGGAATGGAAAAGAGAACTGCCTGAGCCCTTGTAATCTTGAGAATTTAGCTTCTACTATAAATATATGTCTTACTTTGCATAACCCCAAAGCCAGAAAAGTGCCTCTTTACCACAGATTTTATATTAAGTGCTATATTTTCTGATAAAATATAAAACATAGTATAAAACAACTAGCTGTGTTTCTCAGGATTGCCTCGGTTTTATTTCCAAATTTAATTTACATGTATCTGAGCTAGTGACATCCAGGTGCCCAGAAGATTCCTATAAGAGGTCTGGCTGCCAAACATGGACTCCAAGAAAAATGCAGCTGCATGAAATGGAGTGTGTAATTTGATAGGATGATAGGAATCTGTGGTTAAAATACAGATTCTCCTTTATAGCATTCTGTTAATCCATCCATCCATTATCCAACCCGCTATATCCTAACTACAGGGTCACAGGGGGCAGGAAATAAACCCCAGGCAGGGAGCCAGCCCACGCACACCCACACACCAAGCACACACTAGGGACAATTTAGGATCACCAGTGCACCTCACCTGCATGTCTTTGGACTGTGGGAGGAAACCGGAGCACCCGGAGGAAACCCACGCAGAAACAGGGAGAACATGCAAGTTCCATGCAGGGAGGACCTGGGAAGCAAACCCAGGTCTCCTTACTGCGAGGCAGCAGCGCTACCACCGCGCCACCGTGCCACCCGCATTCTGTTAAAATTATGTCTATTCATTTTACCTCTATTCCTCCCAATCTCCCTTGACCCCCCTGCTCAGTTGAGACTCTCATTCATGTTCATGTTCAACTAGTCAGTTTTTAAAGTTTGCTTCTGACATTGAAAAGGATGGACAAGAGACTCCTGACCTCATCAGATTTATCATCCCCTCCCTGCCACTGTATCCCTATGTTGGGTTGCAAGCCTTGCATTTATTTTCTGTTTTGTAGTTGGTTTTACCAATTCTGAAAAATTATTTCTCAAGTTTACACGCCATTTCTGTTAGATTTGCTTATATTTGTATTCTATCTGTTATAAACGTGCTACCATTTTACGTCCTTTATGGATGGATCCCTAGGAGGCGGGGCCACCCTGTCATCAATGCTGCTGGCTCCTCCTTAAAAGTTGGCCAGAAGGAGAAACCCAGCAGGGGAGCATTTAAAGTAATAGAGTTTTCCATGCGTATTGATTTTTTTTTTTTGATTTTCTGACTCTAGCTGTCTCTATCTTTGATATCTCTCTTACAATTGACCATGACCCTCTAGAGGTTTATCTTTTGCAGGGGATGCTGTTGACTGGAATTTTTGTTATCCTCTCCTCCAATGTCAACTGGCCATAGTTCAACAATTAAACTACTGGACAGATAGTGCTGGGCACCGTTTATGTTAATCAGTTCCTGACTACTTTGTATCTCTACATAATTAGTAAAGTTTGTACTGTGATTTGATTTTACTTGAGAACTTGTCACAGTGCTCTCTGCCCGTACTAAGTGAAGAGTGTGATGCAAGAGTAAACTGAAATGAATTGATTTTTTTTTTATTATTCTGCTTTAGTCTCTGGATATTTTCCTTCAGTTGGGACTTGCTAGCTTTGGATTGCTCTTTATAAAACTATGTTCTTTTGAGATTTTTGTGTTATATTAGCCTTTTATGCCTTTTCTCAATAAATATATTTTATTATAAAGATTCACATTGCCCTTTGGCTACAAGCCAGAGGTTTTATGGCTTCTTTCCCTTGTTGGGTATTTTGAGTCATTTGTAATATTTTGAACTTTTAAAACAAACTCCCTATTTTTAGGCCTGTGTAGGCTGCAGCCTACAGATAGCAGTGGTAGAAGATGAGTGAGTGGGGTGAACCTTTTGGGCTGGGAAGTGAAGACACTGGCATGTTTTTATGGCTTATTTGGAGGCTCCAAACACTTTCACCGTGTCTCACAACCCTAAGTTATTGAATCTTCCCAAAACATGTATAACCGTTTTAAGGAAATGCTGTGACAAATATGTACACGCAGACCCAAACAGACTGAGAGTCAGCTGTATCTTTCTATCTTTCTGTTATTTGGTTTTGCCTGTGATTTTGTTTTAAAAATCTTCTGTAAAATTAAAATGGGAAAAAATGTATTATGTTTGATCTGATCTTTGATCCTAATCCATTATGAGATTTGATTCAGCTGAGTCAAATTAGTATTCCATTAGTTAGCAGAGTGATCTTCACATATGACAGTAAAACAATGCTGGGCCATTTATGATGGTGGCGTAATGGTGAGAGATTTGCTCTATGACCCCACTTTACAACAAATAATTCTGGAGGAAATGTGAGCACATGAAGAAAGCTTGGAGACATGACAAAAAGAGTGAGGAAAATGGGGTGAATTCAGAACAGATTATCTGCTTGAAAAATGCTAAGAATTACATTACCATCGCCACCCATGTAAACGTTTTTCTCAGTTGATAGATAACATTATAGAATATAGTCCTACTTGTTCTGACCATGAGCCATCATTACCACCCGTCCACAGCCTTGGTATGTGTTAAGAACATGAGTTATGCAGATAAGTATTTATATTCATAAAAAAATAATAATCAAAGATTATGCTTTATTGGTAGGAGAGTTTATTAAATGAAACAGCTGGCATGTGGAAATGGAGGAGTCACCTGGGAGTGGCATGGCGTTTGACCCTGCAAGGTGCCCTAGAAAGGCAATATATGTGCCCTTAGCTACTGTACATGATACACTTATTATTCTACTATAATTTATAATAGTCATAGAAATTATTAGTCTTAACAAACATTTGGTTTCTAATGATAATCATGTAGATTCAAATATAATGTGATATGTTACTGTATTTCTACAGAGGCTGGCTATTTTTCCGAAATTTTTAGAATTCATGCCTTTCATCAACATCTCCACATATGCATGAGTATTCCCTTTCATATCGCTAATTATGTTTCACATTTTTTCCCAGTAAATGAAATTAGTATTTAAGCCGATATGTAAATACAAGCCATCCACTTGTAAGCTTGACCCATTCCTATTGGTGTAGTCAGATCTTGCTTATCTTATTTATTTTTGCGTTTGATTCTATTAATTATTTGTCTCTTTACTTTGGTATTATCCCACATTTACTTTAAAATTGGCACTGTTACCCCAGTATAAAAAAAGCTAATAGTGATAATGGTGACATCATCAACTGTTGCCTTTTTGAAATTGAATACATATTTTGTACGCTCTAAATCTGGTTGCTTTCCTGAGCTAAGCACTAGCCAAGGCTTTGATAAATGACTTAAATGATCTACAGTATTCTGTGCCACTCATCCTGGATTATAGTGCATTCTTAGTGAAGCATTTCATGACATTTCTCATGCACTGCTTTTGGAATGCCTTCTTCCTTAAGTTTTGCTGGTATTTGTTATGCATGGTTTTAGCCAGGCTCAAATAATAGTTTTAATTCATTAAATTTAAATATTGTACTTTTCACATGACTCTTTTTAAAATATAGTGTCCCTATGGGATTTGTAGGGAGCTGTTTATACGTTATCGCCTACCATCTTTCTCATTTTCTTTCTATTACACATCAATGTAGTATTCATTTTCATAGTTAAACTGATTAAAGTCAACTTTTTCACCATACAACATTCTATAGCTTTCCCTTCTTCATTTCTGATCAGTTGTCTCAATGATACACAGTGATGGTTGACACATCAGCTATTTAAGCTTGCTAATAGTGTCTGTATAGGGTAGGATCAATGGATTTTTTTCCAGTCATCCATTAAATCAGATTTGTCCAGCTTTGTAGTAAATGAAATATGCACAGTTTTTAACTGTGAAAAACTACAGTTCTTTTTAAAAATTTCATTGGCAACTTTTAGACTTACTGAGTAAAGCCCATTACTCTTAGTAAACCCATTTTACACAGATTTTTAATTTGTACTGTTGTTCTCCATTTCTTTAGAGCTGATCGTGCTTTGCTTTGAGTGAGTTTTGATACTTTGGTCATTTTTGTATTCCTGCTATTCACTTTGTAATATACCAGATTCAATTTTGAATTGAACTGTTGGACGTCTCGGAGGTTTGTTGTTTTGTGTAATACACCTTCACTGTATGTGAGTGAGCTCAACTGAAGTAATCAGGTGACCTCTAAATAGAAATACTACACTTGGCTGAAAGTTGTACAGAGTTGGTTTCTATCTTGATCCCAGTGCTTTCAGAATAAAATCCTGTTTGGAATTAAGTAGGCATTAAATTGAATAAATTGATGGATGTATTGTAAAGAATTTGGGTTGTAGCTGAGTTTATTTATGCTAGTCATGAGAAGCAAGAAAGGCTCTTTCTCAGTACACTCATTAGTGTATCTAGCCTCCTACATCGAAAGCCACTCTGATCGTTAGTGTTGACAATTTTCCTCCTTCATCCAGTATACAGCAGTGTTTCTCAGCCTTTTTGGTGTTATAAGCCACTTATTCCCATATAAGAGTCTTTGCAACCAGGTCAGGTGAGGTTTGTGACTCTCCAAGGGTAATTAAACTGTAATCATATATATATAAGGTAAGTCAAGTGTGATCATTACAGTCAGGAGGGAGAGCGAGCATGACCTACCAAGACCCACTACCTATACAAACAATGGCAACTTGTGACACACTGGCAACAGCCTTTAATGCATGCGACCCAGTGGTTGAGAAACATTAAGGAAGCCACTAGACAAAGCTGTAAATATTTAGTCTGAGGAAACTACCATTTATATGAAGTGGGACAGAAAAAAAAAACAAAAACTCTTGCATAAAGGTGATTAATTTTACAGAGACTGCTACCTTACAGATCTAGTGTACTAAGTTCAAAAGTCTGTGGCCAGTCATTGTCCATGTAGAGTCTGCATGTTATTCTTTGTTTGTACTGGTTTTCAACTCCTTGGTTATCCAGCCACATAACAAATGACGTGCAAGTTAGGCTAACTGGCAGTTCCATATTGGTCAATGAGTGAATATGTGTGAGTGGCCAGTGCTACCAGGATAGTCTCTAGCCCCCAAACAACCAAGAACTAGACTATGCAAATATAACAACTTTATGTTATGCTACTGAACAAATTCTAGAATAGACTTGTTTGTGCAACTGGATAATTAAACAGCTGCAATGAACAAAATATAAAGAGTGCATTCTTCAAGAATATTGTATTACACAGCACTGAATGTGAATTAGGCAATCTGAGAATTTTATGCTACATTATAAATCATATTAATTATATGAGAAAGAAAACTACAGAATCCATCCATTTTCCAAACCTGTCATTTCCATAACCAGGCGGCAAGCAATCTTAAGCCTATAGTGTCTTGATAAAAAGAGGTTATAAATGTATGTAAATCAGATAACAGCAGAACATAATTCTTTATGCATGCAAAATGCATAGCCATGGCAGGAATTGAGATATATTGTCCTCAACATCTGCCAGGCTATCCACTTTGCCTCTTTGATCATTAAGGGCATCTGCCAAAGCTGAACATTATCCACATTTCTATCTTTGAAGTTTGTATAGAACTGTACAAATCTCCATGAATCTTCAAAGGCTGTCTGCAGCTATCGAACAAGCAATTTGAAGAGTTTCAGCACCATATGTAATGCAATCCATATTTTCTTTTTTTCTATTTCCTCTTTGTCAGTGTGTTTAAAATATTTTTGATAGAAAACTACATAACTGCACAGTGCCCTACATTCAGGACAAATGCATTGGGGATTTTAGACCTAGCCGTTAAAATGAATAGTATGAATATTTTCCAGTTAAACCCAACAGTCGATAACTCAGTGGATTTTTTTCAGAAAGTCATTAAACACCCACTCCATACCACACAGAGTTTATAAGGGTTGAGATCACAGACAGATGAGGTGATCCACAAGAGATGCTTGTTTACTGTGATGTTAGACATGGAGATGCCTTTTATAACTGGAGGAAAAGTGCAAACACAATGGCATCACCCTCAGCGATAACAGTAATACTAGCTATCCAGGTTATACAAGACGGTCATTCATCTAATTATTTAGTTCTGTTTTAGGAAAGGAAATATTTGGTTTTTAAATGTTGACCATTTTCTATTTTCTGGCTAAAATGCAAGTGTCCAATCCATCATCAAGAACTTGTTATTTTTGTGTATGATTGGAGTCCATTATTGCAGTAGCTCCTTATTGAGTTGGAACCACGAAAGCTACTTCTATGTATTTCCTAGTTTAGTGTTTCACAAATAGTAAATAATAATTAATTGGAAGTCTTGTTGTATAATTGAATCCATGCACTGTGGAAAGCATCTGCAGTAGAGGATCTGGTGGGGGAGACTGGGGTTCACAGACATCGCTGCAGGTCTCCATACTATTACCAGAGACAACATCAGTGGTGATATTCGATAATGTTAAAAAAAAAAGATTCAAAGTCGATACGTTCAATATTTGATTTCACATTTTCTACAAATCACAATGCTGTATTGGAATCAAAGCCTAAAATTACAGGTGCCTTACCATAAAATGTGAATTCAATAGTGTCTACCAACAAGAAACAGTAAAAGTTATTAGCACAATTTCTCACACATTTTCCGTCAACCATTTTCTAAGTAGCAACTCAGCATGCATTAAAAGTGGCATTTCATTCTGTTCTATCATGACTTATCTCTATCACAGTTTGTAACGATACTCTGAAGTGTGACAGTGTTGTCTTTTTCAAAAATGTAAGAATTTCCTTTGATAAAAATATCAGATCATTTCAAAGTTATTGCCACATGCACACAGTGCAATAAAATTACTATCCACATGTTTGACCAACATGGAGCAGGCTGTCAATCTCCTTGTCAGACAGCCTGAACCTCACTCTTTTTGTTATCTGTAATATAACATCACAGAATAATAGGTACCTTACGACCAGTGGCGTAGTTAGGGGCAGGCGGTCCGCCCCGGGCGGCACATTTTGGGGGCGCCATTATTGGCCCAAAAGCTCAGTACAATTCATGTGTAAGTAGCAGGGCTTGGAAAAATATCACTCATTAATGAGTGAAATTCTCTGATTTTTACCCACAAAGGCTTTAAAAATAATTTTCAGACTGTCCTTCTGTGACGGCATCAGATACAACAGTTAAATTTATGAGGCAATAACAAAAATAAGCAAACATTACACCGATAATAATTTCTAGGAAGATAAACAACTAATTTACAATGTATAATTTTGTTTCGTTATCAATCTGAATGCGTTCCTGCTCTGCACAGAAAACATCCCCACCTATCACTTGTACACTACACTGGTTCTGGTTTTCGCCGGGTAATTATATTAAACTAATAATTTGCACATGGCTTATTAGTGCGTCTATACTATATTCTTGTCTAGTTGATGCTTATAAATAATTATATGTGAAAAATTATTGCTGTTTCTCTATATATATGAAGAAATCTATACAAAATGTATCTTAATTTTTCTCTATACGTGATTTTAATTTTCTAATTAAATAGGTTAACATATTCAAATATGTTGGAGGACAGCAAATTGAAGCCCCGCCCCGAGCGGCACGAACTCTAGCTACGCCACTGCTTACGACTACTGTTCTGTTAAATTGGTGCTAAAATTTGTTTTGCATGCTGATTTTACAACCACAAAACTGAGCAAAAAGACTGTTTTGGGGTGTTGGAAGAAAAGAACATTGCTCATTAAAGGTTTGGCCACACCGTACACTTCTTCTGGACCAATATATTCCTCAAAAAGATATCTAGATGAAAATAAATGGAGGAAAAACTGCCTTTTGGAATTCAACATGGCTAAACACAACCAACAATGAGATAAAAAGATCTACTGTTAGGCAAAATCTGTAATCCAGCGAGACCATAAAATTATTATCCAAATTAGATCAGAAGAAAACGCTGTACCTGTGGCCTTTGGTGAGATCCCGCTTTGGCCGGTACAGTATCCTCCCATTAATACCAGTGCTGTCCTGCATACGGGATGTGAGTTGTAGTGTCTGCATTGGTGCCAGTTTTTGGATTGCCAGCCACCATTACAACCCTTCTCCCTAATAAGCTAAACAATCTATATTTCTATTTGGACCAAAGGTGATTAATATGTAACATTTCATGAAAATGGGTTAATTTATTATTGTGTGATTGGTGAGCAGATTGACAAACAAATAATTTATGATATTACTTATCTAGATGCAGTTCAAGTTTATTATCATGTGTACAGAGTGCAATGGTATTCTTACTTACATATCTTCCATAGACTAGAGACAATAGTATAATACCAAAAACTGGTAGCCTTGTGACTTAAAAATGAAATTTGTCACTGGATCTGGTAGTACAACCCCAAATAACCCAAAAGGTTTTTCCAGAGATCGGTCATTGCATAGAGTTTCAAGCCTCTGCAAGTCATAGACTAACCGAGCTTAGCATTGGAAGGGGCAAGAGTTTTACCAGCTGAAAAGAGGCCAAGTTAAAGAAAGAGATGAGAGGAGATGAGGTTTAGGCATTCTCTTTGTGGGACTTCCATGGGAAGTGGGACAAGCCACCTGATCACATTTGTTAAAGCAGAAAACCAAAAACTGTACAGTTAAAGGCCACATGACTTCTTAATTCAAGCTTTTTTTTCGTTTCTACTCTATGTAATCTCTGTGTTTTATCACTCCCTTTTATTTATTAGTTTAAAAATCATTGTTTTTCTTTGGCATTAGTCTTTATTCTGGGTATGAACACTGTCAGTACAGCCCTCCCTCTTTGTGGCCGGTTGAAAAATGGATATCAGTTTTTGTTTCCTGCCTTGTACCCTATGTTGCTAAGATGAACCCCAGTCACCTGAGGTCCAGTATTACAATAAGATCATTCCAAAAATGGATGGATCAGTGCATAAATGGATAGACAGCAATTGTCTTCTAAGATGCCCACATTTTCATCACACATATCTATTACTGAGAATATATTTAGTTATTATATTGTCACAGCATATTCATATACAAAATAGCATACCAAGAAGAAATTTCCCACTCCACTATTTTGTCAAATAAGTTCTGATATAGCAAAATAAAATAGCACTTTTGAAGCACTTACTGCACATCAAAAAATAAAACCAAAGTGAGAATTAATTGTTTGAAAACCCTGGAACAATTTTATTTCAAACCTTTTCTCATTAAAGATATACAGTCAGGCCCATTAATGTTACAGCACATAATGCCACATATTTTTTTTATTTCCATAAGCTCCCAATGAAAGCATCTATGATGTACTCCACCTAATGTCACTCTGTGTAATGTAACAAATTGGTTAATGTCAAAAAGTTCATCTGCCCTGTGATTTAAATCCCTACCTTAATATCACAAAGTCACAGTCTGTGCTGCTGATTTTATCGGCGCTCTTCATTAATTGATTTCATGCAGCTAACATCAGTCTCTTTATGCACACAATTCTACCTCACAGAGGACTGCCTGTAATGTTGGAGTATAATGTAATGCATGGCCTGTGATTAACTGTATATGTAACTACAGCTGGTACTACATTGGCTAGGTGGGGAGGTAAAGTGTACAGGGTGAGTAGATGTGGACTTAAAAGCTTTAATAATGCTTGTTTTTCAGTGTAAATGGAAAGACATTGCACACAATTGCAGTATTCTCATGCTGACAATATAAAAACATAGCAGGTGGGGAGCATGCACTGTTACAGCATGTGGCCGCACCCACCACACAAGAAAACAGCTCGGATCCTGGTTGGCAGCTCAGATCTCGGTTGGCAACGCCCCTAGGCAAACACATGGTCCAGTCCCACCCTCCGGAAATGACAATCTATCTTTCATAGCCCCCTTGGCCTGGTCCAGCCATTTGAGTCCTTAGCAATGAGTTTCACCCTTGGGTAATCGCACCACATGGCCATAGTGCCGTAACTGATACTCCCTCACAATGCAGGTAATGTGCCTCATTTGGCACTCCTTGAGTAATTGCTTGTTCGACACAATGTCAAACCAGTGGTACCCAAGGATTCTCTGAAGAGACACAGTTCCAAAGATGACAAATCTTCGTCTCATGTCACTGGATACCATCTATATCTCGCAATTTATATAGGAAAACAGGAAGCACCAGGACTCTCAAGACTTGGACCTTCGTCCTTTTGCATGCTCAAGCAGTCAGCCTAGCGAGTCACAACTACAGCATCATCCATAAGGAACGTTGCATCACCCACCATGAATGCCGCTCTCCAGGGAACAGATGAGTACACTGTTTCAGTTCCTCCGTGAGCAGGACGTGGGTCACTAGACCATAAATGGTATGTGACTTACTCACAGATTCCTGTAACACAGGGGTGTCAAACTCCAGTCCTGAAGGGCCGCAGTGGCTGCAGGTTTTCATTCTAACCATCTTCTTAATTAGTGACAAGTTTCTGCTGCTAATTACTTCTTTTAATTTACTTGACTCAGGCCCTTTAGTTGTTTCTTTTTCCTTAATTCACAGACAAACAATAACGAGACACAAAACAAGCCACCACATCACACAATATCTGAAAATAAAGAAAGGAGAAGGTCTCAGTAAGGTTGATCTCTCAACTCACCAAAACACTTTGACGATGTTCTTATGATAAACAGAAAATCAACAGTTTTGGAAATGTCAGCTGTGGCAGAACGAGGGCAACAACGGGCCATGGAATTAAATAACGAGTTTAATTAACAGCAAGAATTGGCTTCTCATTAAGAAACTGGTTGGAGTTTGAAGCCCAAGTTTAGCTGGTCATCTGTTGGCTTGTTTCACGTCTCATTTCTGTTTGGCTGCCATTTTAATGAGGAAACAAATCAATTCAGAGGACTGAATCCTTCTAACAGGGCTATTAAAATATGAATTAGCAGTGAAAACAGGTCACTGATTAGGAAAAGGGTTAGAATGAAAACCTGGAGCCACTGCGGCCCTCCAGGCCTGAAGTTCGACACCCGTGCTGTACCAAATGCCTCATTTATCTGCCCTTAGAGACTTTGTAGCCATCTTTCTCAGTTTCCAGAACAGACTGGAGTTGCCAAAGTTGCTCAAGCTGTGCACTGAGACTCCTGTCAGTGATATCTAGGGTGCCCTGCAAGATGAAATACCTCCTTCTGGGAACAGGCATAGCAAAATAAAGAAAGAGTTTCTTTAGTCTCCAGCTGTTGAAGACTACAAGTGCATACGAATGAGTCTTTATAAAGATGCTGAGAAGGCTGTAGTCAGGTGCAGGAATAACAGGGTGCCAGAAGAAAATTTAGGATGCCAAACAGGTTGCCCAGTTTAATATTTTAACAAAACAAAAAAGGTATGCTTTTTGAGGTCTTTGCCTTTGAGGTCATGGTACAAAAAAGGCTGTGAAAAGATATATATGGCTTCTGTCCGCAAGTCAGAGTCAGTTTGTTGAGGAGCTCTGTCTGGTGGGTCGCTCTAACCAAAATGACACATTCTTCCAGGAAGCCAGGGCTGTTGTGACTGTGAACCAAAAAAAGTGGAGTCAGTTGCCCTTTCTGGGGTTGTTTCTCTGCACTGCTGGGAAAGAAGGAGATGACAGTATTAGTGATTGGCATCCCTTCTTGTTCATGTGAGCTATTACATACCTTGACAGAGCCTGTAAGGAGATCCTCTGACATGCATGCATGATACGCATTGCTGAAATAATTGAGACTGCACGACTTCCTGTAGGCTGGACAGTGCTAGCAGAGGTTTATTAACAGCTAGAAAAAAACATTGATTGGTGCCATATAAACATCCTTCCGCTACATTGTGAGTCATACTATGCAAGGCAACTGTTGCTGAACATTATGACGTTAAACGGGTTTGATTGCAGATTTGATGTCATTATGACGGACCCCACACCAAAAGTGTAAGTGGCATTTCAGGATTGGCATCATTAACTAATTCACACAAAAAAAATCAGTCTGATAACAACTACTGAATAATCCTAAAATAATCAGGCTATGTTTTTTTTCTCATTAACATGAACCCAATGAATTGCATGCAAAAATTTGAAATGAGTGAATTTAAATTCAAGTCAAATGTAATACGAATGACATTATTCAGATTGATTTGCTTACAATACCTACTGTACATCTTATTATAGAAAAGTGGATTATTAATAATGTTCCTGTCTTTAGGTTAATAAAGTCATTATGTATACAAATCAGAATAACATAATCATAATCCTCTCAAACCTGTGTAATGCAATGCAGGGTCACCTAGTGCCAAGTGGTATTGCACACAAGGAAAGAGCCAGCCCTGTACAGAATGTCATTCAATCATAGGGCTTGCTTAAGCACACACCTGCATGGGTCAATTTAGAACTGCCAATAACTCAAACATGTCAGTCTTAAAATATAGGAATCCAAGTCACATGGTGAAAAAAATCACATCAGTCAGTAAATGGATGTGAAATTTCAACCCAGTGCCCACTTCTAACTTGCTCAACACTAAAATTCAGGCTAGCAGTAGTTCTTTCCTAGCAAAACATAATGTAGCACCAATTTAAATTTGTTGTCTATAATTACCTACAGATTACTGATCAGATCAAATAAGTTGGTTGGTGAGAAGTACCAAATAGAATACATCACCATCTACTTTTTTTTTTAAATACAGTTGCATTTTTGGTACATTAACATTTTCCTTAAAAAATAAGGAACTTATCACATTACCTAAAAAGATCTGGATCATAGGACAGCATGAAGTGGCATCCTGCAGATCTTATTACTGAAACTATCTAAAAAACAAACCAGATTTCTTTGCATTTACAATCTACATGCAAACCAGACATAACACTCTAGATGGATCATCAATTTAAGTTAAGCAATGATAATGTTTTATTGGCCCACTAACTGGAGATTTAAGTTCTGCACCCACTCTAAAAGAATTTTGCTCTGGCATACTGAGCAATTGAAACTTTAAGTAGAGTCATTGGAAGATGAATACATTGCATGCTTCAGGTAAGAAATTCAAGGAACATAGACACGCTCCTCAAGCGACCCATAACATCACCTGATCCAACCTTTTCCAATTCCAAATAAATCTCAGAAGATTCATTCTCAACCCGGGTATCAAACAGGAAAGTTAAAAGATTTTTAGAATTAAGGATTTACTTTTCTGTGAAGCATGGTTAGAAAAAGCCATTGCATGTTATCTGAAGTGAGGTACAAGTAAAAAAAAAACAAACCAGACATTTGGATATAAAGAACTATAACACCAGAACTAAATAGTTGGACTTTTTAAAAATGAAAAAATGAAACTCTTCAGGTTTCACAAAAAATGTGCATTGCATCTCATTGCAAATTGATTTGCCAAATATAAGAAAGTTTACACAATCGGATCATAGCTTATTTCGTCTGATGCAATAAACATGTGCAATGAAGCATAAGATGACCAACAAACTAAAAAATAATCCTCTCTGCATTCTGTTCTCTTACCCCTGATGTCAACAAACTGGTGAAAACCATTCAGACCCAGATTTCTTATTAAAAGAAGAAGTAGTCTATAAACTGAATTCACTGTTAAACACACCCCTGCTGGGTTATTTCTGGGAGAAGTACCATGTGAACTATTAACTTCACGGTATTTAAATGTTGCATATGCATTTACTGCCACTCATGGTAAAAAAGTTGTCTAGTTTACTTTAAAATTACCACTAATAAAGTGTCATCACTGAACAAAAATACATAAAACTGGGTCTGAAGGCCATAAATAAGGTATGAATTACTGAGCTAAAGAGTGCTTCGAGATCATATGGATCATTAACCTCGATTGCACCTGCCCATATAAGTTCTACGACTCTGAACTGGGAGAAGCAGGTTCAGAAAATCAATGGAGGAACTGAGAAAACAAACAGAATATAACATTTCATCAGTTTCATTCCTTGATTTAAATCAGAGTTTTTGATGGTTTCTAATTTTTAACCTTATAAGTACATAGTAATGTAATGGGGTAACAGCTTTTTGTGACAGTATTTTAAAGCATTTATAAATGGGAATCATAATTTTGTGTTTTGGGTGTTTAGAATTGTTCCCTTTAATGGGTTTAATGATTAGAAGATACAGTTTGGTTGTGCTGGATGTTGATCTTTTAATCTAGGATACAGGTAAAGATGAGCCAACATGTACAAGTATTGTAATGTAATATACAGTATTGAATGTAAGATATTAGACAAAAGAAAGTAAAAATGTTAGATCTGAATACACAATGGGAGGTCTGAAATGCCAAAGTCCTTATGAGAAGGACCTAATAGTCATAGCAGACTTAGCTCTATCAACCTCCAGGCAGTGTTTAGAAGACTAAAAAAATGTATATTATATAGCACAATGTGTGGAGTACAAGTCAATGGAGGTTGTTCTTAAGCATTATAATGCACTTGTGAGGTCTTCCCTAGAGTACTGTGTACAATTCTGGTCTATATACTTCAAAAAAGACATAGCAGCACTAGAGAACATCCACAAAAGAGCAACAAGGCTAACTCCAGGACTGAGCAGTACGAGCCGTGAGGACAGACTAAGGACTAAGACGTGAAATTATTAAAGAGTTTAAAATTATGAAAATAAATACAATGATCGCTCGCTATAACGCGCTTCGACTTTCGCGGTTTCACTCCATTGCGGATTTTATATGTAAACATATCTAAATATATATCACGGATTTTTTGCTGGTTCGCAGATTTCTGCAGGCAATGAGTCTTTTAATTTATGGTACATGCTTCCTCAGTTGGTTTACCCAGTTGATTTCATACAAGGGACGCTATTGGCGGATGGCTGAGAAGCTACCCAATCTGAACACGTATTTTGTATTAAATAAAACTCCTCAATGATATACGATATGCTTCCCGCACGGTGTTTCGCATACTTAAAAGCACAAACAGCACGTATTGATTTTTGATTGTTTGCTTTTGTCTCTCTGACATTCTCTGCTCCTGATTGGGTGCGAGCAGAGGGGCTGTTCACACACTGGCCTAGAGGATACGGACAGTCCTCTAAAAAATGTTGACAGACTACCTTCACATTGCTCCCTTCCTTGTAGCTGCTTTGTCCGGCGGTGCTTTGCATGCTTTAAAGCCCAAACAGCACCTATTGATTTTTGATTGTTTGCTTTTCTCTCTCTGTCTCTCTCACTCTCTCTGTGACATTCTCTGCTCCTGACGTGCACTCCTTTGAAGAGGAAGATATGTTTGCATTCTTTTAATTGTGAGATGAAGCTGTCATCTCTGTTTTATCATGGAGCACAGTTTAAACCTTTGAAAAAGAGACAAATGTTTGTTTGCAGTGTTTTAAAGTCCCTGTCTCTACAACCTCCTGTGTTTCTGTGCAAATCTGTGACCCAAGCGTGACAATATAAAAATTACAATATAAATGTATGGTTTTTACTTCTCGGATTTTCACCTTTCGAGGAGGGATTACTGTAGTTAAGTAGATTGAGACTGCTATTTTAAAATCAGTTCATCAAGAGCATGGGGATATAATTGGAAACTTGTTAAGGGTAAATTTCACACAAACGTTAAGAAGTTTTTCTTCACACAGAGAACCACAAACACCTGGAATAAGTTACCAAGTACTGTAATGGACAGTAGGACTTTAGGGGCCTTCAGAATTCTACGTGATATTTGTTTTGGAGGAATTGGGTAGATAGGCTTGCCTAATGCCCTGCTCTCATCAAAAGCTTTTCTGATGTTGTAATGTATTTTTCATACTATATATTTACATTTTGTGATGACATAGATACATTATCAAAGGCAACAGTGTGCTAAGAGATACCAAACATTTCTAAAATATGAAGTTATAGGTCACTATTAAACAAGTATTGTGCAGTTGGCCTACACTAGAAAAAGTCATAAAAATAACTATAATGCTATAATATCTGGTCCTAAACATGAAGATTTATCAGGCCACAAGTAGAGGGTTTCTTTTTAGGTGTAGTACAGAAAAGGTCTTAAAGTGTCATATTGAATCAAGGGCCTAAAAGTCTAAAACCCATTTATTTTTGCTCGGCCTGGGTGATGAAATTGTAGATGCCAGCTCTTGATAGCAGAAATTTCTCTTTTTGTCTCATTAGTGACTGGATAATTAATGAACATGACTACCTGCAAAGAAATTAGCTTAGCTGACTACCTGCAAAGAAATTAGCTTAGTTTACCATAGGCAGCAGCTGTGATAATGAAAAGATCATTGAGTTTAAAGTAAAGCTGTGAAAATGACTTTTTTGCTTTAGAAATATTTTTTCTCTACTGCATTCACTCTCCATTTTTAGATTTAAAAATTAATATACTTTCAGGCAGTGCAAAAGTAAAAAGTTACAAGAAATATAAGAACATTTTGAAATGCCTCATACATTTTATACTTTGAAAAGTTTTATAAAAGCTTATATAATCCAGTAGATTGATATAAGCTAAGAAGTTGGAATGAAAGCCACAAAGTTACATTTTCCATTCCATCACTGACTTGCTGTGATCCAGCAATCCATTTAAACTGTCTACAATCTAAACATTTTTTTTCATCTGTACAAAATGTCCTCTACTATAGACAGAAAACACTTTGTCTGTGATGTTCATGGTTTAGATATTTTAAAGTAAAATGTTGATTAGACTTAGTGCATGAAATCAAAGTCTTATACCATACCTGCTTCCATAAAAAACATTCATTTTCTGAAGGCACCATTTCTATTATGGGGTCACAGGAAGCTGCAGCCCATGCTGTAAATACAGTATGTGCACAAGGCAAGAACCACCCCTAAGTGGGACACAATTTACATTTATGATCAATTTATTAGTGTGAAAATAGGCAACTGCCACAAAGACCATGACCAGAATGCTAATCTGATCCTGCAACCTGGCAGTGGAAAATGGAAGCCAATAATAATTACATCAGCAAAAGCAGAAACATTGTAATACCTGGTCATCAAAAAAAGAGACACAATATTTTTATTAAAAGAATATAAATACATGTTAGACATGCAACAGTGATTTGTGAATTAGAGTATCAAAAAATAATACATTTATTTTATTTATTTTTTTAACCTTTACTTATTGTTGCTTGTGCCTCAATAATTAGCAATAAACATTTCTAACTCACAGAATTATTCAAGGTATCAGCCTAGCATCAGTTAGTGGGATGATGTTTGCCCCCCAAAAAACTCCCCTACATCTCACAAGATGTGTGCAAATTCTCATACAAATGAAATAAAGCCACAAATTCAAATGCAAACTGTATCTTGCAAAAATTTACCTGCTGTCACTGTTTTTTCTGCCACATGGGTTGTCAGATGCACCTCAGAAAAAGCCAATCAAGAGTGGGAGAAGCCTACCAATACCATTGTTTCGATAGCTACTACTGCTACTAATACAGACACCAATATTTTTTAGGATACAGCATTTCATTTTGAGATTTGTTCCTAATTTTCAAACGTTTATTACACAGGCAGTACAGTGCTGCTTCACAGTTCCAATAGATGGGTTCTAGAATTGTACCTGTCAGCGACTGTGTTGAACATGTACACTCTTGCCTCATTTTCCTTTCTCAGATTCATTCAGGTTATGTTAATTGGTGACTTGAAATTGGATAAGTGTGGGTGTGAATATATACAGAATATAAGCACACCGTCTGACAAATTGGCAACAAGTCAACACATGGTTTCTGTAGTCTCCTCGCACCTGCCCAGATAGATTCAGACTCTTCATTAACCTGTAAAGGTAAAATGACAATAACAGTTTTGGAAAATGAATCGGTGGGTTTTTCTGTGCCATATTTTAAGAGATGCTTAAGTTAGAAATCCTTTTTGATGCCCTTGTATAAAGCAAGCATATAAATGTAAGCAGTTGGCCTTTCTTTTCCTAGCCTTTTCCTTCACATTCCCCATACACATTTTATATCACACCCATGTCATTGATGGTTTGCTCTGATCTGCTCTTCAGTTTATAGAGTAGTGTGCTGTTCTGTAGTCCACCCAATCAGGATAGTGAGAGAGACAATCTGGGTGCACTCGTACTTCGGTCAGCATAGTCGGTGATACATCTCTGAATTTAACAATGGTAAGGCAAAAAAAATGCTGTTTAGCCCATGCACGCTTGTTGCGCTTTTCTTTCAGAATAACACCAATTACTTTTATGTAGGAAAATGTACGAGAAACAATAAACTGTTAAATATTTTTTGAAGAGGACCAAATTCTAGCTTTCATGAAACTTGTTTACAATAAAGCATAAGCAGTATATATTTACAGACAAGGAGTTACTTCTTCATGTTAAGAAGTCCTTATTACCCTGCTTGATCCAGTGTATTGACTTAATTAGGTATCATAATATAAGTATTATGCAGTTAAACTCCTTGATAATGTTTACTTTAGCCTAATGAATTGGTATCCAGTCTACAAAAGGTTTTAATTTTGAATTGTTAATTGGACAGATTTGACAGTTACGGGAAAAACAGAAAATAAGTGTCACGACAAAATTCCATGATGAAATTTAGAACAGTATAAAAATAGTTGACTTTTTAAATGAAAGTTTAGTTGACTGATATATAGCATACTCAAATCAAACAAATGAACGTGGGGGAGGAGGCCACATAAAAACATAAATAAGGGAAGTAAAATGACAAATAAGGAAAGTAATATGACAAGTGATGAATAGACAGCCACATTTTATTTTAGCTTACCCCTTCTGTCTAATTTTATCTACTTGTGTTAAGCTATATTAGTTATTACTTTTGAGTGAACGATCTACACATCATTTTTGATATAAACACATATAGCACTCATTTGAGAGCACTTTGGTGGTGCTTGTCCTCTACCATAATCCATTGATCAGAGTGTGAGAACACTGGCAAGGATCCAATAGGATCCTGGTTTGGATCAGCTAATGAAGTTGGAGAACATGAGTGCTAATGGTGTTACCTCTAACCCTAATCAGTGCATTGTGGAACCGGTGTCATGAGTGTACAGGCAGGCAGTGAGATCTGGTGGAGCCACATGGAAGATCAAGGCAGTAGAAGCAGCACTGGAGTGCAACCTAATATGGATTTATTGAACAATATTCCTTGCTTTTCATCCCATTATTGTACACTGGGCACAATAATGATTTTACTGCTTAAGCATTTTTTAAACTATGTTATAATGAAAGATCTGGTAATATTGTCATACCTATAGATGACAGTGATAATTAAAATACTTTAATCAAAAAGAACAATAAGAGCCTCAATTCTCATGTATTTATAACCACTTTATATGTGCAACCTACTTGGTCTCATTAAAAGCAACATTTTACTAAATAAGATTTCCATCTAAAGTCAAAATAATCAGTTGATAAACTCAAAAAGTAATAAAAATTGAACATCTTAATACCAAACAGCAAGTTTCTTAACAAGGAAAAGTTTTTGTTGCAAAAATCATACATTGACACTCTTTATCCAATCTCATATACCAGAAAGTTTATAGAGATAAACTATATATACTTGACCTTAAGGACCTATGCATTGTGACCCTGGGCACCACCGATTGCAACGCCATATTAACTTGTACAACAAACCTGCACAAAATGGAGCCATCCAAGGTCAAACAAAACGGTGTCAAAAAGGATGCTAGAAATTATTAAACCTTTTCAGGAACCCTTATAGAAGAATTCTTCATGTAATATAACTCCAATATTGATAAATACTTTATTCATAACACTTGAGGAATTCTCATAGAAATGTGAAGAACCACACCAATCATAACAGCAACATTTTGATTTACTTTGCTTCCTTATACGCAGTTTAGGATTCTTTGTGTTTTAACGGGCAGCTGATAGCTTATTTGCTTATTTTCTCTTCTCTCTTCCACATTTGTTTTGTCACTCATCTAAGTGCATTGGTGGCACCTGTTGCTAGACACCCTTTGCATATGTCTAGTCATCCACCTACTCAAGTACAATCTGCACATGAGTAACAGAATGTGATGTAACCTCCTATTAATGAGCGCCTGATATGATGTAACATGCCTGAGCTCTTAGATGCTTTTTCTAGACCTATTTAGCAACTCTAGTCAACAAACTAACGGATGCTGATTATATCAGCCCTTATGTGAGTGTACTTAGTAACAAGCAATAACCCTAACGAGGTTAAGAAAATTTGCAAATTTGATGAACTTTTATGTACCTCTAGAGATACGGAAATGGGGAATCAAAAAGCAAAATTAGGCTGTTTGTTTATTTGACTCGTCAAGTTTGGCTATGGCTGGAACAAAGTGTTACAGACAGTGCATCATTCAAATGGATGCAATCTTTTGTTGATGTGCAGCATGTTTTTAAAATTTTTAGTATATGGCACTGCCATAAACTTTTTTTACTTCGTTAAGAATATTTTTTATATGACAAGATAAAAAGTCTAGCATTTGCATAAAAAGTTCTGATTACAATTTACTTCTACGTGTGTAGAGCTCTCATCAGAAATGACACCCAATATGTTTCAAGACTCAGTCTATATATATTATTTCTTAATGTATTACATTCACTACTTAGCATGCTGATTAATGACTTTAATCTGTCAGCATAAACACTGTTGGCCACAAAAGTGGCCGCAGCAAAAGTAGAGCAGCAAAAGTAGAGATGAAGTTGATCTCCAATATAAAGCCAGTGTTAGACTGTACTACATGCATATTGATGTTACTTTAAAAGAGATGGTTATTTCAAGGCAGAATGTGACTTGTCATAAAAGCAATGAGTTAATGGCTTTATTTTTTGCATTAATTTAAAATTTGGCTCTTCAAAAGCTAATAAGATAATTATGCTTTTACATGCAGTCATTGTTAAAAAGCCTTAATCTTATCAGATTTCTTTCTGTCTTTGCAGTGAAAATTGGTAGATTGAAATACCCTTATTTTAACCAAATTCTGGCACATATTTGTAACAGGCAATTTTTATGCCATCTCTAAATTCTAAAATCACAAGTTAGTTTTGATAAAATTGAGGATATGTATGTTAGTTTAGAATAATTATTTTCGCTGCAAAAAAATTATATACAGTTATGTGAACAGGAAAGTATGTTTCTTTTCAATCAAAAGGAAGTAAGTATGCCTTCATTTAATTTAGTGGTTTTTCAATAACAAGTCTAATTGCAGGTGACAAAGCCCATAACAAATTTTACTTTATTATTTACTAGTTGAAGTACCCGACATTGGCCAGGTATATATGTTGAATGGATTAAAGAAAGAACCAAAGGTTTATGTTTTTTTTTAAATGTTGACCCTGTTGTTATTGTTACCTATCTCATCTGTCGCCGGCACTGGCTCTCCATCAATGACTGTGTTTGTGAGTCAAGAATTTATTCTTTATGGGTCCGACGGGATTTTGCAATTGTGGCAACACCTTGCTGGGTAGAAACCATAAACAATGTCATGTGTGACTCATCTTCTTAGTTCAAGGTAGACAGTTCGCAGTGCTATAATTATGAAGAAAATCCAACAAAGCAGGAGTTAAATAACAACCCTTAGATTCTATGTTAGGTTGCGCTGTACTTCCACTCTCAATCAAGCCTCACACAAAACTTCCCTACAAAAGCACATTATACTCCCTTTTATGTTACAGCAGATAGAAGTAGCACCTGCTGTTGCCTGGCCGAGTAATGTTGAGCTCTGGTCACTTTGCCTGCTAGTCTGGCTTCAGTCATTTTGGATGTTTTGCTAGTTCTGAGCCAACAGGTGGCACTAGTGTGAAAACTATAGCATACAGGACAAAAAACACAATGGGATCCCCAGTGTCAGAACTTCATGTTTCAAAGTAGTTTGTCTTGTCCATGTGGTCCAAAAGGGCAACTATACAAAATTTGGTTCAGATCAGTCAAAGGATTGTATAGGGAACATACAGACCGACAGAAATTCTATTTTATATATATAGATTTAACAATAGAAAAAAATTCTCTAAAATATTCCTGATGAGCTTCACTTCATAAGTTCATGTATATAAGTTCAACTACCTTTAGGGCAGTATTCTTTGCTGCCATTCACAAAGAATAACCAAAGATAATGTGTATTATAATATCTACCAGTATTGTCTTCTATAAATACTGCCTTTTTTCAAATTTTACTTATAGATATAAATTAGAAGAGGATAAATAAATGGGGCAAGAAAAGTAATAGGTAGATTTTCAAATATATTAATCAGGTTGTGCTACATTATCGAAGTGAAATCAAATTGCTGGTGCCTTGTATGTGGTTGCTCCATGCTTTGTGTTTAATATTACCCTGATAGACTCCAGTTAGAAAGGAACAGAACATGGAAGAACAGATCCTCTAGTCTGGCTCTTATGAGAAATGTCAGCAATCCAGGCAAGTTATATTTACTATATTTTGTACTTAACCAGATAGTTCTTATTAAAATATAAATGATTCCATCCATTTATCAATTCTTTAACTAAACCTGCTTAATTCAGTTTGAACATCGTTGCAGTAAATGAAGCAAAAAATAAAGGGTTCAACCAACACACTCCTGTAACGAGCTGAAGGTTATTAATTTATAGAGTCTAATTCTGTTTACTCAGTCAAAACACTATTAAATTTAAACTTCATTTAAATACAAATATGAATTCAGTAGATTCTAGCTTAACACCTTATGCACTAAGAAGTTTTTGCCATTATTACACCTAAATTACATACCCAAAAATAAGCACTTGTTGCTTAGTTTATGTAATATAGGAGCTGCAAATGGCAGAAGAGTAGCGAGTACAACACTTAAGATTTATGAAAGAAAATGTCCTTATGATTAAAAACATTGATTTACACCAATATCAATTAACCAAAATGATAAAAATTGATGCATTAGGGAGTTCTCTCCAAAAATCTAGATTTTACAGTACCTAACCAACACATTTTATAATGCGCAACTCTGGAATCAAGTTTCTGTTGTTCTCGAATCAGTCGACTGTCTGTGTACCAAGTTTAGATGTCATATCCCATAGCATTGCAAAGCTATACTGTTTGGCACAGGGCTTCCCCCTGTTTGGTAACATTGATCTCCTTTGGGAAATATTTACTATCTTGATCCTAAACAATCTCTCAAAATAAGTATTGCAGCTTCAGTTATATATTTATATTTTTTATTTTTATAATATACTAGCAGGAGTACCCGGCATTGCCCTGGAATCTATAACCGGTGAATTTCCCAAATGAAAGAAACAGAACACAGAAATAGAACAAACAGTTTTCTGATTCACATTTTATTGTAATAGGAAATATAAGTGGTCATTATAGAGCCTTTGGATACACTATATTTTTGTTTTCACTTGTGGTGTGAAAATGAGCAAATTCTGAGGATTGCCCACTGTAGAACATGCTACATAGAGTTGTCTGCGTGAAAAGCATGGATTTTCCAAATTGATGCCTGGAACTTGCACTGATTGCACTTTTTTTATTAATTGACATAGCAAAAGCCAAACGAACAGGAAATTGTAGTCATTTGAAATCAAAGGGTAAATCATTCAGAATAAGTGGTATTCTTGATATGAAAACATTTTCACGTCTTGCGGAACCTGTCATGATAGTTGCTTCAATAATATTTGGATAGAGAGTCTTGACACAAAGGCGAGTCAAATTACACAGTTTTGGAGGATCAAGATTGCGAAGTAGCATGATAGGTGGTCTAGTTTTAAGGCAGAAATTGTGCGGGGGAATTGGTGCTGGTTCCAAAGAATTCAGAAACTCTGTTGAAAACAACACAGCTTGAGCAGGGTCTATGACAGTGTCGATAGATTTGTAATTTGTAGGGCTGCCTGGATTCATCTGGTGGATGTGAATATTTATTTTGTTCACACTTTCATTCATGAGAGCTAAAATAACGGACGTTGGAAATGGTAACTACAGAGAGAAGTGACATACAACCGCTGGTGCGTGTGGGGAAAATGGTCGGGGAAGGATGGTGTCTTTTTAGGGCGAGTCTGTGTTCAAACGTGCTGTGATATAATGGACGTTGGCGAATGAAATACAGCACTATCAGTGCATGTTGGAGTGTGACCCGCGGAAACACGGGTGTGTGAGCTGGTCAAACGTGCTGGGTCGTTGACGTTTTATATCCATACGGCAGTTCCCCTTCACCCGATCAAAGCAGTCAGCCTTCTCATACTTGGACACTACTGCCATTTCTTGGCAATTTAAAGAAACATGGGTAAAGAGCAACGGACAGGGACCAAACGTTACGCTAGATGGCGCCACCATGAACGTCTTTTGCAATGTGCGGCCATCTTGTCGATGATAAGTGTGGGGACGTGTGGTGAACGTTGTTTCGGTGAAAAGGTGCCCTGCCCTTCATCACGAACATTTTTCCCAACCAAACATACCACATGACCTCCTCCTGGTCACAAAGGAGCCCCATGCCCCGTTTGGTGGCAATCGGACACCCGGTGAAGATTTGTATTGCAGACAAACAAACATACATACATACATACACACATACATAGACTCTGCTTTATATATATATATATATATATATATATATATATATATATATATATATAGTACAGGCCAAAAGTTTGGACACATCTCCTCATTCAATGTGTTTTCTTTATTTTCATGACCATTTATATTGGTAGATTCTCACTGAAGGCATCAAAACTATGAATGAACACATGTGGAGTTATGTACTTAACAAAAAAAGGTGAAATAACTGAAAACATGTTTTATATTCTAGTTTCTTCAAAATAGTGAAGGCAAAGGGGCCAACAAGTGCTAACACCTCTGGGAACTCCTTCAAGACTGTTGGAAAACCATTTCAGGTGACTACCTGTTGAAGCTCATCGAGAGAATGCCAAGAGTGTGCAAAGTAGTAATCAGAGCAAAGGGTGGCTATTTTGAAGAAACTAGAATATAAAACATGTTTTCAGTTATTTCACCTTTTTTTGTTAAGTACATAACTCCACATGTGTTCATTCATAGTTTTAATGCCTTCAATGAGAATCTCCCAATGTAAATGGTCATGAAAATAAAGAAAACACATTGAACGAGGAGGTGTGTCCAAACTTTTGGCCTGTACTGTGTATATACATACATATGCAGATACACACTACATATTCCACTCTAAAGCAACAAGTAAGCAAATTATAACTACATGTATTTAATTACGTACTCATCCAAACCTTTATTTGCAAAGTTAATTTTCATGTCACTTTCTGTTTACCAAAAGATGCAGGGAAACCGTACATTTTGTACACTAGATTGGGGTATTAGTGCTATAATTCACCCATCTTCTCCTGCCTTCTGATACAGTTGCCCTACAAAGGTTTATTTGTTTATTTTTGTTGTTGTTGCTTTTATTCTTGCATTTCATGTCTGAAATAAACTAAGTGCATACATTTATTTTATACTAGCTTCTTCCAGTGGTAGGGTACAGGGTTTGGAGATAATATCTTTGTGTAAGTAAAAATGTCTTTATTGATTTTGAATGACATGTGGGTTTATTGCAACATACACAAACAACTTCGCAATATGGCGGCGTCTCACTGGCAGGACACTCCGTGAACAAGTGGTTAGAGTATTAAAGAATACAAAAGTATCGATGTGGAGTAATATAATTATTTATATTTTAGAAAGTAGAAAGACATAATGTGAAAATGTTAAGCATGCTGTAAGAAATAACAAAAAAAAACTTTTGTCACCTTTTATCCTATGGAATAAGTTTTTCATCTGCTTGTGGTAAGATATTTTAATCTGGGCCTCTGTAAAACTGCTTAACTAACTGAAAAAAATTTCATGAGTAATGGGCCATTTCGTAAGGGATAGTAATTTACTGTATTCATTAGTGACATCCTAGGGAGGTAGATCATACATACTGTATATGAGCTGTATGTTTTCTATACATATTTTTTATTTGTTTCATTTTTTTATGACTCAGTTGTTTGGTTCCTGAGAGAACAAGTGAAAAGGAGCTTCCATGTAATGTTTATATATGGCAAGATGAATCTGACCTTGAACACGGCCAAACGCATTAAACCTGCACTCTGAAAACATTTTTCAATTTGTTTGAGAAATTAAATGGCATTTTCACCATGGAGTTCTGGCACAATATTTAGCACACACTGTACTTGTTCCTGCAACCGTGTCCAAACTCAAAGCAGTTTTGCCAACATCTCTGTATTCCTGCTGAGTTAGTTTACAGCAAGCAACATCGGTAGAGTCTTAAATTGTCCCCAGTAAGGTCAACACACCTTTACTCTATTTTATTTTTATGCCAAATAAAATGATTAATTGCAGTGATCTACTGTTTCAATAATTTACAAACAATTTTATCAATGGTTATAACATAATCTATATCATTATTTTAGCTTTGCCTTTTTCTCTGGGACTTTTGAGCTTATTGCTGTTATGGCTAACTAGCACATAGAGTGTGGATTATTAAGTGGTGGGGCAAAGATGCTTTGCAACTTTACAGACAGAGGAACAGTATTAACTTTTGAAACAGTATAAGCCATGGCGCTTGACATAAACAACCACACTAGAAGAAAAAAATTGTGAGGTACCCAAAAAAAATGTAAAAGCGTGTCTCTTCTGGACCCTTTTGCATTCTCTATGGGAAGTAATTTTATAGATTTCTACATAGGCTCCACCTTTTGCATTGTTTAAAGCTTATATGGAGAGTCTGCTTTGACAGGGCTGGCTGGATAGATTTATCAAGGTGGAAGTTCTTTTCTTTTTAATTATAACACTTTCCATTGTATTTTTTTCACAGCTTTTCTGTGTTGTTTCCCAGGAAAAAAAATGTTTCCTTAACTTTCCTCTGTAATGAACACAGGTTACCCTGTGTACTTGTTCCTTGATAACATGAAAGCTTTCTTCATTTATTTTGTCATCAAACGATCTCTCAATCCAAACATATTGCCTCAGAAAAAGCAAAGAGTTGTGATTCTCTAAGTGGCCTCATGCTTTATTATAAAATGGTACCTGTGACATCATGCATCAATACATACATATGCAGGGTGACAACGCCTGTAGCATAACAACAGGAGACCTGTGGTGGACACAATAATGTCATCAATACACTGTTCTTGATGAAAATGTTCAAACAAACACCAAAAGTGACAAGAACTAAATGGCAAAAGCAGTATAAAAACAAAAAAGGCACCACTGTCTTACTGCATCTATGATTCCTTGTATAGGTCAGCCCTTGTGATTCACAGGTATACCATTAATGGATCATCTTATTTGTGGGATTGTCGTCAATAATTAAATGGAAAAAGTTTTTTTATAGTTTTTTGACCTATTGTGGAAAACTGTAGATAACGTAGTAACCCTGCTACTTAAATGGACTGCAAATCCCATCAACCCTTATAGTACTGCATCATTGGGTAGCTTCACTGGTTGCTGCTAGTTTTAAAAGTGAGCTATCGCAAGTCAGCAGGATCACAGACAGTGGTGTCTGTTTGTTTCAGTGCTTCACCGGACAATTTGATTACAATTACACCCATTAGAGTACAGTTTTCTCTAAATATTTTGTTGTTGTCCTGTGTCTGCTTGTTCATGTGATTTTGTCTGGGTTAGAAAACATCTTTGCCTGGGAGCACTCCCATCTTCTATAAATCGTCACATACCTTGGAATCACAGTAGGACAAAACTACATAACTTTCAAGAGGCTGTTGCTAGGGGATTTCAATTTATAACTATACCACCATCATCTGCATCTGCATCTGTGAAACTGGACTTGTCGTGAGTGTTTATCATTTTGTGCATAGTGTTTTGTTAGATTTCAATTGTATCTGTGATATTGATAATTCTTGGCATTTACCAACATAAATACACACAAAAAACTATTATAATTTAAATGTTATAAAAGGTTATGGTTCACTAAAGAACTGCTGAACAACTCACTTTGTCTGGGGGATGCCACGCATCAATATGTGATTTGATTGCACAGTGGTCATTCATTCACATTCATTCATTCACAATGATCAACCCCATAGAATAACTGTAGAGGGACCTAAAGATGGGAGTTTACAGATGCTTCCCTTCCAATCTAACAGAACTTCAAAAGATCTGCTAGTGAAGAATGGGATAAACTGCCCAAATCCAAGTGTTGACCACATGCAGAGAATACTCAAAACTATAATTACTGCCAAAGGGGCTTATATAAAGTGCTGAATGAAGGGTCTGAATATTTCTTTAAAGGAGAGATTGCGGGTTTTGATTTTTAATAAATTTGCCAACCTTTCTAAGACATAGTTTTACTTTGACATTAAGGGCTATTGATTGTAGACAGGTGAGCAAAAATGGCAATTTAAAATGTAATCTACCACACAATAGAGTGTGCACAAAGTGACGTGGTCTGAATATTTTCTGAATCCACTGTACATCATCTCTTCAAGATGTATATACATTTGCTCAATGTAAAGTAGATGTTTTCATATACACAATATAATTACTATATTTAAAACCATTTAACAGTTTACCCATAGTTTAAATTTTGGTAGTAATTAACTTTGAAAAAACAGACATAAACTGTAATTACTGCTTCTCCCAGTGTTAATGCATGGCACTTTGCATATTTACTGCAGTATTAATGTGATGTAAGAAACAGAGAATGAACACTGAATGAATTAGGGCACAAAGTAAAAAGTTCCATAAATTAGACATGTACTTATTAAAAACATGCCTAATGTTTCAAATGGTGTGTAAATAATTGAAGTCTATACAACCGAAAGCCATCAGTCTAAGTTTAGCATAGTACATATTTTAATTGGTTTTATAAAATAGCAACCACATTTAATATTAAATATTTGCTTGCTTCAAATGCTGCATTTTTATTATTAACAAAATAAAAATCTTGACAAGTCATTCAGTCTAACTCAGCTTGTGAATCTTTAGTTAATATTTTCAAAATATCGCCAAGTCTAGTTGCAACTTTCAAGCTCAGTAAAGGGTTAACTTGTCAGTCCACTCTGAAAAGAAATATGCCCTATCATTCTTCTTAAACGTATCCTGTACTAGCTTCCCTTAGTGGAAGACTGTTCTTGCTGAAAACGTGAGTTTAAATTTACGACTAGTGTCCACTTTCCTTACTGTCTTTGCAGTATTATCTCTTAATCGCCATTCACTCATACTGTAATCATTCAGCTTTTGCTCATAAACCATGTCTGGTAGTCCTGGAGTAAGTCTAGTAAATAAGATCTCTGGTGAAGGTCAAAGTTGCTAGGCGTTTAATGGCAGCATATTTAACAGGGATGCAGAAAGTCACCTGTACCCTCACCTGCATTCCAGCGTGAACACTAAAGTGAATGGCTGGATTGCAACTCTACCAACACTTTGGTCAGCTGTTTAATTCATCTGATAGCAGAGGTATAAATCAGAGTTCAGCTGATACCTCTGCAGAGTTTCCTTCAGATGAAAAGGCTCACAAAAAGACAGGTTTGTAACCACAAATGAACTGACTACCGTATATGCTCACACATAAGTCGGGTCTTGAAACCCAAAAAATTGATCATGAAATCAGGCCCCGACTTATATGCCAGTTCAAAAATGCAGCACTTAATTTTTTTTTACATCTTCTTGCCTCCTCCAATCTCGCATCAGTTTCTCAGACGCATCAAATTTTGTTGCAGCAGTGCAGTTACCAATTTCTTTTGCTACTTCAATGACGTTTAATTTAAAACCAGCTTCATATTTTCTTTTGATTGAATGCTCCATCGTAGATAAGGAATGCTCTTACGATAAAGGTGTATGAGGGTGTGAGGTACAAAAACACAAATCAGTGCAAACTTTGCCTTGAAATAGTTCAGCACAACTAGACTAGTAAAGGAATGAACAATCGTAGCACTTTGGCAATGCTAGTAATCAATAATCAGATATAAACATTGAGTTTAATCTTTTACTTAAAATTATGCAAAAATTGAATATGCAAATGTTTCTACATTGAAACTATTGGAAGAAGAGGGTTAGGTTCCAATGACCAACAAAAACTGTTATCTATTACTAGAAATGTCTCAAGATACAAGATACGATTTTTGACAATATGCACTTACTCATAGCACAGTAAACACGAAATAACCCATAAAGTGGCATAAACAAAATACAATTGGTAACATGCAAAAAACATTTTTTCTTGAAAGTCATTCCCTAGAAAAACCTCCCTAGAAATAACTTCTAACACTCTGTCCTTCGATGCTGGCGGATGGCATTGGAGATCATGAAGGACACATATGCTTGAAATAATCCATCAGCGATGTCTGCTTTATGTGCCACTTAAAATCCTTAAAGGTCTTGGTATTTAGAAGCATAGCAGAGTTGAGATGATATTTAACCTTGAGGCTGTGATGGATGATGGGATCAGCAGCCTTGATGTCTCCAGAACATTAGAACAGTCTAGATGAGAACAGGCCATTCAGTCCAACAAAGCTCACCAAACCTGTCCACTTAATTCTTCCAAAATAACATCAAGTTGAGTTTTGAAAGTCCCTCTAGCCAACAGCACCAAACTCATGACATACAGTAGCTGGAACTTCTCACTAAGACACTTCACTGTCATTGCATGCACAGGCTTAGAACCTGAAGGACTTTCATTATGCTCTGGGGGCATAAGTGGAACACAAACTTAATTTTTTAAGCAAAACAATGAAAATGTGCATCAAATGCACAGGGAACTCTTTACTCTACAAGAGTCGAGTGAGGAAGACAGGTATTCTATCCGATTCAGTCCACCTAACCATATCTGGCAACAAAAAAAAAAACATTACATTTTTAAAATATCTGACATTTGATGATCAGAGATTGCACAAAAATCTATATTACAGCACGCCCCTCTTTGTGGATCAGTGTAAGGTCCAAATTCCAATCTCTTAAAAAAAAGTTATTGCCGCACCCCAAACTTGAGTCTTGAGTTTTTTTTTGTTTTGTTTTTTCTCTGCTGCAGGCACCCGCATAGCCTGCGAATGTATGAAGTTGCCAATACAAGCAGTTACAAATAAAACTGTGTGAATACTTAAAGTCGTGAAAGAGAAATGTGTGAATTGTGAAGATTGACTAAATAAGCAATACAAAGAAATACATACAACCGGGGTAGGTTCATGCAGTCTTCATTCAGTCCCAGGTATCATTTCCTTGATGGCCCAGTTCCTTAGATTATAGATTATATACAGTATATTCGTAATCAAAAACTGAAAGGTTTGATGCTGGAGACAGAGCTCCTTGAAAAGTGTCCAGCAGCTAAACAGATAGAAAGCTTTAATTAAATGTTCACAGCTTCTCTCAAAGTGTTAGAAATGAACTAAAACTAAAAACTGAACTCTTTTTTGAAAAAGTCCAATAAAGGCAGTTGATCTCTCCACACTTCTCACCCAAATTAAGCAGACACACCTGGTTTACCATCCACCAGCACAGCAGTTTACACTTTTACAGTTTCTCAATACACAGGATAGTTACCAAACTAGCTCAAGCTTGTTTCACATCGGAATCAAAAGCTGTACTAAGCTGCAAGCAGACTAGCTATAGACAAACAGTCCATAGCCCTGTATTGCCTCTCAGTTTTCCCAAAATACATTTCACTCCTGTCCTGCTTGACAGCTCCTGAAATCTGTCAGTTGAAAAGGTTAAAGCATGCCCCCATACAGAGGGTATGCCTTATAAAATAATGTTTTATAAATTATAGTTTTTGTACTTTTTAATTTATGGCTTCCTTTGCCTGTCTAGTTTATTATATGATTACAGGAAACATTTTAATCATAAGTAAAGTAGTTTTACTTTTCTAATAATAAAGATGGAAATGCTTTCACATTCAGTTTCCATTATAAGATGAGGTGGTTGATATAATGGGAAAGGACATCATGGAATGAGTGCTGAATTGTTTCACACATTTTGCATCAATCTGGACAAGGACGTAAAAACTGGAACAAGATAACGAATTAAAAGCCATTTGTGAAAATTGAGCTGGTGCTCTTCTCATCTGAAGCTACAGATAAGTGTAATCAGCCTGCTGCAACATCAGGCTGAAGAACAGATTTGTAAGTCTAAGTGCCTCTCCTTATCTAAAAATTTACATCATCACTTTGGAAGTGCAAAACATTAAAGTCTGGTCTGAGATAACTTGTAGCAAATTTGGCCAAAATGGATTTAGTGGTACATATTTAACTGTTTCATTCACATTATTCAATGCAGCATCAAACCAGTCTGTAAAATGAAAATTTGTGTTATCTATCCACCTTATCAGAAACAGATGGCACACACAACACTACTACCATCGAATTATTATAATCTTTCTAACTAAACTCTTGAATTATTATCTTTCTTAAATGTTTAAGAAATATATCTCTTTATATGGGATGGCAGTTAAAGGTTCTGTAGTATTTTGATTTTCCCTCAGGGCAGTGTTATAAATTTCCTACCTCTGTTTTACTATGGAATACATATAAGACAGATGTTTCATGGCACAATCACAATGAACACTACATCGCATGCAAAAATGCTTATTTGCATACCACAAGGAAAAAAAATATTTACAACACCAAGAACTTCAAAAAGCATACTGCGATTATTCATCTCAGTAATAATAGTTACATTTCTCAATTTTACATAGTATTCTATTGTCTTGGCTGTGTGGTGACACGTCTTTAAGTATAAGCAACTGATGGTTCATTTGCATTTGGCAGTGTGGAGAGTGGCAGCCAGGAGGCTGCAGCCTATGCAAATGAAGTCCTCTGAGAGAGACTGTGGGTGGAGTTCACTTGACTCCATGCAACCAATGAGGGTAACAGGAAAGGACATTATGTGGCTGTCTATCCTAGGAAGGTGTTAAAAAGGGGAAGACAAAGCAGGTTTGGTGATTCTGAGACTGAGTAAAAACCGAATAGGACTGCATAAAAGAAAAGTGCAGAATCCATGGTAGTTAGTTATGGCATGCTCTAGGTCAAATGTAGTGATGGACATTTTGATTCACCTTACTGATCTGATTGTTTTAAACTGCCCAATTAAGTAAATCGATTAATTTGATTTGTTTGATTCATCAATGATTTAAAAAAAAAAATTATGGGGCAGAGATTCCCCTTGAGTGATTCTCAATTTAATTATTATTTATCCATTCCTCCATCCATTATGCAACCTGCTATATCCTAACTACAGGGTCATGGGGGGTCTGCTGAAGCCAATCCCAGTCAGCCAAGGGCGCAAGGCAGGAAACAAACCCCAGGCAGGGTGCCAGCCCACCGCAGGGCACACACACAGCAAGCACACACTAGAGACAATTTAGAATCGCCAATGCACCTAACCTGTATGTCTTTGGACTGTGGGAGGAAACCCACGCAGACATGGAGAGAACATGCAAACTCCACGCGGGGAGCACTACCACTGTGCCACCGTGCCGCCTAATTATTATTTATTTAATTATGATCTATGATTTAGATTGATTCAATTATATATTAATATAATATAATATTAGCATGAAGCATGAACAATTTAATGATAATGCATGCTTAAAATAAGACACACTGATTGCACTTGAGAATCATAAGTGAACTGCAATTGTGCAAATCATTCCCTAGTAGTGATTGAGTGATTGACTTCCCAAATGAACAAAAATCTTGTAACTCATTCTTGGGTAGTGCTTCATTGATTCACTTCGCAAACCAATTCAATGAGAATTATGTAATTCGTACTCAGGTAATGATTCAATGATTCACTTCTTGTATCAAATGAATAAGAACTGTGTCACTGATTTGTGAATCAAATAAACAAGAATCACTTGACTCATTCTAGGATAATGATTCAAAGAATCGCTTCTTGAATCAAATAAATAGAACTGTGTGACTCATTCACAAAGCAAATGAATGAGAACCATGTGACTTGTTGAAACTCGAAAGAATTAGTGATTGACACAGTATTTGCTTGGTACATTTAATGAGCAGTAAAAGGTGTACACTAAAGTAAAGCTGAAAGCAAAATGATTGTTTGAAATTATGCTGGGATCGATGTCATACCCGAGATCACCGTGTTCCAGTAAGACATTCAGAAAACAAATATGGATGGATACAGGAAAACTTTGTTGTGCTTGCTCCATCGGAATAAATAGCAGTTGATAACAACACCATTGCATATCCAAACACCGTAGCAACATCTCCATAGATAGATATTTGACAGTTCTGTTTCTACAACTGATTTAAAGAGTCACAAATAGACAGAAGTGCTAAAAAAAGTATATTGCCACAGCTTTCACTAAAGGTTTCAGTGTACCACACCGGACAAACTTGGACTTGGCAGACCAGCCCAGGGTTTCTGAGTTGGAAATCCGACTTAAGGGGGTATTCCAGTTGAAAACACAGAGTAGAAATTCGATAATTCCGACTTCCCACTTTAAATGTAACACAGCCTTAGAATAATATTTTTAAAAGGGTCAATTTTGAGTGGGTTATTTTTTGGATGGACAAAGGAACATTGAATATATTAGTTTAATGTGAAGTTTCTATATTCTGTTTAAAACAACAACAACAACATTTATTTATATAGCACATTTTCATACAAATAATGTAGCTCAAAGTGCTTTACATGATGAAGAAAAGAGAAATAAAAGACAAAGTAAGAATCAGAATAAGACAACCCTAATTAACATAGAATAAGAGTAAGGTCCGATGGCCAGGGAGGACAGAAAAAAACAAAAAAACTCCAGTCGGTTGGAGAGAAAAAATAAATCTGCTGGGGTTCCAGGCCACGAGACGACCCAGACCCCTCTGGGCATTCTACCTAACATAAATGAAACAGTCCTCTTTGTATTTAGGGTTCTCTTGGAAGGACTTGATGATGATGGTCATGCAGACTTCTGGCTTTTAATCCATCAATGTAGGAACATCACGGTGCTTTGATTATTTAGTGATGGCACAGATCGCCACCACAGAAAACTGGGAAAAGAAACAGAAGAGAGGGTAGGGGTTAGTACGGATTTTAGAGCCACCATGAACAACAATTGCAATAATGAATTTTATAAAACAAACAAAACATTCTAATATAAAAGTGCTTTTACTTTATTGTACTTTATGATGAACGAGAAAGTTTTAAATGACAGAGATCACATTCACAAATAATGTTCAAACTAGAAAGAATCATAAGTGAAGTAAACTAAAATCAAAATAAATAAAAAATACAATCTGTTTAGGGTGGTGTTAAGGACAAAAATGAATTATATAAACATGATTGTATGTATGCCTACAAATCTGTTCAATTTATTTTTATACAGTTCCTTTCTCACAAGATGTAGAGACAAATGTAGAGACTGTTATATAAATAAAAAATCAAAACCATTTACTTAACAGAGCTTAGTTACCATTACCAGATAAATACACATATTGGCATGATGGTGGTTATTGTTGCTGTCTTACATCTCCAGACTCTAGGGTTCATAACCTGAGCCCAGTACTGTATACTGTATATAATGTTTTCACAATCTCCTCATATCTGCATAAGCTATTCTGTGTGGGATCCCAGTTTTCCTACAACATTCCAAGGACGTGCACGTTAGCAGGATCATTTCTTTTCCTAAGTGACTATGTGTGTCTTATGGGCTGTATAGATCTGTACTGTGATGTCCAGTTTAGAGCCATTTTTCACTTCTCACACATCATTGTTACTCCATATCACTTATCAGTAGTCACTCATCTCTCTTTACTACTCACTTGCAGTTCATCATGCATTACTCGTCACTACTGAGTAGTTCGTCACCACACATCATGCAACAGTACTCAATAATCACTCTTCAATACTTATGACACTTATCATTTGTAACGCATCAATCCTCAATACTCAGTTCTTGCATATCACTCATCAGTATTTATTTCTGGCTCATCACGCATCATAACTCATGGCAGGGGCCATGTGCAATGTAAATTAAAAAAGTATAATCGCAGCCCAATGATTTATTGAAATACCAATCAAAAACTTTCTCTACACTAAACATTTCTCTCAGTACTATGTTATTAAATAATTTATTTTGGCTGGATGGTAAAGTTATTTGCAAAAACATTTTTAGGGTTTTTCGATGAATATGTTACACAATATCCTTTATTGCCTTATAATATTTGACTTAAATTTCATGTAAAATTACATAAATTGCTGAATTCTGAATCATAGTTATGCTGTTATACTGTGACACACATACATGTCTGAAGGTCACTTCAGGGCTTGTTCAAGGTAAGCAATACCACCACTGAGTGAGGGTGCTGTCACTAATGGTATTGGCTCTTTACATCTTCACAACACTAAGAAGACACCCAATGAGGGCAACTGACTCTGCCCCTTCCAGTTAAAAGTCTATAACTCTGGGACGCTCCAGGAAGGTGGCTTCTTATTTGGATGTAGACTCAGCCAAGGATGGAGCACTACCCCAGACCTGAATCATCGTTTAAGAAGGCATTTCAGCCTTGTGTTTTGTTTGTTTTGCACCAGAGAGCACAATTTCTGTTATAGTTGGCAGCTTTATTAAACAGGGCACTCGACCACAACTGATTGAGCTTAGTTTGTTTATAATTTATTTTTCATATTATAGTGAACATTGATCCCACTGTCCTTACTTTGGAATATGTAGTTCAAAGCAATGGGACAGATAATTTAGAATGGATAATTAAGTCTTTGGAAGAATACTGAAATGAGAATGAGTAAAGCACAAATAATTCAGTTCTTTAATGTGTCTTTTTTATAATTATTTGAAATAAATATGAAAGATGGTTCAGTGACAGGCACAGCTGCAGCTTCTCTGCTCCAGAAGAGTCAATTTAAACATCCGTTCCAATCAGTACTCCCTCCCAGAGTTTCTCAGTTTATGCTGATTTTTCTTCTATAACCCAAAAACATACAAGTGGCATGGAAAGAATAAGTATGAATTTGTGCCATAGAACACTTTCGGTTTCCATTCAGTGCTGTTTTACCTGTTATCCCCTTAAATCATCTCATGTGTGATGAGTGACTGCTGAGAAATGACTTAGTGATTTGTAATGAGCTACAAGTGAGTAGTGATGTGTGACAAGTGATGAGTGACAAGATATGGAATAAAACTGATGTTTGATGACTGGGTGAAGTGAAAAAAGGTGATATTCTAAAATGGACACCCTACTGTCAAACCAACACAACCTCAAGAGTAATGGTATTTTTTAAAATAAATGTACCATTTAGGGCAAAAGGAAAAGGCTGAAAATGGCCCAGCGCATTAACTGGAAACTGATTGGCCTGATAAGAATAAAAAGGTGTGTGTGGTCTGCTGAGGACTCGCCAAGGCTGGTTCCTGCTTTGTGCTCCTTGCACCCAATGTTTCAGGAACTCTATAATGGGCTAAGTATTTTTAGGCAGTGGCTTGGATTACCACAAAAAGGGAGGATTTAGCTCAAGTAGCCTTCTATTTAACTGACAATCATCATACTGAAGTGCCCGTAATGTTCTAGCTCAGATTAGAGATAGCTAGTTTGTCAGTGGGTAGGTACAGTAAATTAATTAATAGTTATACTTCTCTGTTTTATGCGGTGGGCTGGCACCCTGCTCAGGATTTGATCCTGCCTTGCGCCCTGTGTTGGCTGGGATTGACTGTAGCAGACCCCCGTGACCCTGTGTTAGGATATAGCGGGTTGGACAATGACTGACTGACTGACTTCGCTGTTTTATTCCAGTATTAGCATCAAAATTTAGGGCCAGCTGTGTACATGACACTGTCAGCATAATATGTTTGTGCAGCATAAAGTGAATTAGGAAACAATACATAAAATTATAAAAACACTGCACATTACATCTTACTTTTTAAAGGATAAATCAATTGAATGCTTACCAATCATTGTGTTCTATTTGGATTTTGATGCTGCACATATTATAAAACACCTTACAAGCAAATAAAGTAAATTGGGAATACCAAATCATCAAGGATAAGTAATGGCACAATATTGCATTATAATATTACAATATATTCACAATCAAATGTTAAAAGAATGAAGGCAACATCAGTGCAAAAATAGTTTCATTCTGCTGCAGATAATGTAGCTAATGTAAAAATAAATCAAAATAATCAAGGACACATAGGTCAAATAAGGCGTAAGGGGAAAAAAATTACATCCCTGCTGGCAACCATTCTTTGTAGGAAGATCTTAAGCCAATGCAGCCAAAAAAATTTCAGTTTTCTTTTTTCACTTGTGTTCAATACCAATATAACAAAGAAAAAATAGAGAAGTGAACAGAAGACGACCTTATAACAGCCCATTTAATTACTGCTTCAGATCTTGCCGCACCATGTGAAGGAGTTGTAAGTATATTGAACTGCGTTTTAAGTCTAAGGGTTATGAAACATGCTGACAATACAGACGCAAAATATCATTCACATTTGCTTTGTGAGAAGAGCATTGATATTTGTCATTTTCATTAAAGTTAAAACACGTATTTGTAGATTTTTATTTTTTTTTTTACATCGAGAGCTAGGTGACTTTAACTCCATTGGCTATAGGGGGTTGCAGCCCAGAGCCTCAGCTACTAGGGGGTCCTCTCAACATGATTGATATTTTCAAAATGTAATATTAAAAGTAGATGTTGGAAAAGAACTTTTGGTTGATATAAACATGTCTATTGAGTTTCTGATAGTCTTCTAATTTTTGAATTTGTACCTACACACTATCAGTTAATGTACTTTAGCATATTTGAACATAATCGGCGTTAACTATGCCTCACATGGCCAAACAAAAAGTATGAGAGCGGGTCAAATAAGTGCAAGCTTAAGATGAACAAACAAACAAGAGCAGATAGATTTTTAAAAAAGATGTCAAAGCTATCAAGCTTTTTCACTGACAAATCTGGAAATCTGATGTTGACGCAGCAGGCTGGGAGACCACAAATCAGCCAGGCTCGTTGAACACGCAGCTAATGCTAACCCCATCAATGTCCAAACAGTTTGACCACTTTTTTCCCTACCACATCCATACAACAGCTGAGATTAGAAACCAAAGTAGATGCCGATCTGTCAGAAGCAGCTTACGATACAGAAGAAGGCACCAAAGTAATGTGTGACAACAAAACGTCCACCAGTGTGGCATGCTAGGGACCCACGTTGAATGAACAATGTTAGTACTAACTGAGGAAGTTGCATCAGCGTCATTACTTAAGTAAACCTTGGTTCTCACACTTCTTCTGAAAATGGTGAACAGATTGTTAGAAAATGACTTGTTTAAATTCCAACAACTGACAAATTTTACTGCCTTTTTACAAATGATTTTGTTAAGGGTACATAATCTGCCATCTGATAGCCTGCCTATACCCATAATGTTAAACTAGACTTGCCATTGGATATTCATCTTTCTTTTATATATGGATGTGTTGTTAAGGTGTGGCAGGGGTCACATGATAGAAGTGCCTGGCTCAACAGAATACCTTAATGAAATCCTGATCTACAGTGGCACATGGGCTAGCCCTGCTGCTACACAGTTCTGAGTTTGAATCTCCATGTTTTCCATGTGTCTGCTTTGATTTTTCTTTGTATATTCCAGATTTTATCTCAAGATTGGTAGCCCAAAATTAGCCTGGTGTGAATGATTGAGTGTGGCTGTATGCATTAATGTGCCCTGAGATGGATGGAACCCCCTTACACCTGATGCCCTCACAACAGGCTCTGGCCCAGAAAACCCAGGGCTAGCAGTTTCAGTATGGATACCAACATTTAGATGGCACATTAGTACAGTAGATTACTGCAGCTTCCCCAATGTGTTTCAGATCCCAAAACAGGCACTGTAAGTATAGAGTTAGGATATTTTCAATCCTTGAGTCTACATTGGTGTAATATGGGTGCCCCTTGTTTCCTCCCAGAGCCATGTGTGTTAGTTTAATTCATAATTATACCATACCTATGAAAGGTATTCACCCCCTTGGAAGTTTTCACATTTTATTTTTCTATTTTGACACCGATCAACAGAAAAAGAGTCTTTAATGTTAAAGTGAAAGAGATCTATGCAAAATAATCTAAATTATGAAAATTAAAAAAAAAAAATTAATTTCATACGTATTCACTCTCTTCATGTCAGTCTTTAGTAGATGCACCCTTGGCAGCCATAGCCTTCAGTTTGTGTGCACAGGTCTCTACCTGCTTGGTATCACAGTTATATTTTGATTCTTTCTTCTTGGTAAAACTACTTAAGGTCTGTCAGGCTGCATGAGAATCGTAAGTGAACAGCCTTTGTCAAGTCCAGCCACAAATTCCCATTTGGACTGAGATCTGCACTCTGCCACTCCAGCACATCAATATTGTGGTTTGTAAGCCACTCCTGTGTAGCTTTGTCTTGGTAGAAAACAAATCTTCTACGAAGACATGAGTTTCTTGTGGACTGCATGAGGTTTTGAGTAGGATCCTTTCTGGCACTAATGGGATTTGAATTGAAACCCCAGGTAGGTGATCTCTATTGAACTAATTCTGTGACTTCTAAAACCATTTGGCTATATGAGTGATAATTTAGGAGTCTCCCATTATAAGAGGTGAATACTTACATGATTAATTATTGTGTTTTTAATTGTAATTAAATAGACAACTTTGCAGAGATCTATTTTCACTTTGACACTAAAGAGTCTTTTTCTGTTGATCGGTGTCAAAGGAAATCCACTTTAATTCAATGTTGTATAACAAAAAAAAAACTTCCAAAGGGGGTGAATTCTTTTTATAGGCACTGCCCAGTATGAGTAAGTGTGCCCTGTGATGAATTGGTACCCTAGGAACAAGGTTTGATATGCTCAGAGTTTTAGTTTTGATACGATGAATGAATACTTAAATTAACTGTTCGATTCCTTTGTGTCATAAATATTTTGACACTACAGCCCAGTGGATTTGCAGTGCTGCCTAGCAGCTCCAGGCACGTGTTCAGTTTGTACTTTCTCTTTCAATTATATGGGTTGTCAATCAATCTTTATTTTATATAATGTTTTATGAAGCAAACAAGATTACAATATACTCTCAAGTGTACAAAGTAATATGAACATTTCAGTCAAAAGCAGGAAAAATAAACAAGAACAACACAGACGGATAGCAGGAAATAATTAATTGAGTAAATCAGACAGATGTTAAATTTAAGAGCTCTAGAAATACAAAAAAATTACAATATGCAAACATTTACACTTCTTAGTCAGTTTCTTCCTTGCTGATATCTTTGGTATGTTAAATGACTGTGAACTGCCCTGGTATCCACATGCGTGTAGCTTTGCCCTACAACAGACCAGGGTTGCAGTGTCGGCTCTGGCCTCACACCTGATCCTACCACGACAAACTCGGTTTCCCCACGACCCTGTAAATGAAAAAGCAGGTGCAGAAGAAGGATGGAAAAAAAATTTAATTAAACCATTTTTGCCTCACAATTTATTTTGACAGAACCCTAACTAATCTAGTTAGTGAAGGTCAGACATAAGGTAACTGCAAAAGTGTCATCAATTGAGCTGAGAGACTTGTAAAATGATATAATTAACATGGCTTTCTGAAGATATTTGATTACATTTGGTGTACAGGGGACCAAGTGATATAATTAATCAAAGCCAATGCACAAGGAAACGTGTGCAAAATCTTTATTATTAATATATTCAAATTCAATCTCCTTTTATGAGGAAAAAATAAAGCACCTGTGTTTCTTATGTTTATTAAAATGCATAATTTATTACAGGCTGAAACTCTGAAATGGCCAACGCAGATTAATACATCATTTACGTGACACAAAAAATGAAAATATGTCCTTGCTGAAATTTATGTATGAATTTTGTCAATTTTAAAGCATCTTAAAATGTATCATTGCTGTCTCTAATTAGATGGTTGGCTGCGGAATTAAATACAACATAGAGCTCAGAAGCTTAAACTCTCAGGTTAGTTTGCTTTAGGGACTGAGCCACTGGACGTTAATCCACAATGCTACCAGTTCAGTGCCCAATTCTGTGTGACACAGAGCAAGTCACTAAAGTACTCCAAAATAATATTGTAGCGACCAACAATTCTAATAAAGAAGGGCACTTCCACCATTAAAAGGTCAAAAAAAGAAATGCAGCATTTCTGCAGTTGTTTCATTTATAGCAAATATTGCACATGAAAAATGATACTGTAATGAAATTCTTGCGAAACTGGAACTACTTAACTACACCCACGGTTAGTGGCTGAGGTGGACGCCCTATTTGTTGTTTGTTGTCTGAACAGATCATAAACGTCCTGCTACCTTGATGCTTTACAAATTGAAACCGTCCTGGTGTCACAGCCCTAGAACATGCTGCAGTGTACACTGAAGTCCTTCCAGTGTTCTGGCTCTGGAATATGCCACACGCATCATGCTGTGCACTAAGGTGTCTGACAGGTCTTCAGTCAGGCAAAGAAACCAAGAGGTTTAACCTCTATTTTTATGCCTCGTTCAGAGAGAGAAAGACCACCCATCCCCCCCGACTTCCAGCTACCCTCTTTGCATCTTGAGTCTTCGCCTTCCAGGCTGTGTGACTGTGACTGGTCCATTTCCATGTTCAGGTCGGCAGCCTCACTTGACATATTCAGTAGTGCTCTGACACAGCCAGGTGCATCGTATCTCCCAGGATTGTTTTGTTGCCCAACTGGTTATTAGCCCCGTAAAACATAATCTTTCTGTTTTGTTGTTATCTACTCTATCTATATAAAATCCTAAGCCTAAAAGTGCAACGGTGATGTTTTTAATGTGCCGTTTCTTGTCACGCTTTAAATCGGGCTTATGTTTGGTATCATTCTTTTCAGAATTTATTGAACTTTAATGTAATGTTGTTAGATTTTCAGATTCTTATTCCGTTTTTAAATTATAAACTAAAAAATATCAGGAATTCACATCTCGCGAGACGGGACTTTGTGCCAAAAGATTTAAATATGCCCGGGGCCGGAAATCAAACACAAGCAGTAGGACAGCTGCTGTACAGGCTTTAAAATGTTCAAAGTGCCGCATGAGATGCAGATCACCCAGCACGTCAGCAGCAGCAAGCCAGCAGCTGATCAAGCAAAGAGGAGGTAAAAAAAAATGTATTTGTTTCCCATTGTATCACCGTTTAAGAGAGGTGAATTGTGCCCACCTTGGGTGGTTAAAGAGCAGATGTCTTTGTGCATTTTGAATCATCTAAAGCAGCTTGGTAACACATGCTGGTGCTCCTGACAGCAGTAAGTTGAAGTAGCCAAAATGCGACAAGACCAAATCCTGGATCCAGGAGTGCAATTCCTGTGTTTACTTTTCATGGCCATTCCCATTTTCTATATTTTTGTTTTCCCACTTGAAACCACCATTTTGTGTGTTTGTTTTTAATGGGCATCACCATCTTTTGCACCAGGCTACTGTAAGGCTATGTGACACACAATCCTTTGTTATAGTAACACTCGTGTTATACAATAAAGAGGTGTCCAAACTTTAAAGGAAAATAATGATTTTGTAAAAAAATATATTTTGTTCATTCTTGTTAAAAACTACTTTTTAGTCTATAATTGTTTTCTACTTCAAATTTACCATATTCCCTTTAATACAGCTATCAATGTCTTACAATAGTGTTTTGACTTAAACAAACCTGACTTTCTTTTTGAACAACCCTTGAATCTTTGTGATTCTGCAAATTAAAGTAAAGATTCCCAACATTCATCTCCATAAGGGGAAGAAGTCAGTTCCACAAAGAACTCCAGAATGCTAGCTACATTTAAGCAGGTAAAAGAAAATACATTCAAGACGGTGTACACTGAAACTAGCCACTATATGTAACTCTGTCAGCGCTTAGTTTCTTGTATATTGGGGGTGCAAAAATATACATCAAATAGCACATTTTTTTTCCTCTGTCAAGATGCAATTCCTGTAAAATATCAGATTTGTAATTTATAATTTAATAGATGGGTTTGAATTCAGTCCCTGTGGATTTTTCACATTGTTTTCATATCTAGGTGAAATTTTCCCCCATTCCACACATGTGCATCTAGGGTTAGTTTAGAACTGTACTATGCCCTAGGGGGCATCAAATGCATTTTTGGTTTCTCTAATTCAACATGTGGTTGTTAGAATAGTCTTCTCAGTTTCTGTAATGAAAAAAGCAGTTTTGAAGAATAGGAACATAAAATTATTTAAGCTTCCAGTTACAATATGTTACTTGTGCATTCTGTTCTTTTGATTAATGAATATTTCAAGTCCTTTAAGCTGTTACTCCTAATGTATTGGAACTCTGCAAACAATGCATCTTATATGGAAAATAGTATTTTCTGTTTTATGTACAAAATAATTTGTTTGTAACTTTTTAATAACTTTATAAGTCATAATTTAAAATGTATTATTCAAAATACACTAATTCGTATTTTAGTATATTAAGTCATATTTTTGTATATATTAATTCATATTTTTTGAGGTTAAGGCTTGACATTTTCCAGATTACTGGCTTAATTAAACTATTAGTTTGTCTCCTGATTTGTTGAGCCTGAAATACTCAAAGGTTTTTACTTCATGTCTTCAAAGAATTAGTATTCCTGCTTTTTAGTGGAATGCATTATAATTATTATATTTTCTTGTCCCATTTCATTTCAAATCATCCATATAGAACAAAGTATACATTTCTAAAAAAACAGCTGTGAAAAATTGTCATTACTTCAAGCTGATTACCACTTTCAATCTAAAATGCCAATTTAGTCTTTATCGTTTGCACTACAAAATCTATTTTGTAAAAATGCAAAAAGTTACTGACATCAAGTGAGAAGAATCCCAGCACTTCAATGCAGGCCAAGCCATTATTTCTTTTACCCATGCTAACTGCTGTCCAGTTAGATTAGCATTGTTTCTCCATTAACAATATGTATATTTTCTGTAAGCTATTAGTAATTCTCTCCATTCTTGCTACAGGCACCTTCTAAAAAGTGTCTAGGGATGTTACTGAAAACGCACTAGCCAAATTTGTCCAGGTTCTTCACTCGGTTCATTTATTGAATTCTTTGCTAAATTACTGACTACATTGCGTTCATTGGCATTCCTGAGAAAAGATGGCAAAAGAAAGCCTTGTTAGATTCTGTACGGTAGTAGAGAAACATAGGGAAGAATTAATAGAGCTTTGTTAAATTTGTCACCACACAATACAGTACATGATCTGGTGAGGTCAAATATCTGTGATTTTTCTTTGCTTTTTTTACACCATATGTGTAAAAACAGCACTCAGCATTAAAGCAGTGCTACTATTTCTGTGGTTTCCCTTTCTTTTTTAGATTAGCATACAGGACGTTGGCTGTATCAAATACACCAAAATTAACTGTATATTGCTTACAAATTTAAGCACTTGATTGTAATCATTCTGTGATGATATAATGGTGCACAGAATGGCCAAACTGTTCCAAATACCATTGCTGCTTTTGCATTATTATTCTCAGTGCACCACTGAGAATATTTTTACCCATTGTATCTGTTTGTGGTATCACAGCTGCACAGCAGCTGATCTTAAAACTCTGCAGCCGATTGTGTCGGGAGCACAGATGATTATCGGGATACAGCTTCCAGCCCTGGAGGACATGTATACCACATGCTGACTCAGGAAAGCCACCAGCATTTCCATGGACTCCACTCAGCCATGCCACAGTCTATGTGAACTCCTCCCATCCAGCAAACACTTTAAAGCCTTTCCTGCACAGACCTTGAAACTCAGAAACAGTTTTATCACAAGAGCTATAAACACACTCATTCAGTCCATAAAGTGTCGGTAGAACATATGACGTATATGACACTTCAATGTTAATCTCAACACAGACCTTTTTTTTCTTCTCTGTGGCCCTAATGCACTTCCATGTGATACTTAGACTCTTATCGTTACACGTCATCTTTGACATCTGACCACTTCTTTTTTATTTTAGACACCGTGCTACTTTCTGAACTTGATCCTTTGAGTGCCAGATCATCAGTTTCCTTTTGTTGCTCATACCATTGCCTAAGCCACCAAACTGTACATTTATCCTTGCCTCCTCTTCACTGAGTAGGACCTCCACTTCGTATTCGGTGAAATTCTTTTTTATACGTGCTTTTACCATTGTATTTTAACAAACACTGAACAGAAAGTGCTATTTATATTAATTTGCATATTCACATATGCAAAATCCTCAGAGGAGTCCAGGTGGAGCTTTACGCACATGCACATGCACAATTTTGCTTTAGTACAGTTTTATGCATCTGAATTTTTTTGTGCATATGAACATTTCTGTTTTTGTTCGTGTGCCATGTTTTAGTATGAATTCTGTGCACTGAGTTATACACAAGGCCCCAAGTCTCTAAGACACTTCTAGGACAGTCTATTCAGCTCAAGATGCATCAAGGCTGATTTATACTGAATTTAGAATTCAGAAATTGTAATAATGAAAGAGAATATATAGAAGCAAGAAAACTCTGTAGTGTTTGCAAGTTTCTCTGGACTTTGTTTCCTTCTGTCCTTCATGGAATTCACCTCCATGAGACTAGTGTCGTTAAAGGATGTTTAGTATTTTTCAAGTCAATTATTTCTTTACATTCATGGTATATATTAATTTGCCACATGGAATTGTATTCTTAAGTGAATCATTTTTTTATAAAATTTTAAAAGTTTTTGTCTGTTTTTGCAGTGCACAGTGGTGCTAATGGATACACAGGTAAATGAAAAGGCCGCACAACTTATTAAATACATCAATTTTTCAAGACATGTTATCAAGTATTAATCTACATCTTGAGATTGCACACAGACTGCAAAATAGCATATCTTTGTTATTTTAAGAAGGAAAAAAAAACACAAAGCAAAACATTGTTGTAACATTTAACCATTTTAAAAGCTCCTCTGCTTTTCTTCTTCTCCTTCAGGGTGGAGATTCACCTTTGGATGCCAATTGACAATAAATGTTGATGACCTGATGTGAATTGCTGTCTCTGTTCTGTAGTCAAATAAAACAGTAATAACTAAAAATGGTACACATGATCACTTATCTTCTTCACTATACAGAAGCTTACTTTATTATTTCAGCAGTAATTTTAATCATGTGGCAACACGAGCTCCCCCACACTCTGCTCACCCAGGGGCAGAAGCAACCGTTATTCCACTCTTTCTCCCAACTCTTCATTGCCAGCTATGCATTAGGAGCACAATCTCGTTCACCATTTTTCTACCAAATATGCAAACTGTAGTAGTAATCTGTCACGTGAAGTACAGCTAATAGAGCCTCTGAATAAGGTGATAGTTTAAAGGTTCAGCTCTCAGCACTGCCGCTGCTGCTTGCAGAGCACCTTTTATGCCAGCTTCTGCAGGTAGCACAGAGCTATCATTCCTTTCTCACAGCAGTAGCGTCTGCATTAGTTTTGCATTTTCCCCCCATCTAATTTTGTATACTGTATATAGTATGTATTTATGGATTGTTTTATATATATATATATATATATATAAAGTACAATGAAACTCTTGTGTGTTCTTTTCACTATCCTGCTACTCAATGTAAAGTAACACAGAATACAATGGATGAAAAGTAAGCGCCGTTTAGGAAAAAAGTAATTTTTAAATGTGAACTCTGTCTATTACAAGCCATGGAAAAATGTAATTGTTGAAAAAATAAAAAAGGAAAAGTAGGATTTTTTCCCGTGGTCAGTTAAAGTAGAATTTTCATCAGTTTGAGAACTGAAAATGTTTTGCTTATGTGTTAAAGTTTAATACTTTTTCAATAAAACAGCACATTAATGGTCTATTTATACCTCAAAACAGCATATGTTTTTTGTAACCCAAAGAAATTACAGAACAGTTGAATATATTAATGTATTCATAATAATATCATATTATAACCTAGTTTTGTATAGTATTGTATCATGGGTCAACATGATCGTGTTGAATGTACATTTGATGGACTGATGCACAAAGCTGAAGTTAGTCGGAAGATTTTTTTTTTTTTTTTGCTATGTAATACAATAGGGAAGGGTCTAAATAGTTGCAAAGGGCATGGGGTGTGCAGTTTTGCCCCCTGTTGTTGACCAGCTCAGTAATGTGGCATTTGGATATGCTTTGGCTAGAGGTTTGTTGGAGAAATTTGAGAGGCCTACAAATCTCTGCACATCTCCTGGAAAACAAAGAACCTTAATGCTGGTGTTGGCTTACTTGTATGGGTGAAAGGAGTGGTGCAGTCGGGTGACTGCTGACAGAAAAGAGGGTCTGTGTTGACTTTTCGGAAGGACTCAGAGTTGAGGAGAAGATAGTTGCACACATGCATGCTTCTGAGTGATAGATAAAACATTTTAAAACTTGAAAGGAACACATAATGTGGCAAGCGTCATGATATTAAGCTGAAGTAGTTAATTCACATGAATGTCGGTTCTGATTGATCAAGTAAACCACACGAATATTTAAAACTATGAGGCTGGGACAAGGGGGCTTCTTTTTTATCTACTAATGTCAGAGAGAAAGAATGCAGGGTAAGCAACCTCCAGCTTATAAGAAGAGTGGATATATTGGGATAAGTTGGTGAGCATTCTATTTTGAGATCCCTTCACTGACAGTCATTATTTATTATTGGGATGACAAATAGAGTATATTTATTTACTTATTTTTACTCATAGTTTACTGTGCAGGTGTATATATGAACACAGATAATTATTGTTTCATTTTTTCATTAGTATCTTTGTCTGTGACTTGTATCATGCAATAATCTGAAAAAGTACTGGAAATTTTGATTGTGGCACTTGCTGCAATATAGATCGGCTGTTTGCGCAGTTCCTCTTGTCTGTGTCTCTCACTCACTCACTGGGAAGTTCACTCATGGCTACGAGGTACCCTTGGCATAATCTATGCAGGAGTTACAATGCACGGAGCTTTACAGTACAACACTAGCAAAGGTTTGCCTCAAGATTAAATATCTTTCCACCCCATTGATAAAACATTAGTATACAAATACCGAACGCACCATGTGCAAGTAAAGAACCAATCTTAGACAAGGGTGTAACTCATTTATAGAATGCACACACGCACATTCTCACACATGGTCAAATGCCTCTTAATTTATCTTTACAACATGTTTATTTGCAATAGTTTATGATATTTGAAAAAATTTTTATAAATGATAACTATGTTTATTTTTAACAAACCACATTTTAGATCACACACAAAAGTAATTTGCTTCACTAGACATGAAGCAATTCTAATTGCATCATAACAAAATCTGGATTTCCCCAAGTGTTTCTTAGTTTCATGTGCTGACGTAACAATGGTCCTCAAGATCTAAGAGCTTATTGTTTAAAGGTGCAAATCAGGAGAAGGATGGCAGTGTTACTCCCATCAACAAAAGCTAAAATGAAACATGTTAACAAAAAAAAAAAAAAATTTTAACTAAAACTAAAATAAAGATGAAAAAAATTCTGAAAACTAAAACTGAATGAAAACAAAATCAGTTTTTGTAATTTTGATAATGTCAGTCTTTATAATGTGCAAGTGTACAGTTGCCGGTATTTCTATTAAACATTATATAAAACCATGCAGTCATAATATTAGTTTAAAGAAGAGCGCTGACTGGTGTGCAGGTTTAAGTCCCCATCTATGTTGGTGTTTTAATCTGTGGATTACATTGGTCATTTCAGCTATTAGTCAAGGCTCCTTTCTAAAAACTGAGAGCGAATAGCAAAATCTCAACTCTCGTCAGTGAATTATTCTGTGGATTTCATCAGCCATTACTGACCGTCATTCTCAAATGTAAGATTTCACAAAACTTCAAGAGAAAGGCAGTCGCCTAAAACATTCCACACATTACTTTAGGAAATAGAGCTAAGTAGTTTGAAAATGACAGCCATGGAGGACTCGTGACGCTCGAATCTCCACCCCCCAGATTCTGTTTCAGTCAGTATATTGAAAGGAAAGAAAATGTTATCTTTATGTGCCAAAGAAGGTATGAATTTTAGCTTTATTTTGCACAGATTTTGCTTGTTGGGGGGTTGGGGGTACCATTGCAGTGACAGATTTGGCAGATGCATAGCATACAATCAATGTTATCAATCAAGCTGACGTTACATTTAGTGCACATTTAGTTTTAATAAAGTAATTAGAATAGTATGTATTACACAAAAATGAAAACAAAACAAGAAAAAAACAAACTTCATGAGTTTGCTTTTCTAAATGAGGCAACTCTATCTGAGTGTTTGCTTTCTCATAGCACTGGGATTGGGATTAAAGTGCTTATTATAGGACACTGTCATTGTTCACTTCTCAAATCACCAAACATCTGTATTACTTTGTATCAAAAGCAAACAGTCGTTGAATGGTCAATGTCAGCCACCGCTTGGCTGTAAAAGTGACTATAGAATCTGCTCTTATCCTATTCATTGTTCCTTAACATTGTGGGTGATTTTAACATGTACTATATATTCCTACATGTAATCGTACAAAACTTGTGTTATTTGTTCATGGATTATTTCTATTTTTCCTGTTTGTTTCTTAATCTAATTCAGAAGTTTTACTTTTGATTATATTTATTATTTGGTGTTTAATGTTTGATATTGTTTTGTCATCTTTGCTCTTATTTCTATTATATTCCTTTGAATATTATGAAGTGCTTTGAGCACGGGAAAGGTGCTATATACATAATATTTATTATTAATATTATTATTATTAGTTTTCTGCCTCACTCCGCGCTGTCTGTGCAACGCTGCTGCAGAGAGCTTAAACAACTTGGCACATCCACATAAAAATGACAAGGGGTGAGCTTTCTTGAAGGCTTTTTTACTGGATGTACCTCGTTGTAAACTGAAATATATACAAAAGAAACATGCAGGTACTGTATATACAGGTGTACAATCAAAGACAATAAAGAATGATTTACAAAGCAATACATAGCAGACAGTGTACATTAAACAATAAAGTTTTAAAAAACACTTACAAGGCGAATGATTTCCACGGTTGGATCAAGACAAAGAGAAGCGCGTAGACAGAGGTTCAAATTGCTGCGTACCTCAACTAACCAGACACAGGGGTTTATATACCCTAAAGATACATTTTGCACGTGACCGAAACAAGAGATAAAGGGGTGCCTACGTGAGACACATGGGGTGTATTGTATTCAAATGTTTATTATGGGACCTATGTGCTTTACGTGAGTTTCATAGACTTTTATAGCACTACTGTGAGTGTGGACATGATTTACTGGTGTGTTAATAAATGACAAGGTGAAGGGGGAGCACAGTTCAACAAATAACAGTCTCAACTAACAAGATGTGGGACAGAACACTCCCCGTCTGATATAACATTTTATCACTAAACAGTACATATAAACAAATATTTTATGAAGTTATCCGTCTTTTTAGGGACTAGTAGAATAAAGTTTTTGGAGATGCCTTGAGAGGCAGTTTTAACTTCTATTTTTCTTATAGTACCATCACTGCTAGGGAATACTGAAGTGACTAATCCCATAGGCCATTCATTGTGTGATAGTTGACTCTTCGTTAGCAACGCAATGTCTCCTATTTGTACATTTCTAGATGGGTGGGCCCATTTCCACCTGCTTTGCAGAGTGGGGAGGTATTCATGTCTCCATCATGTCCACAATTCATTTGCCATTGCTTGTACTTGTCTCCACTGGCTTTTAAAAGGTCATTCCTTGTGAAATTACCTGGAGGGGCTGACACACCAGTTTTCTGGGTAAGCAGCATTACAGGGCTCAATAAAAATGGCATATCTGGGTCAGAGGAAATTGGGATAAGTGGTCTGGCATTTAGTCTGTCAGAAAGGTACAAAGGACTTCATGAGTGAGGTGAGACAGTCTGCTCTGTAGAAACATAGAGTCAAGTATTCTACGTGTCATGCCAATCATACGCTCCCAGGCACCTCCCATGTGTGAAGTGTGAGGGGGGTTGAACTCTCAAGTACATCCCTGTTCGTTTAAGTATCGTAGGATGCTCAGATGTTTTTCAGAGTCTTTTACAAATCCTAGTTCCCTGCTAGCTCCAATAAAGTTTGTTCCACAGTCAGACCTAAGTTGCTTTGCAGGGCCACATATTGCAAAAAATCTTTGCAAGGCATTGATACAACTGCCAGTGTCCATGAATTTTACTACTTCAATGTGCAGAGCTCTAGTGCTCATGCAAGTGAAGAGTATTGCCCAACGCTTGTTCTGAGCCACACCTCCTCTTGTGCGTCATGTGGTAATGGACCATGGGCCAAACACATCCAGTCCTACATAGGTGAAAGGAGGGGATGTGTTGATGCATTCTTGGGGAAGGTCTGCCATCAATTGTTTTTCCATCTTGCCTCTGAGCTTACGACAGGTGGTGCAAAGATGAAGAACAGAACTTACAAGTCTCTTACCACCAACTACCTAGAGACCTGATGCTCTAATGGCTCCTTCTGTGAATAGACGGCCCTGGTGTTGCATGTCTTTGTGATAGTGCTCCACTAACAAAACTGTAACATGACTTTTCCTTGGGAGTATAATAGGGTTCTTTTCGCTTTGGTCGATATCTGCATGCTTCAGTCAATCCCCCTACCTTGATAAAGCCATCATTCAGGATAGGGTGGAGTTTAAGAAGAGAACTGCTTATGGGGAGGTCTTCCTCTTTGCTGTGAGTGAATCAATTTCATTTGAGTATGCCTCTCTCTGGACTGACTTAAGAATAACATTCCTTGCAGCAGTGAGCTCATCTGGGGTACGCAGTTTGTTACACCAATGCCAGCTATTACGGTTTCTGTGTGAGTCAGAGCGTGTCTTGAAAGAACGGACTATATGGATGAGAAGTGCAACAGCTCTCAGGGCAGAATGCCAGAGGGAAAAGCATTGGAAGCACTTAGGATTGAGTGGTTTCTCTCTAGTCAGAGTGATGAAGCTGGTTATTTGTGGGCGTACTTCCGCATCTAGCTCAGGATGGATAAGTTCAAAGTTTTCTTGTGCTTCATGGGAAATTTGTTGTTGCTTGTATAGAAAAGCTGGTCCGGTAAACCAAAAAGTGTTGTTAAGCTGAGAAGCAGGTACTGATCTTGTTGCAAGATCGGCAGGATTCTGATCTGATGGAACATAATGCCACTGCTCTGGCTTTGTCGTCTGATGAATGTGTTGGACTCTGTTGTGTTCATACAAAAAGAAATACCCCTGGTCTCATTGAATATGTAGCCGAGAACGACTTTACTGTCGCAGTAGAACTTGACTGAGTCTGGCTGGAAATCCATCTCATCTAGAATGAGTTCTGCCATTTCTACTGCGAGTACTGCTGCACACAGTTCAAGGCGTGGTATGGTTGGTTCTGGCGGGGGGCAATTTGGCTTTTCCCAGAACACATCCCACATGACACTGTCCACTCTTGGTGGTAATTTTAAGGTATGCTACTGCACCAATGGCCACATTAGATGCATCCGAGAAGACACACAATTCCGCATGCTTTGCCTGGGCCAGGCCATGAGGAGCATACTGTATGTGCGTGGGATATGAAGATATTTTAAATCCTGTAGAAAGTTTTGCCAGATCTTCCACTCTTCTAATTTATCCTTTGAAAGTGGGGTATCCCAGTCACAAGGGCCATGGGAGATTTTTCACAGCAAAGCCCTCCCTTGTATGGTTACCGGGGCTACTAGGTCAAGGGGGTCAAAAAGTCTGTTGACTGTGAAATAAAACTCCACGACGTGTAAATGGTTTTGCTCCTTCTGAAATTGTAAATGTAAATGTGTCAGATTCTATCACCCAACTGAGTCCTAGACTTCTTTTGGCTGGAAGAATCTCTTTAGTAATATCCAAGTCCTTTATGCTTTTGGCTACATCATCTGCTGTGAAGGCTTTCATTTCTAAGGTACTGTTTGAAGCAAGTTTTTGTAGCTTTAGGTTAGATTGTGCCAAAGATGCTTGTGTCCGTTTTAGCAGACTAATGGTTTCAGTTTCCATTGGCAGAGAAATAAGACCATCATCTACATAAAAATGTCTCTGTATAAACTGCCATGTATCTTCTCCATGCTCATGTTCACCTTCCTCAGCTGCTCTTCTCAACCCACAGATGGCAACTGCAGGGGAAGGACTATTTCCTAAAACATGCACTCGCATCTGATATTCAGTTATGTCTTTAGTTGTGTCATTATCTTGATTCCACAGAAACCTCAGATATTTCCGGTAGTCTTTTCTCACCATGAAACAATAGAACATTTGCTCAATGTCTGCAGTTACTGCTACGGGTTCCTTTCTGAAACGGATCAACATGCCAAGCAGAGAATTATTTAAGTCTGGTCCTTTCTGTAGAATGCTGATTAGTGACATGCCACAGTACTGTGCACTGGAGTCAAAAACTACCCTTATTTGACCAGGCTTCTGTGGATGATATATTCCAAAAATTGGCAGGTACCAGCATTCCTCCCCTTCTTTCAGTGGAGGAGCTGGTCCTGCATGTCCATTCTCGAATATTTTCCCCATAAAGCTGGTGAACTGCTTTTTCATCTTGGGTCTTCTGTCTAAAGAATGCTGCAGAGAGACAAGGTGAGAAAGAGCCTGTTCACGATTATTGGGGAGATGAGGTCTGGGAAATTGGAAAAGGGAGTGGTGCAACCCAGCTATTTGCTTCATCTCTGCTAAATTCTTTTTCCATAATTTTTAAAAAGACTTGATCTTCAATAGAGAGGGCACATTTGTTGTCATTTTTAGTTCTCTCAAATATTGACTTGCCCAGCACATTATTATGTGCAGACTTGATCAAAGGGGCCAATGGTGTTGGCTCCCCGCTGTAAGTCACCCTTTCTCTCAAGCAAAGGTGGTTGTAGCAAGGCATGAAAAGTGAAGGTCACCCATTTTCCAGCACACTTGTCTTGAAAGTACAAACTGCCAGCTTGTGAGCATTTCCGAGGCAAATTTCGCCTATAAGAACCAACCCTAGGTCAGGTTTTTGAGCAAAGGGTGCATTATGAGGGCCATTAATTTGCTGCCTCACTTTGTGCACTCTGATGATGTCTCTTCCAAGCAGTAGCAGAATATGGGCATTAGTATCCAATCCTGGGATGTGGCCTGCCACAGACTGTAAGTGAGGGTGGTGATGTGCTGCCTCTGGTGTTGGTATTTCAGAGCGATAGTTCAAATTCTAGTTGCATTCGATAAGTGGAGGCAGGGCTATACTTACTCCTCCATTCACAGCCTCTAATTGGAAGCCAACTGCTTTCATGACAATTGTCTCCATAACTCCAGCACAGGTTTGTAGAGTGTATATGTATTTGAATGTCAAACATATGAAAGAATTCTGATCTCACTAGCGAGCGGTTGCTTTGATTGTCTAGAATGGCATAAATTTTAACTGTCTTCTCGGGCTGCCATTGTGGATACACTTTAACAAGACATATCTTTGAGCATGAGCGTGGCCACATACTTCAGTGCAGTGAGAAGAAACTGTAGGTGAGCTGCTGAGGTCTTCTTCTTCATTAGCCACATGTCTGGACTCCTGTGCATCAGCTTTTGATGACCAGGGAGCAGGGCCTGGATGCATGGCTGTGCTGTGTCTGTCGTTCTCACACTCCTTGCACTTCAGCTCCAATTTACAGTTTCTTGCTATGTGAAAAGATGAAGCGCAGCATCTAAAACATATACAATTCTCTTTCAGATATGTCTTGCGCTCCTCTGTGGTCTTTTCTCTGAACCCTCTACATTTTGCCAGGGGATGTGGTTTGTTGTGGATGGGGCAGTGCTTCATGAGTTCATCCTTTTTTTCTGCTTTAAGTGTACTTGTAACCATAGATGGGACAACATCTGTTTTATGGACAGATACTGTATCTGAGTTTTTTTTATTTAAGTTCTTGTATAAAGGCTTGCCATGCCTGACTGGGTCACTATAACTTCCAGATAGTGCGAAGCTTGGGTCATTCCTAGTTCTGGCTTCATTGCATAGAAATAAATGTGAAATAAGAGAAAGGAGGGTAGCACATGTCACGTTCCTCTTTAAAATCCATTTTTCTTGGATGCTGTGAGGTAATTTTTCCACAATTGGATTAATTCCACGAGCTGTATCTAAGTAAGCAAGACCAGGTAGATATCATTTTCTTTTGCAGACAGCAACTCCATGAGGAGGTCTCCTAGGTCTCGGACATAATCTTTGCTGGATATGCGTGGTAAGTTCTCTAGTTTCTTAAACAGAATACTTTCTATCACATCTGGGGCAGCATAACATTCTGCCAGTCCCAGACCATTTTAAGAGCTGCCCTTGGATTATTTATATGAACAGCTCTGATTCTGCGGACATGATCTGCTGATTCTTTCCCCAGCCAATTTATTAACAGATCCTGCTCCTCAGTGGCAGTCAGGTCTAACCCTCGGGTAGCGTTCATAAAGGATGACTGCCACATTCTGTAATTCTCAGGTCGGTCATCAAACTTTATGAGTCCAGTTGTAACAAGTTCCCTGCGTGCCAAATACTTTGCAAAATCAACCATGTCAGAAGCCTGACTGCTGCATAGAATACTGGTTATGCTGGGGGAAAAGTCCTGTGTTTAAGGCTTGTTCTGTGAGAGGGCTGCTCTTTAGAGCAGGGGTCTTGATGTGCTGATCAGGCAGTCCTACTTGGTGGGGAAGTCTTCGGTAAATGGCGTGTGGTGGATGTGATGACACTCTTTGGACATCTTCACTTTCTCCTGCCTGAACCCTCATAGAAAACGGGTGGTCACCTGAGATGCGTGAAGGACTTCTCAGTATGATGTCCTGTTGTGCTGCAGGTGATTTTTCCATATGTATGTAGTTAAAGTAGTCTGAGAGGTGACAGCGTCAAGTGTGAGCCATACACTCTGCTCCAGTACATACTCTGCTGTCCTTCCCTTAGCTTGAGATGAGCTTCGGCGGCTTCGGATTTCATCATTTAGTAAATCCATTGCAGCTTCTAATATTACAGCTTCTGCTACTGCGGCAGCAGCTTCTTTTATGGACAAAAGAGCCTCTACTGCTGCCTCCAGTGCAAGTCTGTCTGCCTGCATTCTTGCTCATTCTCTTTTAATGGCAAGCTCTTTCTCTGCAAAGGATGTGCGTGTACGCGCAGCTTCAGCCAACACACAAGCTTTGGTTATGGGACTGCTTGCTGATGTGTTGGAATAGCGCATGTGTCTTGAAATGGCCACAGAAGCAGCGTCGGTTTTGCATACCTTCTCCATGTCTGCAACAATGGAGTTTGAGCTGTATAAGTTGAACTGGGTGCTTTTGTAGCGAGCTACACCAAAAGAAGACTGCCAATTTCAAGCGATTCAGGAGAGCCAAAGTAAATAAAGCTGAAATGCTTAAGGCAATCAGATCCGAATTCGGCTTCTCTGTGAACTGATTTTCTCGTTGTTTACGGCTACGAGAAACGCCAATCTATACTGAAAAGCAGAGCATGAACAGCCCTTACTGCACTTCAACTTGTCAGTAGGCGGAGTTGATTTAAAAGATGCCATGGAGATGCTGCTTTCCAATTTGTGGTGTGAATACTGCCTTTCAGCCAAGTTGCCCCGAGATCCACCCTTTGATCCCTGGCATGAAAGTCCCTTTACTTAGCAGATGTGGAGCAATGTTTTGTGGCCCGTCCCGTGCCATGGAATTGCCCTCTTTACTAAGTTGCCATAGGAGCCTTCTTTGATCGTTCCTTTGAACGTTCCTTAACTTAGCTGTCTTAACGATTCTCTTGCAGTCTGTCCCTCGACATGGATTCGCCTTTTTACTTTTCTGCCTTACTCCGCACTGTCTGTGCAATGCGGCCTCAGAGAGCTTAAACAACTTGGCACATCCACATAAAAACGACAAGGGGTGAACGAGCTTTCTTTTAGGCTTTTTACTGGACGTACCTCGTTGTAAATGGAATATATGCAAAAGAAATATACAGGTATATACACGTGTACAATCAAAGGCAATAAAGAATGATTTACAAAGCAATGCATAGCAGACAGTATACATTAAACAATACAGCTTTAAAAGACACTTACAAGGCGAGTGATTTCCACAGTTGGATCAAGACAAAGAGAAGCTCGTAGACAGAGGTTCAAATTGCTGCGTACCACAACTAACCAGACCCAGGGGTTTATATACCCTAAAGATACGTTTTGCACATGATTGAAACAAGAGATAAAGGGGTGCCTACGTTAGACACATGGGGTGTACTGTATTCAAATGTTTATTATGGGACCTACGTGCTTTATGTGAGTTTAATAGACTTTTATAGCACTACTGTGAGTGTGGACATGATTTACTGGTGTGTTAATAAATGACAAGATGAAGGGGGAGCACAGTTTAACAAATAACAGTCTCAACTAACAACTAACAATTAGTATTAATAATAATAATAATACACAATGCCACAAGTTCAGTTTTGATTGCTAACTTGGTCATTGTCTGTATTGAGTTTGTTTTTGCTGCCCATGTTTATGTGGACTGAGTGTGCGTAACTTCAGATATTGTTTTACAGTTGGATAGCAGAAGTGTGTCATCAAGCATTCTCAATTTCTAAAATATAACTGTTCAAAAAAATTAAAGGAACACTTTGAAAACACATCAGATCACAATGGGAATAAAATCATGCTGGATATCTCTACTGATACGGACTGGTTAATGTATGAGGAATGAAAGAATGCCACATCGTTTAATGGAAAGTAAAATTATCAACCTACAGAGGGCTGAATTCAAAGACATCCCGAAAATCAAAAGTGAAAAAATGATGTGGCAGGCTAGTCCATTTTACCGAAATATCATTGCAGTACTCAGTAGTTTGTATGGCACCCACGTGCTTATATGCATGCCTGACAACATTGGGGCATGCTCCTAATGAGACGACGCATGGTGTCCTGGGGGATCTCCTCCCAGATCTGGACCAGGGCATCACCCTGGACAGTCTGAGGTGCAACTTGGCAGCGTCGGATGGACCAAAAACATAATGTCCCAGAGGTGTTCTATTGGATTGAGGTCAGGCGAGCGTGGGGGCCAGTCAATAGTATCAATTCCTTCATCCTCCAGGAACTGCCTGCATACTCTCGGCACATGAGGCCGGGCATTATTGTGCACCAGGAAGAACCCAGGACCTACTGCACCAGCATAGGGTCTGACAATGGGTCCGAGGATTTCATCTTGATACTTGATAACAGCAGTCAAGGTGCTGTTTTCTATCCTGTAGAGGTCTGAGCGTCCCTCCATGGATATGCCTCACTAGACCATCACTGACCAACCACCAAACTGGTCATGATGAACGATGTTACAGGCAGCATAACGTTCTTTACGGCTTCTCCAGACCCTTTCATGTCCGTCAAATGTGCTCAGGGTGAACCCGCTCTCATCTGTGAAAAGCACAGGGTGCCAGTGGTGGACCTGCCAATTCTGGCATTCTATGGCAAATGCCAATCGAGCTCCATGGTGCCAGCCAGTAAGCACAGGGCCCACTAGAGGATGTTGGGCCCTCAGGCCACCCTCATAAAGTCTGTATCTGATTGTTGGGTCAGATACATTCACACCAGTGGCATGCATGCTGGACGTCATTTTGTAGGGCTCTGGCAATGCTCATCCTGTTCCTCCTTGGCCAAAGGAGCAGATACCGGTCGTGCTGACGGGTTAAGGACCTTCTATGTCCCTGTCCAGCTCTCCTAGAGTAACTGTCTGTCTCCAGGAATCTCCTCCATACCCTAGAGACTGTGGTGGGAAACACAGCAAACCTTCTGGCAATGGCACATATTGATGTGCCAACCTGGAGAAGCTGGACTACCTGTGCAACCTCTGTAGGGTCCAGGTATCGCCTCATGCTATCAGTAGTGACATTGACTGTAGCCAAATGCCAAGCTAGTGAAAAAACAGTCAGAAAAGATGAGGAGGGAAAAATGTCAGTGGCCTCCACCTGCTAAGCCATTCCTGCTTGGGGGTTGTCTTATTGTTGCACCTCTAGTGCACCTGTTGTTAATTTAATTAACACCAAAGCAGCTGAAACTGATTAACAACCCCCTCTGCTACTTAACTGAGTAGATAAATAGCCCAGAGGTTTCATTGACTTGGTTCTACACGCTGATTAAAAAGTGTTCCTTTAATTTTTTTTTTTGAGCAGTATATTTATTCCCACATTTGTAGTTAAATTACATCCTCTCAATTTAGGCTCACAGGCAGTTCCCCAGGTTTTGCCCATTGCTTATTAAGTGAATGATCTCAGATGTTGCTATAACATGTCATTTTCTGACCATACTGCAGTACAGTAGGTACCTCCACTAAATCACAGATATAACATTTTGGATTTGAATTCCATGACTGGACATTCTGTGGAGTATGCATGTTATCTTCTTGTCTGTTAGGTTTTCTCAAAATATTCTGGTTTTACTCACACAACCTCAAAAACACATGAGTTATGGTACCTTGTTGTTATGCCGTTCCCATAGCCATTGTTGCTTGGGATAGACTTTAACAGCCCTTGTCACCCTAAATAAAATTAAGCAAGTGTGAGAATTTTATGTTAATGTACTGTATGTTAGTTAAAAGTGATATATTTTTCATTCACTTAAATATTGTAGAAAGATTTTATAAATGAGGAGAAAGGGTGATAAGATTTCTGCCGATTTCAGCCTTTACAATAACAAAGTTAGATTTCAATCGAGTTATGTGCACTTCCACTCTTTGTTGTATATGTTACCGTCAATGTGTGAAATTAGGCATTGTGTAGAATGCCTAGGAATTCTATAGAATGGCAAAAGTGGGATGTTACAGTATGAAACAATTAAAATTTCAAACATTTCCTAGGCATTCTGTGAAATGTCAGAAGGCAAACTGGCAAGTTGTTCTGTATAATATGTAGGTATTATGCCTAGGGAAAGCATATAGCATATTAAAGTAATACAGACATTTCATGCTTTGCCTAAAAACATCACGCATTCTATAGATTTCCTAGGCATTCTATACAATACCTGCTTTTCACACATTGCCGCTAAAATATATAATGAACATTTCTTCAGCAAATATGATCACTGCATTTTGACACGTTAGTTGATGTAAGTTACAATCAAAGACAGACCTTAACTTAAGGTTCATGAATCACTGAAAAACAATTAAAAGAAACTCTTTTGCTATTATTATCAAAATCAGAAACAAATACAATATCTGGACATTTGCAAAGGAGTCAGCAGTTTATATTTTCTACTGTAGCACAAAAGAATGAACAACAAAGCTATCTGAATTTCTCAAAGGTTCTTCTCATGCATATCTTTTCTTTATTTATCATAGGGGCTTTTATTTATTTCTTCCTTCATGCAGACAGGAAAATTATTCACAGGTCCCTTGTAAAACTTGATAAAATAGTTTGAAAAGTCACACTTAATACTGTGTTTCAAAGGAAGACAAGTAGAAATGTATTTGCATTTAGACAACAGATATTATGAGGAAGTATTTTAATTAATTGTTTAATTTGAAGCAGTCAAGATACATTAGTGATTTAAATTGTGAAAAACAAAGGTGTATGCTTCATGTCCAGGATGCAAAGCAAAACAGAACAGCATAGAAATATACTGTATTTGAGCAGATTAAAATAGTGTTTATAAAGAGAATGCTTTTAACCCAGTACTTAGTTAATAAATGTGTGACACATTGTGGTGAATCGAGAAGAGGTCCGTGGCGGTGTAGGATTTTAGTGACTAAACACAGCGTGCCTCAGGTTTGTTGGGTGTGGGTATGTGCTGCCTCAATGTTGTGCGACTTTGGAGCATTTAATAGGGAGATTGGATGATTGCGCATTCAAGTGCAATTGTAAGAAGTTCAGACAGTTTCCTCATTGACATTCTGCATCCCCAATGGTATAAAATGAGACAGAATAGAGGAACTAAGGAGAACTGATCAAGAAAGCAAGACAGAGGTAGAGAATATCCAGACCATATGCTTGTAGAGAAAACAGTCGAGATCAGTAGTATGAGCAGGTAAAGACGATAGGAGGCATTGAGTTTAGGAGATGGCCCTGCAGTTAGCGATGGAAAGTTGTTCCAGGGCAGGCTACTCTTGCTGAAAATAAAGGGAGTAGGAGCGGTTGAGGGCTTCAAGGGTCATTTTCCAGATGCTGAAGATGGTGGTGGGACAACAGAGCTGGGCTTCAGTGTCCCAGCTGGTGACCATTTGAGGTGGTTGGGGCGCAACTGTGCATACTGGTATCTCGGCTCCCTCTGAGCATACCTGATGGGTGACTAGAGGTGGAGAAATGAAAAGAGACAGCTAGGCTCAAGTGAGACAGAACCACCTAATTTTATTTGTTGAGGACTGATTTTAACTCCCACTGAGTAGCTAATTTTTTTTGGAATACTTATTGGATTATTTTTTTGATTGAAGAATGCATTGCAGTTTAGTTACTTGGGCACTGACGTATGAAATAAACCACATTATTCATTTATTGATGCATCAATGTTGATTATGTGTTCTCAATACCCTAGCTATGTAAACTTAACAGGCACAGGTGTTATATAATCAGAAATATTACAAAAACTGATATGCTTTAATACAAAATGTCTTTATACAATGTTAAAATCAAACATTCTGTACACAGTGGCAAACAGATATTTTAAGATGAAATGATCAAAGAGTTTAAAAATATGAAAAGAAATAGCAAACTAGAACCCAGATGTTACTTTAAAGACAATTCTTCAAAAAGACCATGGGGACACAACTGGAAACGTAAGAGCAGATTTCACACAAATCTTTGAAAGTTTTTCTTCATTTATTTCAGATATCTTTATATATAATACGCTACCGTGGCTGTTCGTTTGTCTGTCCAGGATTTCGAATCACCTGTAGCTCACAAGCCGTTTGACCTATTGACCTGAAATTTGGTACACATATACTAACGTGGCGTCGACTATCCACTTTCGGGGTGATGACTGACCTCCAAGGTTATTCCTCTTTTGATTTTTATTGTATTTTACTGTAGAATCAAGTCTCGGCAGCGGCCAGAAGGGCTGCCGTGCGGCGCATGCCTATGGGCGCCGTTCTCATCTCTACCACCTTTGCCGTCACTTCCCCTACCGCTTCATATCTTAAATCATTCTTGAGGCAGATTGAAGACTTAAGTGCTAGCTTAAGTGAAAAATTAATCAGTTTTAACATGAAAAAATGCCGACGAAAGAAGAGAATAAGCGGGCTGATATTGTGGAGAAAAGAAGAGCTGCTCACGAAGCAGCAAGCGCATCAACCTCTGAGCAAATGAATGGTTAATGTACAGAGAAAGAGGATGAGAACTATGAATGCTCAAGTCAAGTGTATTCACTGCATGTTATCGTGCAGGTCGCCATTACTAGTATGTAATAAATTAGCAAGTAGTGTAGGTAAGAGCAAAACTTTAGGGTCCTTATTATTTTGGACAATCTAAGTGAATAGGATGAGTGGCCTTGCTGGGCTGAATGGAAATTCCAGTTCTTGTCACAATTATTCTAAGGTTCTAATATGAGGGCTGCACTTTTTTTAGCCCTATGGGCACTAAAAGCAGTCAGCTCATTTTCCATGGGATTCTGGGCCTAACAAGAAAGCTAGCCAATGTAGGAAAATGCATAGAAGAAGAAGTTTCCAGTAATTACACTTACATTAAGGTAACTGAGGTACACTCATTTTAAGAAAAACAGTAATAATAATTTTTTGGTACAAAGAAGTGTTATAGAAATATAACTGCTTATATTTTGACTTAAAAGGTAGAATGCAAGACAGACAAAACATATAAAATAGAAGAGACCGTTTATTATTTAGGAATTTATGGATTTTTTAAACTTTTTTCAATTTTTTCAAATTATTTTTCAACATTTTATTGAATTTATTAAAATCAAGTAAAATTCCATACAAGCAAGTCACATTTTACAAAACTAGGCTTGAATCAAATTTAATATTAATTTTGCAATATTTTAGTGTGATGTAACAGCCATGGGTGGACAATTTTGTTTGCAGGAGTCTCCACAAAAAAAAAAGTCAAAGTGAAAAAGCATGCAAAGTCCTAAGTCTCTAAATATTTTATCAACAATCCAAAATACACTGACATGAAGGAAAGGATGCTACCGTGTTTTATACTGTCGGTACCATGCTTCACGCATCACACTTGCCATAAACCATATGGTAGCATCCAGGGTACAATTTCCAACAACAAAAGATACAGAATGCCAGATCTGACAAACATAACATTATGTAAATCAAAGCAATGAAAAACACAGAAAGAGAGCCGATCAATTCTTGGGCAAATTCAGGTGGGATCAGATGAACAGGCTTTTACATTTCTGTTAAATTTTGGCCTTATGTGCCACTGAAAGCCAGTTATAATTTTGATTTTTTTTTTACATTTTTGCAACTTCTATGCATTTTTTTTTGGAAATACCCATATTCTACTACTGAGGTTGATTTTTATAAAAATGTTATTTTTATTTTTGACACCATTGTTATTTTCAAGGATGTTGACTTTTTCTGACTTTGTTGCATAAAGCAGTGACCTTTTGTTAGGTCATGTGGTTATGAATTTTGAAATCTGTGACTCACTATTGTGACAGTTTAAAGTTTAATACAATTCGCCTCCTTGCATTTGTGATTACAGGGATAACAAACCCTTAGGATGTGATCATTATTGATTTGTGTTTCCTGGTAAAATAACTTTAGCTTCATCTTTGGACTTCGATTTAGGATTTTGTTTAGCCTTGATGACAGTGCATTTTGACTTTCTAGTTTTGACCCTTGCCTGTTTATTTTTAACTATATTTAAATTTTAGGTCAGTTCCCTTTTAAAAACCTACACTCTCCATATATAGCAGTACTAGCAAAATACCCGCGCTTCGCAGCGGAGAAGTAGTGTGTTAAAGTAATGAAAAATTAAAGGAAACATTTTGAAAATAACGTAACATGATTGTCAATGTAATTGTTTTGTCACTGTTATGAGTGTTGCTGTCATATATATATATATATATATATATATATATATATATATACACATACATACATACACACACATCATATATACAGTATATATATCTATATATATCTATATCTAATATCTATATATATATATCTATATCTAATATCTATATATATATCTATATCTAATATCTATATATATATATACATCTATATCTCTCTCTCTATATATATACACATACATACTGTACATATATACACACACACACATTATATATATCTATCTATCTATCTGTATATCTATATATATATCTATATATATATATATATATACACACACACACACATATACACACACACATTATATCTATATCTATATCTATATATATCTATCTATATATATATATATATATATATATATAGCAAAATACCCGCGCTTCGCAGCGGCAAAGTACTGCCTTAAAAGTTTTATTAAGAAGAAAATTAAACCTTTTTAAACTGAGGGAAAATATACCAATAATTATTTGTTAAGGATCTCTTTGTATACCACATTGTGAGTTAGGCCCTCCGATTGTAATATGACCAAGCTGTGCGCTGAGCTTACTCTTAAGCATGCAACGTACAGTTGGCCATGTGAACAGTAATCTTGTTTCAAATCTCACAGCTTGGATTGCTGCTGTCATAATCGGTTTGAGTTTCATGGTGTGTTTCAATTACGACAGTATTTGCAGGATTTGTTGTGTTGAAGTGACATTCTGAATCTGTCAAGCGTTGTAAGTATACAGCCAGTTTCATCAATAACTTCACATCCAGCTTTTGAGAGTTTAAACATTCATAAACATCAAAGTGTCCACTACTGAAATCGTCACCTGTGAATCTAAGATGTTTAAGAGGCATTGGCGGTTGTCCAAAGGTGTAAAATATTTGGCCATTTCGGTACACTTGAAAGCGACAACCGAACAATTCAGCAGCAGCCATCAACTCACATGCAGAACCATAGGTGAAGGGCTTAAGCATTTCACTCTTCTAGTGCTCCTGTGTAGTATAATTATCTCCTGTACCGTCATCAGTCCACACCTTGAACCTGTCCCAGTCATTCAATACATAAGACACAATGTTTCTCCAGATATCAAGAGTGAGCCTGATATGGCCGTGCAATATGTAACACAGAGAATGGAAAAGATAGGTGCCATCTCCGGGCATGGCAACCACTCAGTAAGTGACAGTTCTTTGATCGATGGTGATCACCTCGATAGACATGTTAATGCGGGTACGGTTGGAATGATAAAGGAAATGGGTACCTGAACAATGTAAAGTAAGTCTAAAATACCTACACAATAACTATAATCGTAATAAATGAACAATAAAACAGCGGAGAAGCCGTGGATTAAATAAAAAGGCTGTAGTTATCAGCAGGGAGACGTGAATCCCGTGGCGAAGCAAGGAAGGAAATGAAGAGACTGGAGCGATGGACGGCCTTATATAGGCAGGCAGCCAACAACGTGGGAGGCGTTGGGATGGGGGACCCAACGCCGCCTCACATGGTGACTGAGCTGCAGGCTATGGACATATATATGTACGTAAGTAGGATTCAGTTAGCGTTGGGAACCCGTGTACCAAATTTCTTGAAGATGGGCCCATAAGTAACAAAGACTGTTGAAAAGTTCAATATGGCGGCTGACAGTGGCATCATACCACCGAAATAAGTACGTACATTAGTTTCGGTTAGCGCAGGGAAGCCGCCTACCAAATTTCGTAAAGATAGGGCCATAATTAAGAAAGTTTAACATGGCGGACGTTGTTGACCGTTATAACCGTTATGCGTAGAATTTCAAAATGAAACCTGCTTAACTTTTGTAAGTAAGCCATAAGGAATGAGCCTTCCAAATTTCAGCCTTCCACCTACACGGGAAGTTGGAGAATTAGTGACGTTGAAAAGTTCAATATGGCGGCTGACAGTGGCGTCATACCACCGAAATAAGTATGTACATTGGTTTCGGTTAGCGCAGGGAAGCCGCCTACCAAATTTCGTGAAGATGGGGCCATGAATAGGAAAGTTCAACATGGCGGACGTTGTTGACCGTTATGACCGTTATGCGTAGAATTTTGAAATGAAACCTGCTTAACTTTTGTAAGTAAGCTGTAAGGAATGAGCCTGCGAAATTTCAGCCTTCTACCTACACGGGAAGTTGGAGAATTAGTGACTTTGGAAAATTCAATATGGCGGCCGACCGTGACGTCATACCACCGAAATAAGTATGTACATCGGTTTTGGTTAGCACAGGGAAGCCACCTACCAAATTTTGTGAATATGAGGTCAGCCTTCTACCTACACGGGAAGTTGGAAAATTAGTGATGTTGGAAAGTTCAATATGGCGGCCGACAGTGGCGTCATACCATCGAAATAAGTACGTACATCGGTTTCGGTTAGTGCAGGGAAGCCGCCTACCAAATTTCGTGAAGATGGGGCCATAAATAAGAAAGTTCAACATGGCAAACGTTGTCAACTGTTATCGACCGTTATGACCGTTACACGTAGAATTTCGAAATAAAACGTGCTTAACTTTTGTAAGTAAGCTGGAAGGAATAAGCCTGCCAAATTTCAGCCTTCCACCTACACGGGAAGTTGGAGAATTAGTGATGAGTCAGTGAGTGAGTGAGTGAGTGAGTGAGTGAGTCAGTCAGTCAGTCAGTCAGTCAGTCAGTCAGTCAGTCAGTCAGTCAGGGCTTTGCCTTTTATTAGTATAGATACTAGCAAACTAGGGAAAGACAGTTCTTGAAGACAACTCTTGCCCCTATGAACTCATACCAGGCACAAAGCTCATCAAAATGAAATGATATAATTAATGAGATTGTGATATCCAGAAAGAGAGGGAATAACACAGTACCAATCCCATTAAGGAGAAGAAAAGCTAAGCATTAGGGTTGTGACCAGGACAATGGGGCAGCCATGCTAGAAGCAGCTGTGTTGCATCAGTCCATTTATCAATATAAGAGCCAGATTCCCCATTAATTCTCACTTTTGACAATTCCAAAGGGATCAAATTAAAAATGGAACAAGAATATACAGTTCTTGTAAAGCTTTTAGATATCACATACAATTCTGTGTAATTCAAATCCTGTATACCCTAAATTGGAATTAGGCCACTTGGAATTATGGAACTTTGCAATGCTGGCTGACATGATTCATGATGCATGTAGTAGAGATTTATGTGACGCACAAAAATGCAAATGTGAATATATGAGGTGAGACACAAAAATAACCGGATTGGTGAAAAAAATATATTTATTGATGAATTACAGCATTCTAAACATTGTCAAATATACTCCCCCTCCCGATCTCTACACCGCACTATACGTGGTTTCCATTGATTGAAATAGTGCTGGAAGTCTTCTTGCTTGAGGCTTTTCAACGGGCTTGCCATTATTGTCTTCAATTCATCCACTGAAGAAAAATGTGTTCTCTTCAGATCACGTTTGATTTACGGGAACAAATAAAAATCACAGGGAGCTAAATCGGGTGAATACGGAGGATGATCAAGGTCAGGAATGTTTTTGTCAGTCAACTTACGGAAAAAGACAAAATTTGTGAGAAATTTAATGTTGATTCGCTGTTCAATTTTTTCACCAACATTATCCTGGCAACTCGTGTAGCAATTGTTGTGTAAATTCGGACTGGGCTATTCACAGAATATATGTAGCTGGTCGGCGGTTTAAGAGGGCGTGTAAGTGGGGATATATTTCTATGATTCACATCTGGTTGACCCCCAGACAGTTTTCCAAGAAAGCCTCAAGCCCAGTCCGGTTATTTTTGTGTCTCACCTCGTATAACTTCTATATTCAACCAGAGCCTCATTTACTTACTGTGTAGAGTATTGATTCCTTTTGAGTTAAGTAGTACCATCAATCTTTTGAAAAATGATTAAATAAAATTACATATATACCTGTAGAGTCTATTTATTTATGAATTATGTCATGCATAAATTCTTCCAGCTCCTATATCCTTTGGAGCTTGCACAAGAGTGTCAGTTTAGTGGTAGTGATACTGTGACAGTAGCTTGTGATTGCGGTTTATATTTCTTCTACATTTGCACTGGTTTAGTTTTCTCCAATGATTTTTTGGAATTTGTGCAAATTATGCTTTTGTTAGTACAAATGTATCTGTGGTCTAACAGGTTAAAATAACAGAATGAGTGTTAAACAGATATTTAAAGACTTTGCAAAATAAAAAATATGTGTATAAAAATATAAAATTTTATTTGACCAATAAATGATGTTATAATTTTTTAAGTTACAAATGAACTTAATTAAAATAAATGAAAATTGTACAATCTGTACATGCACTTCAGAGTAGGTATTCTACATGAAACTAAGCATTTTTGGGCCCAGCTACTACTTGAATGGAAGACCAACCAGGAAAAACTTTGGTCACATGTTGGAAGAGGTGTTGATGAAGCCCACAGGGGCGCGCTTACCCTGTGGTTTGAATGTGGATCCCAATGCCCCCGTGCAGAGAAGGGGACACTGTGCTGTCAAAATGATGCCACCCTTTGGATGAAACATAAAATCAATTTCTTGACCTTCTGTGGTTATAAAAGATCCCTGGGCATCCTTCATAAAGATTAGGGTGTATCCCAATGTCCTGGTCCAACTTGGCCTAGTCATTTTGGCCCCCTAATCATCCCCTGTCTCTAATCGACTAACTATCTCTCTCCACTTCACCACCTAACAGCTAATGTGTGGTGAGAATATTGGCAGAAAATGGCTGCCTTCACATCATCCATAAGTGGTGCTTCAAGAGACTCCCCACTCACTATGTAAACCACTTTGAGTAGTGAGAAAAGTGCTATATAAATGCAAAAAATTATTATTTTATTATAATATTATTAACTGATGTAAGGTGGTTTTGTGATTTTACCCTGAGCAATTAAAAATGATCAAATACAGTATCTCTACAATAAAATAATGGTAAATATATTAAGTGAATACACTGAATTATCTTTTATAAATTACACAAGCAATTAACTCAAATTCAGTTCACATTTAGTTGAAATGATCAGTTTAGTCACCTAAGATAATAGAAACTGACTCTTGTTCTAGACTCTCATTTTTGTTATTTGTTAACATATTTACTTTTTTATTTTTCCAAAGTATATTGTATGGAAATAGTTATTGGCTTTGAATTTAATATTTCTTTCTTTCTTTTTTTCTAGGGATCCAAACTATCCTGTCCCACAGGACACCAAATTCATCCATACTAAACCAAATCGCTTCGAAGAGGTAGCATGGTCAAAATACAACCCAAAAGATCAACTGTATCTGCACATCGGTTTAAAACCAAGAGTTAGAGATCACTACCGGGCCACAAAGGTAGCATTCTGGTTGGAACTTGTACCACACTTGCATAGCTTGAATGAACTGTTTCCCTATTTGTCAACAACGACAAAAGTGCCGCCACAGGATACAACACCCTTTGGTTACACCAAACGTCCCAGGCCATCAACAACAAGGCATCCTGTCATCCCTGGCAACAATCCCAAACAACCCAAGGATACACGCAAATCAGGATCAGATGAAAACATGGTCCTTATTGAGAACAAGAGAGATTACTCAACAGAACTAAGTGTCACCATTGCCGTGGGGGCATCACTGTTGTTTTTAAACATCCTGGCCTTTGCGGCTTTGTACTACAAGAAGGATAAACGACGCCACGAGACACATCGGAGGCCCAGCCCTCAGAGAAATACCACAAATGATATTGCGCATATTCAGAACGAGGAGATTATGTCTTTGCAGATGAAGCAACTTGAACATGATCACGAGTGTGAATCCTTGCAGGCCCATGACACCCTAAGACTTACTTGTCCACCAGACTATACACTTACATTGAGAAGATCTCCTGATGATATTCCTCTTATGACACCTAATACCATAACCATGATTCCAAACACTTTAGCTGGAATGCAGCCCTTGCACACTTTTAACACCTTCAGTGGAAGTCAAAACAGTACCAACCTACCCCATGGGCATTCCACCACCCGGGTATAGCTCTCACAAGCTTCTTGCTGGCTTATAACCAGTATCGTAAAACTATATTTTAAGTAACTGAGATTCATCACAGAAGTTAAAATATTATTTTGTTACTGCGCCTTCTAAAAATTACTAGAGATGAACAAAACCTGTGAAATGTGAATGTCACTACTGAAATACTGCATTGGAATTTCAGCTCTATTTTAGATGGAGAAAGATAGGGGTTCAAACACAAGTGACACCCTTCAAAAAGTATTGACTAAAAGAGAATTATATGAAAAATAGACATTTCATTATGTAGCAAATGATTACAAGGTAATTAAAACCTGCATATGTGCCATACTCTGTATGCCAAGAAGATCTGACATTCTCTACAAATGGATTTGGAAAAGTAGCTTATTGGGGATAAATTTATATGAAAAGGACTATGCAGTAAAACGGTGTAATTCTATGAAGAGTGAAAAAAATTGCCAGCCTGAATTGTATTTAAGAATCTTTGTATAAAAATGTAAATAGTTGTGAGTAAAAAAAATACCCCTCAAAAAAAAAACAAAAAACAAACAAAAAAAAACAAAAAAAACAGAGAAATGGGAAAAACAAAGCTTTTATTGTTGTTTTCAGTTTAAATATGGCTTTTAGGGAGCTTGTGCTTTCAGTTGTGATGTGTGTAAATATATTGATCAGATCATCTTTTAAATAAAAAAAAAAATCTTTAATTGTGTTAAAAACAACAACAGACTTTGAAATGTTGCTCATTTGTTTGAAACTATCCTACAGACCAATCATATTTTTTGGTGTTCCATAACATATCTTAATTTCTGGTTACACTTGTTGCATGTTAAAATATTGCTTACAAACTGCAGTCCAGGACAGACGTTTGACATTTTGACATAAAGCACTATGAGCAAACGAACAAAGAGCGGAAACAATTTCAAATTCATACACTTTGAAACATTATATATATATATATATATATATATATATATATATATATATATATATAAAATATGGTGTGTGAATAATGTGCAAGCATTATGATGAAAGAACTGATTTTAATTATCAGTTTGGCGGTATAATTTAAATCTTTTATTTTCTCATTATTCATTCTGTGCTGCTTTAGTATATACTTTAATTATAAGCCTCTTTTAGCAACCTTAACACTGCCTCAGCTTTGATAGCAACCTGCATATTACTGGACATATGAAAAGGCAGTGGTTTTGGTATCTACATTAGTTGGATATGTTTGTAAAAAGATATATATTTGTTAGATATTTCAAATTGTCATATGCTAGCAATATGTAAAGTATTGTGCCAGGCTTGTGATATTTTGGGTTATAAAAGAAAAAAAAAATGAATGGATACTATAATAACCATTAACCCACCTACTTGGATTATACATCCATTGAATAAAAAAAATAAAAAAATCTAATTAAGAGAACAATTGGAACATCATAAAGTTAATTTTTCATATAAAACATACCCATCCTGGCCTTAGATCCTTTACCTGAAAAGGCACGCAGGGTTTTAATGTAGGATATTAAACTAAATTGTTTGTCTCTATATTGTTTGCATTTTTTGCCTTAAGTGATGATAGATGATATTTATGGCTGGACACGTGTATAAAATTTTCAGCAGCATTTTTAATAAAATATCACAATATTTTCTAACAATGTGTTTATTCATTCATTGGTACTTGAATGGTACTTATGTTTATTGTCTTAAAACTGATGGTGGGTGTCACTATTAAGAAACACTCTAAACCTTGCGGGCTTCAACAGTCCTTATCTGATGCCTGTGGACTAGAGACGTGGTTTTGCAATGACAACAGCAGCTTTTTCCCTGCAATCATAACTTGCAAAGGAGAACTCTATTTCTTGCTTTAAAAATATAAACTATATATATTCTAAAATGAATGACCTTGACACCACAAAAAGGTTTGGGGCAGCGTACCTGTATACTTGAAGTCTGGCTGAAAAAATGACAAAAGTAGTAATTGACAGTCTTTACAGATAAGAGTTCAACACAGAACAGGAGGATTATAGCGGTTTTTAAGGTCGGTCAGGGGAAGTGGCATAATCGGACCTAGAACCGGAAGTGGCGTCATTAGCCCTGGAACTGGAAGTGATTTTGTCTAAGTTGGAAGTGACGTCATTGGGCCCAGAATCGGAAGTGGTGTCCTCAGTTCCAGGCAGAATTTCCCATTTTTGGACGGCAGGGATAAAAGACCCTTTAGCTGCCTTCCATGCACACATGTGTGACTATCTATCTATATATATATATATATATATATATATATATATATATATATATATAT
>JANRMT010028174.1:47156887-47253633 GCA_026402145.1 Polypterus bichir lapradei | reverse complement strand
ATATATATATATATATATATATATATATATATATATATATATATATAATAACACTTTTTTTTCAAAGTTTATCAAAACTGAATATGCTAGTCCTAAGGGAATATTTACCAGGTAAGAGATATGTATTTTACATTTCAAGACATTTTTAATGACATCATACAGAATTTTAATACCAAGTGATGAAGCAAAATTTCAAGTATCTCCAGCTTCAACTCCTTCTGTTGGCCCTATCAATTTTTTTCATGATCCGTCAGTTTACTACAAAGTGTTTTACTTTTGCTCCTTAAAGCAGTAATTATTTTTTGTTGTAATTGTTCAATGCAGACTGTGAACATATGTTTCAAATCACCTAGCTGTGCATCAAGGTCCTTCATTTTGCTGTCTGCTTTACTCTTCGTCTTTTGCTCCACTTTTTGCTTGAAGTAGTTACCTAGGTGAATTACCTTATCCTTCATAATTTAATTTGTATCACTCGACTCTTGATGTATTCTTTAATTTCTTCAATATTTCTTTAACTTCTTTCCTGTGTATTCTCCCGTAAATTAATTCTCAATATTCTCAGAGATTCTCTTTATGATAATCTGCACAATGCCCTGTTAGTGTTTAGTCGGCGGTACTGGTAGTTTCAGAGTAAAATGACAGATGAGCTACTGATTTATTGTTGTACACTAATGAGATGAATTATCACCCCTGGCTTCACTTTAATTCTCACTTGGCCACCAGCAGATGTGGAATTTCTAGGTCTGATATGCTTGACTAAGGCCTGTGTTGATCTCCCATCACTCACGTGTACCGGGCCAGGCCACATTAGTGGCTTTGATGTGAATATATCCCACACTTTAGAAGCCTTCTCCTTTTACACTTATATTTATTTAGTTATCTCAGGACATGGTCACAAAACTGATTACCACAAGTGAACTGCTAAGAACAAACTGCTAGCTAGTTACAATTCCTTGGTTACAAAATCCTATCAGTATTAGTTAGACAGAAATTCACTTCAAACACTTTTTAAACACATTGAGACAGTGAGAATTTTGAATGGAGGTGGGCAGATTGTTTCACCAGCCAAGAGCTGCACATGAAAAGATATCATGCATAGTTGACACCACCAGATGTTGTTCATCAACATACCTGAGAGTTGCCAAGAAACAGCATAGGTCCTCACAAAAGTTTCCATATATATAGGTGCTGATCTGTTGACTACTTTGTAGGCAACCATCAAGGATCTGAAGTTAATATGTGCTGATACAGAGATCACAGTGATCTAATAAAATGGAATGACATCTGCCTGCCTTGGCTGGTTGAACACCAGATGTGCTGCTACCATTTGAATCATCTGCCAGCAGAGAGTTAAAGTGGTCCTGATGTGAAAAGACCAAAGCCTGGACCAGGAGTTGTGCTGCATATTCACTCAGGTACATTTTGTTCTTGTGGGTGTTTGTATGGAGTGAATCTACATAGAGAGATATAGATATAGACCGTTGCATTATCTATCAGTAACCTAGGGTTGTGTACGGACATGGTGGGTTTAATGATAAAGAGCCGAGCTGAACAGAGACAATGTGTTGAATAGATGGTTGATGTGGCATAACAAGAAAATTTGCCTTTGCCAGGTTGAGCTGGAGATAGTGCTCCATCATCCAGAACTTTACTTAACTTATTTCAGTTGTTTTTATTTCTTCTAAGGTGGAATCTATGTTTTCTTAGGTCAGGTTGGGGAGCATGCGCTGGCACAATGCATTGCCGCACGCACCACACCACGAAACAGTTCGGGATTCTGGTTGGCAACCTCCCAGGCAGACACGAAGTCCGAAACAACTCGGGATTCTGGTTTGCAACCCCCCAAGCAGAAACACAGTCCAGTTCCACCCTACAGTTACATGGACGTCCCCTTGGCCTGGTCCAGCTGCTTGTGTTCTCAGCAATGAGAGTCCTGTGAGCCAGATCACCCTCGGGGAACTGCGCCACATGGCAGTAGTGCTGTAACTGATGCTCCCTCACAATGCAGGAAATGTGCTTCATTCGGGATTCCATGAGCAGCCCCTCATTCAACACAAAGTCAAAGCAGCAGTACCCAAGGATTCTCCGAAGAGACACAGTATTGAAGGAGTCCAGTCTTTATCTCAGGTCACTGGATAGCGTCCATGTCTTGCAACCATATAGCAAGACAGGAAGCACCAGGACTCTAAAGACTTGGACCTTTTGCAAAGATAGCGGGAATGCCACACACCCCTTTCAACTGACCCCATGACCACAGGTAGCTGGTCAAATCACACCAGGAGATCTAAAATCTTGAATAAGAGGAGCATTTTTTAAAGTGCCTATCTTCAACACTGAATGGGAAAAAAAATTAATTCACAATGCTTTTTTGAATTTTGTATTTGAGATTCTTCATACCTGATGTTGGTGCAATTAACCTGTCTGCTATATACTTACTAATTAAGCTTGTATTGATTCATAGAAAGCCAGTGTATGATAAATAATTCACCACAAAAAAATGTGCAAATCAGAAGTAGAAATAATTATATGTTTAAGAAAACAATACATGCAGATACAGAACAAAATGACATGGGTGTCACTGTGCAAAAGTGTAGTAGCATTCTAGTTACAAAGTGCCTGGACTCTGGTTTGGTTCCCTCCCAAAGTTCAAAAATAATAAAAGTAAATTAGGTTAATAAGAGTGAATAAGCCAAGTAATCACTGACTTTCATTTCAGTGCTGGTTCCTACTGACACTGATAAGAAGCTCCATTAAGCTTACAGGATAAAAACTCATTGTAACTCTAACTTCAATGAAAACTAAAAAGTTTAGTAAACTGGCTAAGAATTTTGGCAAAACAAAGATGTAATATAATGTGTTAAAGAAAAAAAAGGGGACATGTAGTCATACTTACATTACTTTATAGATTTTGGGATCTTCTACACTGGGTTTCAAGTGACCTTCCAGTAAATTCCAGCAACCTTATCAGTATTATAATGCATTACATTATAACAACTTAACCACAAAATGAGACGTATAAAGTTTTCATTTATGTTAGACAATATACACTTCATTATTAAACTAATCTGATTTCTTCATATGATAGAATCCAAAAAATCTTTTTTGACACTGCATAACGTATAGACTGGAAGAAAGAATAAATACAGGCTAAAGAGTCTGCTTATTATTAGCTTGTAAATGTCATATCTGGATAGTAAATACAGTATATTAGAAAGGCAGATTTTAGATTCAAATGTGTGTTACAGAGTGTTATGAGCACATTGAAAGTGCTTAATATTATTGTAAGGGTATAAACCAAGAGATGAAATGAGAGGTGTTGGAGAAACGAGCAGAACTTTTCTTATAATAACTTTTACAAAAATACTTTAAATATAAATGCTTTATTTCACAAAGATGCTTTAATTTTATGTTAAAGCTACTGGTCATTTAATTTGTCATACATTTGCATACATACGTACATTGCTCACTAATGTTTTGATGTTTGCTTAACATGTACCTGATAATCAGTGTAGGATTTAAAGAAGACATTTTAACTTGCCCACCCAGGGACAGTATGTTTTGATGTATGAACTGAATGAATTTTATGTTGGTTAATTAATCATCAGTCTTACCATCTGTAATATTGGTAACACTGCACAACAAAGTTTTTGCTTCTTGAACGCTGTTGGGGGTTTCTTATAGATTTTTGGGTGCTGATCACAAATAGCAAATCAAAATGTACCCATCGCGTACCGTTTCAGTTTTGTCATGATTTTTTCATATATTTGAATCCAAACATTTTTGCTCCCGTAACTGACTTATCAACAATGGTTTGTGCAGCTTAGGCATGTCCAGTCACGGAATCAGGCCAGGTTGGAAGCTGTTCTGTTGAAGTTGACATGCTGGGCATGCCTGGGTAGGTCTGAACGAGCTTGACGCTGTCTCAACATGCTATAATTGTGGCTTGTATACACCGATCCTGCTCATTTGGTTTATATAGATAGTCAGTGTGTATGTATAGTATCAGTATAGTAAAGTATAGTATCTGTAGCAATATCACAGTAAGTAAGCTTGATGCCATAGACATTTTGGTGTCGGGCGATATGTCTCGTCAATGTCATAAAAGCCGCAATAAATTCTGCTATATCTGTGGTGAATATACACTTGCGCCTCAGAGACATTGGATGACTGCTCTTGTGAAGAAAGCTCATCATCTGTATTTCGGCTGCAAAATTGGTGATCAAGACAAGGAATGGGTGCCTCACATTTGCTGTGTGACATGTGCTGTCAGTCTGAGAGCCTGGCTCAGAGGCACAGAACAGAAAGACCATGTGATGGACTGTAACTTCTGTTTGACTAATGTGTCTGGTTTCTCTGCCAAAAACAAAAAGTCAATTGAATATCCTAATCTGCCTTCAGCAATGAGACCCGTGCCACATGACGACAGTCTTCCAATGCCGAAACCACCAGAGCATTGGGCCTTAGACGAACCAGATGAAGAAACTGCAATGCAGGGTACTGACAGTGACATTGACCTGGATTTTGAACCGTGCTCATCAGGCAAACCACATCTGATAATACAGTCCGAACTGAACGATTTGGTCAGAGATTTGGGTCTGTCAAAAGCTAAAGCCGAGCTGCTGGGTTCAAGACTGCAGGAATGGTGTTTCTTGTCACCAGGTACGGAAATTTCTGTGTTTCAAGGCCGACATCATGATATAACCAAAGTGTTTTGCACAAGTCGACAGTCTCTGTTTCTGTTGTGACATTGAAGGATTGTTCTCGGCCTTGGGTTGTGATCACAACCCGGAAGAGTGGCGTCTCTTCATTGATTCGTTAATGTTAAGCCTGAAAGCTGTTCTGCTACACAATGGTAACGTTTATCCTTCAGTACCTGTTGGCTATGCAGCACACATGAAAGAAACGTATGAGAATATGGAACTGTTGCTGAAGTACGTCCAGTATAGTAGGTACAAATGGAACATCTGTGGAGATCTTAAAGTCGTTGTTCTGTTACTAGGACTGCAGCTCGGCTATACAAAGTACTGTTGTTTCATCTGTGAATGGGACAGCCATGCCAAAGAGTCAGACTATTCTCGACAGAACTGGCCACTCTGTAAAAAGTTAGTTCCAGGACAGAAAAATGTGGCACATGAATCACTTGTTGACCCGGCAAAGATATTTTTGCCTCCTCTTCACATAAAACTGGGACTCATGAAGAATTTCGTGAAAGCACTGAACAAGGAAGGCGAAGGTTTTCGTTATTTAAGACAGATGTTCCCAAGAATAACTGACGCCAAGATCAAAGAGGGCATTTCTGTTGGCCCCCAGATCAGACATGTTATGAGTGACAAGCGGTTTGAAGATCTGTTAGTTGAGCAAGAAAAAAATTGCCTGGAAATCCTTCAAAAACATTGTTGACAATTTCCTGGGCAATTACAGAGCCCCAAACTACATTCAGCTGGAAGACAAACTTCTCAAAGCATACAAGCCAATGAAGTTCAACATGTCACTCAAGATTCATTTCCTCCACTCACACTTGGAGTTCTTCCCCGCAAATCTCGGTGCTGTCAGTGGCAAACACGGTGAAAGGTTTCACCAGGACATTGCTATGATGGAGAAACGATTCCTGGGCAACTGGAATCTGTCAATGCTTTCTGACAACTGTTGGACACTGCAATGTGATGCACCAGACATTGAATACAAAAGAAAATCAGGAGCAAAACCCTTTTAATTCTGTTGAATTTAATAGCGTATGCGAAACATAAACGTGACTAAATATGTTATTGTCATTAAAAATATAAATGTCTATTTCTCAGATGCAGTAAAACCAAAACTATGTCTGTGCAAACCCAATAGGTATCTGTCATAATCAGCTAAAATCTTTCAGGAAGCAAGACTTTTCAAAAAAATTGCTGTGCAGTATAATTAATCAGATACTTCGGAAAGGCTCTTCCTTTATTTACCTTACGTTTCTGTGTTGTAGACAGTGGTTTTCCAGCCTTTAGAGTTATACCAATGTAACTGAGGCACAATTATTTTAAAGAAGAGAATAATAAGATTTATTAATTAACACATGGATTATACAAGTATGATAAATGCATGTATGTATATATTGACATACAAGACAGAATGCAGACACACTAGACAGACAAAATATGTAACATTTAGGCTGGCTGTTTACTGGTATTTAGGGCTCTACTTTATCTTGTCAGAGATACATAGTTTTACAATACCAAGTGGAGTGGAGTTGTTGCTCTGTTGCTGCTTTGGGTTCAAGTGAAGGATTTTTCATTTATTGGAGTGCACTCTTTCTCTTTGCTGCATGATCCTTTGTCTCTGTTATGCAGTGCATTCCTCAGTCAGGCCCTTGGCTGTGTCATCTGCAACTTCATAGGGAAAGGCATTACTCTTTCGAGCCCAAGAGTTTAGATGCTGCACTTCCCTTCTTTAAGTAATGGTTACTTCTCAGCCTTGTCAAACTACTGGCACACAGCTTTGGCTTAAACTGGCTCTGGGCTTCTGGTCCACAAAAAGAAGAGAATTTCACCTTTTCAGCTCTTCATGGAGAGGACAGCCCACAACTTGTTAATTTGAGAAAAGATTTTAGAAAGTCATTTTGGAGAATCTACACAGAGTGCTTATGGGAAGAGTCCCAGAGTCTATTTCAGTGAATGTCTTCAATTCCGAGTCCTTCAAGCTTCTCCTTTCCTCCTCCCATTCTCTGCCAGTCCTGTAGGGTGCAGCTAGTTTATAAAATGGGACGGACAGCCAGGATCATTATCCGGCAGGGATGCCTCCTTAATGGAAGGATTGGGGAAGATGGCTTATGAAGGGTGCTATCCCCCTGAGCTGCTATTTGGCAGCTCCCCTGGGGTGCAATGGTGCCTTGAATCTCCACAGGGCTGGATCAGAATTTGTATTTGTCAGCTCAGCCCTGTTTGGTTCCAGGGGTGCCATTGGGGGTGCTGCAGGAACTGATGAGCCCTTTTATATAAGGCTTCCACCTTACCTGGAAGTACTCTCAGGATTCTGAATATAAGGAGCCGTCTGCCTTCATGCAGGGATCCAGAACCAGAGTCAAGAGGAAGTGAGACAAAGCTTGCTGCTAGGAGTGGAGGCATAAGGAGAGACAGAGAGAGAAGAGAAGAAAGTGCTGTGGGCTGTGAATATTGTGTTGTGCTTATACTGTGCTGGTGAGAAATGGGCGGAAAACGTCTCCCACTGAATAAAAGCCGTTTGTTGGGCTGCACTTGTGTCTGTGTCTCTTGTGTCAGGTGTTTGGGGAGCAGGCGCACCCCCTGGTGGTAACCAAAGGAAAGTCGAGCCTTCCCCTGATTGGATTAAAGTCAATTTCAGTTACAACATCAGTGTCTTCTAATAGGCGAGTTATTCTGTTCATGCTAGTTGCCATTCCTTGAATTTTAGGTCTTTGTTTTTTCTTGAGTCCATTTCACGCCTTCCTGCTCAAGAAGTCTGAAGAGATGTGAGCTCAACATCCGGTTTACAGCTTTGTTATCAGACGAAGTCTAAACAGATCCTAGTATGAAGAGTTCTGTCACATAGTTTGGAATGCAAGTGGGAGTTTTGTGCAGCTGGAGGTATGTTAAATCTGCTGCCTAACAGCCCTGGTGTGCCACTAAAGCCTAAAAGAATTAGCATTGCCTATTTTGTCCTACATCAGTTTAACAAGAAAGTGTAAAAGCTTTGCATCATTGTAAATTGAAGGTATTGCTTTGCTATGCATGTTTTTTTACTGAAATCTATAATGATACCATTATGCAAGTTTGAGTTCACAAGCTATGTCCAAGTTCAATCATGTGTACTGCTGGCTCCTATTCATGATGTCAGAAGTGTGAGATAAACGAGTTGATTTTAGATGGATCAAGAGTATCTCTAAGTTGCACAAGCATGTCTTTGTATAGCTTCCTGACTTTAATAGAAGAAGTGTATGAGCTCTGAGAGTACATTTCAAAGACAAGACATTTAATTGTAAAGAAAAGCAAAGTTGTCTTGGAGACAGGATGACTACAGTATACCTAGACTAGCTTTATATGGTTAGTAAAAAGCTGATCAGGGGAAAGGAAAGGAAGAATGAAAAAGGCTAGATCCTTGTGTCTTCAAAGTATAATTACCACAACTAACAAAGAATTTTATAAATGTTAAGAAAGACTCAAACCAATTTAAGACACTAACAGAGAGGCCCACCCACTGACTAAGGTGATTTATAAGAAAATTGTAATCAATGGTATCAAATGTGGCACTCAGATCTAGGGGGATGAGAACAGATAAATGGCCTCTGTCTGAATTTACCCAAGTGCATTTACACAAGTACTGTGATTTGTTCTAATACCTGACTCAAACTTGTAAAGAATAGAATGCTTATTCAAGTGATCATTTAGTTGCGTAATGACTGCCTTTTCTACACAAAGCAAAACATTTACAACAACAAAATCAAAGGGCAAGAGCAAACTCAAAATCAGAAAAAAAATGATGCCAAAAAGGACAGAAATGGACCTATGCCTTCTTGAAAGGACTACTGATAGAATGAAGTGTTTATTATACAGTATATTCACCATTGGATGCACAACCTGCCGCCTGCCACCTGCCACCACATTTAAATTGGAGGTCTTTGTAATGTCAATGAAACCTGCTCCTGTGATAAGAATGGGAACATGACAATGCACAAACAAAATGTATCTTGTGATAACCACTACCGCCTCTTTCAAAGATTGAAAGTGGGCATTCACCTCCTCCAGAATAACTCTTCCTTGTTCGTCTCTCAGCAACAGGTTAACATATCCACCACTGGATTGTGCAGCATAGACCGCTGTCACAGTAGGTCTTCCAGCACTGAAAAAAGTTTATCCCTCCAATGCTAATACAGCGGTCCTCTGGATTTGAAAATCCCTACTCTGTTCCTAATATCCTATTTCTTTAAGCCACTTCCTTCTCTTGCTCATTGGCCAGTCCTCAGCACATGTCATCCCTTAAAGGTATAGTTCTAACCTTCATATTGGGCAAAAAAAAACACTTTCAAACAAGTAGGCAAATGTTAAGGGAGATAATAACACTGTTGTGGCACTGTGTCAGAGTAAAACCATGTATTCTAAGCAAACCTTTTTGTAACGGGTCAGTATTAGACTGTTTAATAAAAAAATGATACAATACTTTTAATAAAGAATATAAAGACTGAGTAAGCAATTATTAGGGACACACTGGTTTTCAATTTGTCTTGATATTAATAATATTGCCTGTTATTATTGTCTGTTATTGATTCAATAAGGTGTAGAAAGTAGGGCACTCAAATGGCAATCCATATTGAACCCTATGTGTCCCATAACTAGTGAAAAACTCTTTTTGGTGGTTCTCTACTAAAAATAGGTTGTTCCATATCATACAACAAACACTTTATTGACTTGAGGTCTAATATGTATTTTAACACTAGAATCCCTGAACTTTTTCCATGTCATACTGATGACGTGAAGTCGTATCTATGATTGCTGGTACAACAAATAGTTCTGAGCAGGCATCAATCACAACACATACTGTGGTCATTGCAGCTCTTGTGAAAAGAATGGAGATAAATGCCATCAACTCAGAGAGGGACAGGCAAATTCATTGTACCACATGAATGTCACTGACAGAACAAATGTATGTTTTTATTATATTATAGTAATAATAATAGCAGCTCACTACTCAAAACATGGAGCACCCGGTCTCAAACCCGCAATCTTTGGGTTATAAGGAAGTAGCTCTTACCTCTACACCAACCAGGGCTGCGTATTAGCTTTCTGTTGATTGACATTTGAGCTTGGGTTTGTAACTCATTGGCAGCAACATGTAAATTGAATTTTTTTTTTTTCTTTGGTTATATTCTTGAATAAAAGCACACTTGTTTATTTGATATTTGGACTAAACTCTTTACACATTATACACTTCATGTCATTATTAGTATAACATGGAAAAAGTTTCTGCTTTAGGTATGTCTTCAGCATTTCTTGTATTTCTCGCATTTCCTGTCATCCTACATTTATCCAGATTGTTGTAGACACAGAATACACATGAAATGTACAGTATGTATTCCAAATAACGATATATTATTTACCCTATACAACTCCAGGAATCTCACACCATGATAAACACACTTGAGCTCTGAGAACTTTGTGACGGACTCAGCTCTGTCGATGGGGGGGAATAGGATAGCAGGCTGCTTGTGCTGATCTTCACATTTGCAAAACAAAAGACACTGATGAGGAGAGGTGAACAGGAATTTAATTTGGCCGGGAATTATGAGTTTTTTCATAGGCTTCAGGGATTCTAGTGTTAATGGAAAAATCCAATAACTGCATTTTAAAACTGTGGTGAAGAGTTTGCAGTTCAGACATGAAAACAAATGCATTACAACTTAAAGAATATGTCCACTTTGAAGCAGCAAAGGTTTTCTATTTAAGAAAATGTGTCCTTCACCTTTCTGAGGTATCCTCGTGACAACAAAAGTAAACTGGAAGTAATACTGTAAATTTTATGACAAATTCTTGGTACCATTTTATTCAAGAAGGGGTACGATTCCTGTCCATTTGTCACCATAGTCTTGTATCACTGATTGATTAGTTAATTACGTGTGAAAAACAGGGCATCTAATAAGGTGTCCACATAGTGTAGATTAGCCACTGCAATATGAAACCGGAGCACCACAGGATGATAAAACAGTTAGCACTGAATGCTGTGAATGCCAAAGAGTACTAATCAAGCATATCTTTCTAGACAAAATATTCTGATGCAGTTAAATATACAGATGCAAAGGTGAGCAGAAAACTCTGTAACAACAAGCTCTTAATGGTCCTGAAATCTAATAACAGGGTAGTATGTTAATGGACTTATTATAATGCAACAGGAATTGCATAATGGTAAACCAATTAGGTATATAATAACATTGAATTGCTTGGTTCCTTTTAAGCTGGTTTCTTTTAAGTAACATTCAGATAAAATGAGATATAATATTTTACCCAATTATTTACAAAAGGAAAAATAATTGGATTGCCTCAGGCACAAAAGAAAACAAGCTCCATGTTCAAAGATTTTAAAATAGAAGAGTCAGGTGTGTTTCAGGGAGCAGGTGCATCGAAAACAAACAAAAACCCCTCAGCCTGTGGAAATGTACCAGTAGAGTAGAAAGAAATGCAAGATGTTATTTATAAAACATCCATAAGCCAATTTCAGCAAATATTTAAAATGAAATATTTACTAAATGACTGGAATGTTTGAAAATGATGGAAGGTGTGCCTTTTGTTTTTGAAAAACAGGCAGCAAGGGTATTATTCTAACTTAATATCATTTTAGATCTCTAAAAAGATCTTCAAAGATTGGCATCCATGCCCGGTGGGAAAATTTCAAAGACTTCAGAGGACAAAGAAAGATACAGTATGTCTGAGAGCCATTTTCTTTCAATCCATTGTCCTTAAAAGAAAAAATGGATTAAATAGTCAGCATCAGTTAACAGACAAAAATTAAAAGAAGTGCAAAGAAAATCTCCAAAAGCAAAAGAGAGGCCATTATATCTTAATAAAACTGACTTCTGGTTTATTAATTCCAGCAAAGAGTAATAGATGACTGAAAGGCTTAACTCAAGGATAATGTCATGTCATTTTTTTAACTCACTTAATCCGGACCAGAGTCACTGGGTGGTTGGAGCCGATCCCAGCTATCAAGGCAGGAACAAACCCACAACAGCATGCCAGTCCATTGCAGGGCAAACTCACACACACAAAAACCACATACCAGGGCCAGTTTAGCATCACCAGTTCACATAATCTGCACGTCTTGGGATAGATGACAACTACAATAAAGAATCAGTCATTGAAACTTAAAAGTTTGGGATGATGTCTTCCTTACAGAGCCAAACTCTTTTTCTAGCCATTTTAATAAAGTGAACTACATCATGTAAGATAGCCTAAAATTTCCATAAACATGACAAGGAAATGAGACTGTTTTTGTGGTTTGACTGGTCGAGGAGGGTTTGGCAGGGAGAAAAGGGCTACACCAGATGAGGAAATTGTCCAGCTAAGCCCTAGAGGTGGAAGAAACACCACATTAGTATGAGTAACACACATCATCCTACAAATACAAATTAGTGAGATCCACTGGGAATGGATTTACTTAGAGGGTGAGCAGGGGATTGGGATGGTGGGAGTTAGGGGTCAATGGCAGTGTACTGGTCTTTTTTCTAAACATTGTGTATCGAACTTAGGGGTGCACATGGTTGCAGGGTTGGTCAGCTGTGGGGTGTTTGATGTTGATGCAAGTTTATTGTTTATTTAGTTCAGCTGTTCCACATCGGCACTATGCTGTATGCACATAATAAGAATGCAGCACCCATGGAGGTGTAAAGGACAGCCTGAGGGAGAAACATGGAGATCGAAGAAAAAAAGAACAAGAAAGAAGAAGAGATACATGTTTGTGGCAGGGCTGATGGTACTATAAGATGGGAGGGAAGTGGTCAGTAATGGCATCCTGTAGAGAGCATGAGCAGATTGAGCTCACGGGAGCAGGGTTGGTCCTGCTGAGTACCAAGGGAGAAGAAGCGACCAACTGCTCCTGGTAGTTCCCCACAGAACATTGAGGGACAGCAGTGGGAGAAGGTAGCAGGGCTTGTGCAGTCATTGTGGATGGCAAGCAATTGCAGCAGGGACATGAGCCAATTATGAAGAGTGACTGTGCTTGCCAAATGACATCTTTCCTAAACCTTATGCAAAAAGAACCTGGGATATTTGACTGGCAGAAAGGACAATATTGATCAATGGACAGACCCATGGCAACATGCTTTCAGGGAGTAAAATAAGTGCAATGAACTATCCTACATTGAATGTTTTGAAGGCTGGGTTTCTTAGATGAAAATAAAATACTACTAAAAATAGATTGGTAAAGGTCGATATGAGGCCTTGCACAGATGAGCATACAGTATAGAGAATCCACAGGTCTTGAGGTAGAGGAGAAAAAGTTACAGAAATTTTGAAGAGAACAGAGGGAGAGAGCGGTAGAAGGGGAAACTGCAAGTTTTGAGAACAGACCTTAGATGTAAGTAAAAGAAATAGGAGAAGAATGCAATACCAGACACAGAAGTCAGAGATTGGAATGTTCAGAAATCCCTGTGAAATTTGTTGAAGATTTAACGGCTATTGAAAACCATTGGAATTTTGTTTTACCACTCTATCGTTTATGAAGTAATTCTGTATACTATTATTGAGATATTTTTTTGAGTGTGTGAATTGAATGTCTGCGTATAATTTTTATTTTTGCCTTCTGCAGTTATCCTTGATGATGTAATCCTTTTATATTATTTTCTCATTTTTCAATTTCTGTTAGCTTATTACATCTGTATATAATTTATGTACATTGTGTTAAATTTTGGTTTAATTTCAGCTAATTTTATTTCTTTACTAATACTTTTTTTAATATTACTTATCTTCATTTGTGTAATATTTTGAGCTATGTTTAATATAATTTACAATATTTAGTACACTTATGAAACCTATTGTTAAAAAAAAAATTCAGAATTATAATTTCTTTTATTCAAATATTTTTTTCATTTATACTTATTGCATTTGATTTAGTTGCTCTCCTGCTTATTGTTCTTGCGTATAGTGTAATTAATTACAGTAACCATAAGCAGGCTTTCATTTGATGAGATTCGTGAGTGTTTCATTTATTTATTTAGAAAGTGGCTGGTAATCATTTCCTTTACTTGGACAGCAGAGATTAAACTGACATAGGAGACAGGCAGAGATACACACAAATACCCTCTGGTAGCAGCTAGCTGAGAACATCTGGAGGTAAGCTTCTTATTATGGAGGGCAAACAAGACCATTAATGGTAAAATGGGGTTTTGCAGTGCAGGGGCAGCAAGAGAAAACTCTGCCCTTTCACAGGATGCTATTTAAAGTGAATGCTCTGAAAGGTAAGGTGATTTAAGGCAAGTGTACATTAGGCTTGAGGAAGAGAAGTAGAGGTAAAAGAGTGTGGAGGTTGACCCGGACACAGACAGGCAGACACGTTCATGTCACCCACAAACACGTTTATTTACAATATCTACAATAATAAGTGCACCACAAACCCCCAAAGTCCTGGCCTCACAATGCCTTTCTCTCACTCTCTTCAGGCCGCCTCCTTGCCTTCTCCAGCTAAGTCCTCTCCGCTCCCGACTCTCGCTCCGAATGAAGGGAGGCGGCCCCTTTTATCCACACCCAGATGAGCTCCAGGTGCTCCCCAGCAATCTCCCGCTGACACGCCCCAGTGTGGCGGTAGTACCGGCTGTTCTCCCGGAAGCTCTCCGGGTGTCCCTGCTTCTCTTCCCCCCAGCACTTCCTGGTGTGGCGGAAGTGCTGGGGTCCAGGGTCCCCAAGGCATTGGGGCGCCTCCTGGCGGTGCCCACGGGCCCCTACAGGGTGGGGCTTCCATGCCCTGAACCCGTGGCCCCCAAAGCAACCAGGAAGGCGGCCCCCACGTGATCCCAGATGGGCACACGCCCACTTCCGGTCCTCCAAGGCGTCCCGGCCGGGTCGTGGCCCCTGGCACCCTCGACAAGAGGAAAAGTGAAAAAGAGAAACTGAGGAATGAGAAGTAAAGGGAAACACACAAAATACTACCTTTTTTAGTCTTACTTTTCTTAAAGTACACCTTTACTTTGATACTTTGGCTTCATACCATAGTTGCGATATACAGTACAGTGGAACCTTGGTTTGCGAGTAATTTGGTTTACGAGTGTTTTGCAAGATGAACTAAAACTTTTAATAAATTTTGACTTGATAAACGAGCGACGTCTTGCAATATGAGTAGTATGTATACGCTTTGTCTGCTGAGCGTCATGTAATCACAACTGAGCTGATGGTTCTTCTCTCTCTCTCTCTCTCGCTGTGGGATTGTGGGCAATCGTCTCCTATTCTCCGTTTGTGTCAGCGTGCCTCACTTATATAGTCAACATCCGTACGAGTGTATACTATTTACTACAGCATTGTGACTGTGTGTGTGTGTGTGTGTGTGTGTGTGCTGTGACGTGCGAGTCCCTGTCTTGCACCACCCGCTTTATTCAGCTTGAAACAGCAACAGCGCGGTTATTTATTATAGCAGGATCTGCCACTCTCCTATACACAGACACAGCAGTCAGGCAGGGTCGTGGCCAAGTAGTACTGTGCCCTGCGCATTTATAATGTTCCTTGTTCCTTGTGTCACCCACTGATGGCAGGCGCTTATAGCTTATATATAAAATTTATCAGCATCACATTAAAGTTCAATAAATTCTGAAAAGAATGATACCAAACATATATATGTAGGTTTAAAAATAAGCCCGATTTAAAGCGTGACAAAAAATGTGACATAAAAACATCACCGTTGCACTTTAAGGCTTAGGATTTTATATATACTGTAGAGAGAGTAGATTTAATTTTGGTCACTTTGCAGAGATCTCTTTTCACTTTAACATGAGCCTTTTTTCTGATGATCAGTGTCAAAAAGCCAAACTAAATCCAATGTCATTCAATGTTGTACATCAATAAAATGTGAAAAATTTTCAAGGGATGAATACTTTTCAAAGGCACTGGGTATCATTATATTAATGTAAGTTTTCATGTCCATCAATTATCTGAAACAACTATTTTAATATTCACTAATAAAGAGACATTGCCTTATTCTAGCAGCATCAAGAATAAGTCAGGGATCAAATCTGGATGCAGTCCACTATCGGTTCCTTTGCTCACTCATACTGGGTCAGTTTAGGGTGTCTGTAATTGTCCTAGTTGTACCCCGAGTAAGGAAAAAGGCTAACCCTGGGTAAAAGATCTTTCTGTTGTAGGTCAGTCGCATGTGTGCCTACGCCAAGACACGGAGGGCCAATGAGTGATGCAGGGGTTTCAACAATATTATACTCATCCCTACATGCAACCATTTTCTACATTCCATTTCCATTCTATAACATATATCCAGTTTCTGATTCATGGACAGGTTCCAGTTCAACATTACATACAATATGTTGCTTATCAGATGTTCTTTTACTTTTTTCATTATTTTGCTTTTAAATGCTCTACTAAAGTAAAACATACACAACATTTTAAATCTTTCAGGCTGTAACTTTAGGAGCATGAATGTGCTTAGTTTTGCAGAATTATTAAATTAAAATGAAATCTTCTGCTGAAACAAGCTCCTTTACCTTGTCTGGAAGGTCTCCCAGAATGACTGTAGCATAACAATGTTATATTGAGTTAAAAGAGTACATTAGAAACTGGAGTTTGCATATTAGTTCTAAGATCAGTATATATTTCTACAAGACATTTCTTCTTCTTTTGCATTTCATATTTTATAATGCACTGCTGTGTAATTATGGGACATTTTAAAATCAAGAACAATTTCCCATCTTTTTAAAGTAGTTTTTTATAGCTCAGGAGATTTGTACACAGTTACACTTACAATACTAAATCAAAATTGTGAATTTCAAGCTATTATTTTACATAATAATTAACTGTATTTAACTTTTTAAAAACACAAGCAGATCAAAAGAGATTCATTATTCCATTTTCTGATACTACTGAACAGAATGGTCTGTACCAGTAGCATGCCAGGCAAGAACCAACCATGGATGGGATGGGTGCGATGGCAGTTTCTAGAGATTGAATTCAAAATTGCCACTGTAAGAGATGGCCAGCAGCTCAACCCGGCCGGGACGCCCCAAGAATGGAAGGATGGCAGAAGGCAGCTACTTTTAGACACTGCCTCCCCCAAGACGCCAGATGGAGAATTCCCTGCAGCATAGCAGTGCCCTGGATTCCCGCAGGGCACCATGGGATCTGGAGTTTGACTTCACAGGCTGCTGGGTACCATGGGTGACGCCAGGAGATGCTGCAGGAGGACCTGGGGTGGCATGCTTCCATCATAGCCCAGACGTACTAGTAAGTCACAAGGATGGAAATCCAGAAGTACTTCCGGGCTTAAGAAAACTCAAGTTCTCCCACTGACCTGGAAGTGCTGACAAGTCACATGAATGGAAGAACAGAAGCACTTCCGGGACAGACCATATATAAAAGACTGCTGTGAACCCAGCACGAAGCCAGAGTCGGGCGGAGGTGGACGAAGCTTGCTGGGAGGTGTGGAGAAGAAATAAGAATTGTATTTTTTATTGCTTATTGTGCTTGTGAATTACTTGCCTGGTGCTTGGAGGGAATTGTTAAAAGAAGAAAAAGATTTAAAATATCTTCTTGGTGCATTTATTCTGTGTCCTACGTGTCTGTCTGTTGGGTTTAAGGGGCAACAGTGACCCCTAGCGTCAACACCACTTAAACCCAGCGCAAGAAACCCAATGGAGAATATACACCATACTGTAGCATAGATTAAAAGAAGAGTTTGGTATTTTTCATGTCAAAGTTATTTCTTCACAAGTGTGGCATATATTTTTGCCACATAAATTGCATTCCAAAGTGAAGCTTTTTTTTAAATAAATTTAAAACAATAACTCACCTGCACTTGTGCTTTATAATGGAGCTAATAGGTAGCAGGGTCCCAAGGTGAAAAAAAGCCTTAAAACATACTGAATGTGTTGTCTTTGAAGTAGCAAAGGTTTCAGTTTAACAAAATGGGCCTTTCTTGTTTCTGAGGTATGCTTGTGATAACAAAAATAAACTGGAAAAAACTAATTTTAGATTCTTGGTGTTATTTTCTTCAGGTTAGGACACACTTCTGTCATGGGTAAAGTCATGACAACCCAGCCTTCGCCAAGCTATTTTCTGCTTATTATCCGGCTTTTGCTTCTGCAGTTCTGTTTCTTCAGCAGTTATGTTCTGCCATAGGTTGTAATAACAGATTTGATTGTTTTTTTAAATGGTGCTTACTTTTTGCCAGATATATTCTGTTTTATTATTTTACACAGCTTGTTTTACATTTTGACATCATCATTTAACTGCAATAAATGTGCATAACGATGACTAAAATCCACACCCCTTAGCCCTGAAAAGTTGCCAGTCTCCTTTTAAAAGTGCTGAATCTCAAACCAGTATTTTTGATTTTGCTTTTTTCTTTCCTAAAATGACATGGATATGCTGTTTTGCAATACATATGCAATCTCAACATATGGATCAATACTTAATAACATTTTTGGCTTGAGAAATACACTTATTCAGTAAGGCTTTTTATTCAATTTAGGATCTAAGGATATATTAGCACCATTATGAGACACAAGAGTAGGCTATTTATTTTTTAAAATTTATAAAATATGCTTCACTTTATAAAGCAGCTTCATCTGGCAAATTAATATATACCATGATGGTGAAGAAATTACTTTGTTTTTTAAAAATACTAAATTTATCCTTTAATTAGGATGGAAGTGTTCAGCAGAATAACTAAGAAATGGGTGGCCCCAAGTAAGAATCAAAAGCTTAATTGTAATGAGGCTTGGAAAAGTTAATATTACTGTTAAAGTTTACTTCAGCCTCTTTTAATTGCCAGTTTAATTAGCTGGAACTTTCCAGTTACATTTTGTATATTTCCACAACTTTGTCTTTTTCAGGTTTTGCAGAATGTTTTAACAAGCATTCTAATCACTGTCTGTGAAATGATCTTTAGTTAAAGACAATTTTTGGTTTTGCCCCAAAAGAAACATATTATCATTTTCCGCCATTCACTTCACTAAACAAACTTGGTCCGATAGAATATTCATTACATCCTCCTCAAGGTGGTTGGCATGAGAAGTATGAACAATCAGACCGTAACACTGAATTGACAGTGTGTGTGTTTACATAAAAGAGTCTTGAACATTTCAACAAAGTTATTATTTGAGATCAAAGCAGTGTGATGGATCAGCGTTGAAACTGTTTGTGAGTCAGATGGTTTGATATTGAAAGATGTACCGTACATACTCGCGGGTAAGTTCTCCCGCGGATAAGTCGGGACTTGATTTTACTGTATAATTTCTGGTATTTTATAATGTCGGTCGTATAGGTCGAATGCAGAAAACTCACGCCATTGGTCCAAGAGATTATGATATGCTAACGCCCACCTGAGAGAGTAACCATGGTGAACACTGCCTTTTTTTACTATGTGGGTGCGGCAATGTGCTGTATCAGCGCATGCTCCTAAGCTCTCTCTCTCTCTCTCTCTCTATTGTCCCTATGTGACCACACAGTAATACCTAAACTATTCTAACTATTCTGAAGCGACGTTTGCACTGCTTTTTGTTTTTTGTATCTCACACCCTCATACACCCGTATTGTAAGAGCATCCCCTATCTACAATGGAGTATTTGATCAAAAGAAAATACGAAGCTGGTTTTAAATTAAACGTTGTTGAAGTAGCGAAAGAAATTGGTAACTGCGCTGCTGCAACAAAATTCGATGCGTTTCAGAAACTGATGCAAGATTGGAGGAGACAAGAAGATGAAAAAAAAAGTGTCACATTTTTGAATGGCCGTATAAGTCGAGGTCTGATTTTATGATCAATTTTTCGAGTTTCAAGACCCAACTTATATGTGAGTATATACATGATAATATTGTTTGTGTTTTTTCAGGGCTGAAAGTATGTTGGAGATCTGTGATTAATGTAAAATCAGAGGCTTTGAGTGAGGAAATGGTGTCACTATTCATTCAGATTTTCTGATTTGGCAATGTTTTTATTTTTCTGGTGTTTACAACATGATCAGTACATTTATTGATGCCACCACATACCATTGAAGGTATTCTCCCATTTGTTTGTGTCTCCTCATTGGCTGCAATCAAAATATTTCAGTCACTACTGTTTAAGCAACCCTGAAGCATTAATTCCATCCATCTTGCCATGCTCTCAAAATTCTTACTATGGACTGAATTTTTTTCTCCACCCCATGTGAATAACATTGCTGGGGACTGATCTCTGACCCCAAATGAAATTTGTGTCCCTTAAACACACCTGTAAAGAATTGTGTATGGATTGAGTGAAGGCTCATGTTGGGTCACCGTGGGCAGTTAAGACAATAGACATTGATCCACTCTGACTGTTGCTGGTGAACTTACAAGAGGGGCGATGATGATAAGTGGCAATTCTGGATCTTAAAGACACTAAAAAGGGCAAGATTGGGTTGTGAGCAAAAAAGTTTAACAAATACTGCACCAAGGTTTTGGCCTTTTTGCATTTTTTAACAAAATAAAAAAAAAGTTGCCTATATGCATGCAGGAGTGAGTAATAAAGAGCTGTGGTCTAAATCACCAAAGTGTCACAGATTATTGTAAATGTTATTCGAGGTCATTTAATTTTTTACAAAACATGTGTTGATCTAATTTAAAAAGAGCTACTGCAAGATGTGTTTGATAAAAAACACACTAAAATAAAAGTACAGCAGTCTCTTATTCTATCCTGCACTGAATGCCTCACCCAGAAATTCGTCTTGTTTAAAGTGATTGCATATTAGTCAGGGATATTTAGTCAGCAGTCTTTCAGTTATTTGTGTTAGTTTCACATTTAGCCTCTTATTCCACTTTTATGTTGTCTTTACTTCTTCTGCAGTCCTGTCTGCTTTCTCTATGCAGATTGGTTGGCGGCTTGGTTGCATCTTGATCTGAAATATATGTTGACAAAGTTCAGCTCAGGTAACCCAGAGGTAAACCACAAATTACCATAAGTAACAGCAAATGCATTTCTTTCTTCATGAATCGTGCAATGTCAGATCCTTCAGCTTGTGTTAGTCTCTTCACAGGGTACACAAAGTACTCTACATGTAAAATAAAGTTCCTTTCTAAAAGGATCTTTGTTGAATAATTTACTTTGCAGCCTGTAACATATAAAGCATCTGTTAATTCATTGTGCTGAAACACCATAGGAAACAATGCAGTGCATGAGGTGAAAGGTAATGAAGATGTGGCTACTTTATTAGGTACTCCTTTCTCAGTAGCAAGTAGCTTCCACTTTTGTCCCTAAATTCTTCAAATTGTAAATTCATGAATGTGTTGGGAATGTTCCATGGGGCTCTTGGTTCACACTGACTTGATAGGTTTCTGCTGTTTTTGCACATTTTCTGGCCACGCATTCACATTGCCTAACTTCTTCCTCTTCTTAGCTGTCAGGAAGCTACACTGCAGTAGCCCTTCTGCATCACGTTCTGATTTATGATGCATTTGGAGATGCTCTTCTGTGTACCATTGCTAGAAACAGCTGTTGTTTGGAGTTCAAAATAGGAACTGAAACAAGATGGCCGGGTTACGATTTCAAGTGGCAAGAAGGGGACTGTCTTGGCAGACAGACACGGAAGTGACGTCAGAGATGGAGTGGCTGTCAATCTTCCATTTTGTGGCAGGAGAACAGAAGGTGTTAGTACACTGCTCCGATGGGTAATTACAAATCCCAAAAGATTTACGCTGTCTCCCATGCACACATGCGTGACACTGGATAAAATCAAGTATGGCTTCTTAAAGCAAAGTCAGGTTACATATATAAAAAAAAGCATTTTTGCATAATTTGACCAAAGATATACAAACAATGGCCTTAAATATGTTGGTGTTCAGTAAGAATTTTTAGCTTCGAAAGGAAATAAACATAAAAGTCTTGATAAAGGAAAAAGGCACAAATGTTCAAAATGTTAAAAAAAAAATAGACTTCTTAAAAACAGCAAGAAAATAATATTTAAAATGAAGAAGTTATTGATTTTGAAGATAATGAAAGGAAAGGAAACATTCTGGCAATACCACAAATATCAGAAGAGCTCGCATTCTAAACATACCTCCAAGTCTGCTATAATACAATCCCAAAATTGATGCCAGGACAAGGTGACTCTGCCCCTTAAAGTCACTTGTCCACCATGTGACCACAAGCCTGTGACATCATGATAATGCTGTGGCCATCTTTGACTCTTTGAAATAATAGTAGATTGCCAGTAAACAAACATTAAAAAAAGGTAAGACACAATCATAAAGACAAAATTCTCAGGAGTATTTGCCTGCTGCACAGAGATTGTGAGTGGTGGCTCTGAGGCTAGGGCTCTGCACTGGCAATCGGAAGGTTGCCGGTTCAAATCCTGTAAATGCCAAAAGGGACTCTGGTTTGTTGGGCCCTTGAGCAAGGCCCTTAGCATACAATTGCTGAGCATTTTGAGTAGTGAGTAAGGCGCTATATACATGCAAATAATTATTATTATTACTTTTCTGGGAATGTTCATGAGACTGCCTTTTGGTGGTTAAAGATGTCCAAGTATCTTATGACTGGACAGTAGTAATTTTTCACAGCCATTACTCTACAAGGACCCTAGTGTACTTTTCTTATGATAATGCTGAACATATTACAACATCTTACTATCAATGTAATTAACTTTTAGTTCACTTTTATGTTTTCTGTTTCAACATATTTTTAATTGCTCCTCAATGTCTTGAAATTTACATTATAATTATTTGTATTGTTTTAATATCATGGGCTCAGTTTACATGTACCAATAATCGTATGTGCTGCAATATACTGCTGATTTGTTTGTTTTCTGAAGTATCTCATGTTTGCTTTTAATTAAAGATACTTAATAAAGTTGAAAAATTCATCAGGATAATTTAAAGGCCATTTACTCTGCAAGTATCTCTCAAATTGTTAAAATACTTTTAAGACAATTAGGCCAATGGTAAATGTTCAGCACACTGTTCACTTTGCTCTTTATTGTGTGTATTTTGTTTCCACACTGCTTTTTTCTAATGTCAAGATTTCTACTAACATGGAAAGAAATGCAGGCTACATCAGTCCTGTCAGATCTGTCTTTTAAAATCCATTGTCAGGATGTTCATCAGAGGAGAGCGGTGAAGAAGAAAAAAAAAAAAAAAGCTTCATAAGAAGGGTTTCTTGTCAAGTCAAATTAAAAATGCCTCAAACAATGAAAGTGACTTGCCCTACAAACAAAATTAGCCTACCTGGCTGATTACAAATGCTTGAATTGTTACGGGAGATGTTTGAGTAAAATTACCTCTTAGGAAAATATACCCCTATGCCAGTTTCCAAGGAAATAAGAGCATGGAAGGAAAATTACCTCAGTAAAGTCATTTCACAATATATATTTTTTTTATTTATATAATGTGTATTTTAAAAGAATGTTGAGATTGACATGTGATGTTACAAAGAATGACAGAATAAGAAATGAGAAGATCAGAGTTACACCAACAGTCAGAGAGAAATGTCATACTAAAACAAACTTTTATTTTAAGCTAAAGTATAGACTCTTCAGTGCATAGGTCATATTCTGGGCTTAAGTAAGATTAGAAGAATTTATTTGCCCAGGATAAACTGATAAAATAAAAGAAGTGCATTTAACTAACATTTATATATGGATTAACCCAAGTGCCATAGAATGTCTAAGAATTAGAAATTCTCGCACATTCAATATTCTTTCAGTACAGCAGAAAACCTGCTTAAGGATACTGTGCTGGGCACCCGTGGTACCTTGGTATAAATAAAGGAACCTGACAATCAACTTTAGTTTTAACTGATTATTTAATAAAGAGAAACTCCTTTACATATGGATATGCGGTGATAACAAACAAGTAACATATGGGCAAAAGAGTAATAGAAATGGGAGTCCAGGGGAAGAGAAAGTGGAGGAGGACAAATTCAGAGTAGGATATATAGAGAGAAGGAAGACTTGAAGGGAAAAAACATCTGCTAGGAGGGTGCAGGAGTCGGTTAATCAAATACATCAACATCACATAGATGTGGGGAAAAGATGAACATTTTGAACACACATTACTTTGAATCATACTGTACTTCCTTCTTAACCATTGCACATTCACAAAAATCTCCAGTCCCCTTTCTTCTTTTTCCATTCGGTCAGATGAAACCTGTCCAGCATTAAAATGCCATCTGAAATAAGAGGTGTAAGCCAGTTCTTCGCAGTATGCAAAATACTGCAGTACCTCAACTTGCCATAACTCACTATGAGATGTAACAGTTTAAAAAACTTATATGAAAGCAATAGAACAGTATCATGTTATGAAGTCAGGCCAGGTCTGAATCCTTTCTACCTTATTTTATCCTCACTCCAGATGATTAGTTGACTAGCTGATAATTATATGGTTGTTACATTTATTCTAATTAAGCACACTCCCAATTATGAGCTCAGCATGCTATACAATTATTATACATACATTCTTAAACTGTAATGCAACAAAAACAACATAATGTTGCAAAGCAAAAAGAAAAACATCATGTGGTATGTATGATAATATACCAAAATATGTACAGAGTACAGGGTTGTGTTACATCTCAATCCCTACATTCCATAGACAATTGTATTCAGACACGTGTATGAAAACAGGTCCATCATATATGATGATGCTAATACTAGTTGTGACAGGAGCCTTTTTCTATTTTTAAATTTCCTTACTACTAGGGTGTTGTACTGTGTTAGCCATTAAGAATGTAGAGAAGAGCCAAGCAAAATGACACCTTTTATTGGCTAACTAAAAAGATTACAATATGCAAGCTTTCGTGGCAACTGAAGAAGGGGCCTGAGTTGCCTCGAAAGCTTGCATATTGTAATCTTTTTAGTTAGCCAATAAAAGGTGTCATTTTGCTTGGCTCTTCTCTAAATTATCTTATTAAATTTCAGGAAAAAAGCACTACAATAATACTATATATTGCATAACTAATACACATTTTTCGGCTTGGTATATCTAATCATACCTCTCATTAACTAAAACACATACACACACAAACACACGCGACTAATTTTAGTAAATTAGAATAGTCTCTGAAAGTGCATGTTCCATGATGAATAATTATAAAAAGTGCAATTATTGGATAAGGGCCCATTACAATATAATAAAATACCTCTTATTTTTGTATCGTGAGCTTCATTGAGTGCAAGTGCAGAGCACATTAAAACTGAAAAGGCTTCCAAGAGCATAACAGCAGCAGGTTGCCTCAAGGCAAGTGTTCTTGAAAGGTGAAAAAAGCAAAGGTTAAAGGGCACATAAAATGTGGCAACGGAGAGCAAGGCAAAAGTCTGTTATCCAAAAATATACTCTCTAAGGAACCAAACTTCAAAGCATTAAACAAGAGCTGAAATCATAGTCAAAAAGAAGCAAAGTAGAGTTCTGAAGCTAGTCAGAGCATTTCCGGCGCCGCATCCGAGTGGCAGCCTTTTCCAGCAGCTCCGTATATGACTTTATCTTTTTACCTTTTTATCTCTATTTTTATCTATTTCACTGATCACTTCTACCCCTTTCTTTTATGTGGAATTGCTCCCTGGACACTTTTTACTATTTTTACTACTTGACATGGATTTTTACACTCCGAGAATCGCCTATTCAAGTAGTCAGCTTAAAGCACTGAGAAGAAATGCACATGCCAGTGTGGTTCCTTATTTACCTGACGAGGTAAGAAGACGATATCGGGGCAGCCGAGCCGGCGCAAAGATAAAAGATAAGATTAAATCGAGACAACTTGAGAGAAAATGGCGTTATAAACCGTCGGTGCCTTCTGTGATCCTGGGAAATGTGAACTCACTACCAAATAAGATTGACGAACTGGCTGTGCTGGTGAAAACTGTCAGAACCTACAGAGAATGCAGCTTGCTGTGTTTTAGTGAAACGTGGCTAACAACTACCATCCCAGATGCTAACGTGGAGCTACCCGGGTTTAGCACAGTTAGAGCGGACAGAGACGCAAGTACCTGCGGGAAGAAGAAAGGAGGAGGACTCGCTCTCTATGTCAATACAAAGTGGTGCAACTCAGGACATGTAAACGTTAAAATCTCCAATTGCTGCAGGGACATCGAACTGTTGGCCGTAAGTCTGCGTCCGTATTACTTGCCCAGAGAGTTTGGACACGTGATTGTTGTTATTGTTTACATCCCCCCTCAAGCGAACGCGGAGATAGCGAGTGACATCATCCATTCCGCAGTTGCTAAGTTACAAACGCAGCACCCTGAGGCACTTGTGCTAATCGCTGGAGACTTTAACCATGTAACGCTGGACAAAACATTACCTGCCTTCTCCCAGTATGTGGATTGTAACACCAGGGGAAACAGGACTATCGACCTACTGTATGCAAATGTTAAAGACGCATACAGCGCCACCCCGCTGCCTGCGCTTGGGAAAGCAGATCATAACCTGGTTCTGCTACAGCCTCAATACAAACCAAGAGTGAGGGCGCTACCTACAACCACACGCTCATTCAGGAAGTGGTCCCCTGAGGCAGAGCAGGCTCTGAGAGACTGCTTTGGAACTACAGACTGGGATATATTCCTGGGGTCACATAGTGAGAACATTGAAGAGGCTGTTGAATGCACAACTGATTACATCAACTTCTGTATGGACATTGTAGTTCCAGTAAGAACAGTACGCTGCTATGCTAACAACAAGCCATGGGTTACAAGTGACATCAAGGGCCTTTTGAACCAGAAGAAAAGGGCTTTTAAAGGTGGTGATCAGCATGAGCTCAAGCGCGTGCAGAAGGAACTCCGAGTCCAACTCAGGGCGGCGAAAGAGCAGTACAGGAGAAAGCTGGAGCAGAAGTTGCAGAACAACAGCATGAAGGAAGTGTGGGATGGGATGAAGATTATCACTGGCTGCAGCTCGAAGCGGGGTGCCGCCATCGAGACAGACGTGGAGAGAGCAAACCAAATGAACAACTTCTTTAATAGGTTTGATCACCCTAACCCACTATCACCTCGAAGTACTGCATCCTCCAACCATCCTTCTGCTGGTACCAGCATAGGTGAGACATCCCCACCCACAATTACAGCAGCCCATGTGAGCAGAGAGTTGAAAAGACTTCGTGCCAGCAAAGCAGCGGGTCCAGATGGTGTATCGCCACGACTGCTGAAGGCCTGTGCGTTGGAACTGGGGAGTCCTCTACAGCGCATCTTCAACCTGAGCCTGGATCAGGGGAGAGTCCCAAGGCTTTGGAAAACATCTTGTATCACCCCTGTCCCAAAGGTATCACGACCTAGTGAGATGAATGACTTCCGGCCTGTTGCTCTGACATCACATCTGATGAAGACCATGGAGCGGCTGCTGCTTCACCACCTGAGGCCACAGGTCCGCCACGCCCTCGACCCTCTGCAGTTCGCATACCAGGAGAAGGTGGGAGCGGAGGATGCCATCATCTATATGCTACACCGATCCCTCTCCCACCTGGACAGAGGCAGTGGTGCTGTAAGAATTATGTTTTTGGACTTCTCTAGCGCCTTTAACACCATCCAACCTCTGCTCCTTAGAGACAAGCTGACTGAGATGGGAGTAGACTCACACCTGGTGGCATGGATTGTGGACTATCTTACAGACAGACCTCAATATGTGCGTCTTGGGAACTGCAGGTCTGACATTGTGTTCAGCAATACAGGGGCACCGCAGGGGACTGTACTTTCTCCGGTCCTGTTCAATCTATATACATCAGACTTCCAATATGACTCAGAGTCCTGTCACGTGCAAAAGTTCGCTGATGACACTGCTATTGTGGGCTGCATCAGGAGTGGGCAGGAGGAGGAGTACAGGAAGCTAATCAAAGACTTTGTTAAATGGTGCGACTCAAACCACTTACATCTTAACACCAACAAAACCAAGGAACTGGTGGTGGATTTTAGGAGGCCCAGGCCCCTCATGGACCCTGTGATCATCAGAGGTGACTGTGTGCAGAGGGTGCAGACCTATAAATACCTGGGAGTGCAGCTGGATGACAAATTGGACTGGACTGCCAATACTGATGCTCTATGTAAGAAAGGTCAGAGCAGACTATACTTTCTGAGAAGGTTGGCATCGTTCAACATCTGCAGTAAGATGCTGCAGATGTTCTACCAGACGGCTGTGGCGAGTGTCCTCTTCTACGCGGTGGTGTGCTGGGGTGGCAGCATAAAGATGAAAGACGCCTCACGCCTGGACAAACTTGTTAAGAAGGCAGGCTCTATTGTAGGAGTAAAGTTGGACAGTTTAACATCTGTGGCAGAGCAACGGGCACTAAGCAAACTCCTGTCAATCATGAATAATACACTGCATCCACTGAACAGTGTCATCTCCAGGCAGAGGAGTAGCTTCAGTGACAGACTTTTGTCACTGTCCTGCTCCACTGACAGACTGAGTAGATCGTTCCTCCCCCACACTATGCGGCTCTTCAATTCCACCCGGGGGAGTAAATGCTAACTTTTTTTCATTTTTATTACTATTTAATTTAATATTGTTTCTTTGTATCAGTATACTGCTGCTGGATTATGTGAATTTCCCCTTGGGATTAATAAAGTATCTATCTATCTATCTATCTATCTAGTCTAACAAGACTTTTTCTAAATAAGTACATTTTCTGAAAACTTTTAATTAAGGAGACCAAAAATTTGGATAAATGCCAACGCGTGTCATTATGTTAAGTATCAACAAAGTGATGTTGTCATACAGTGGTGATGGAAAGTTTGTGAACCCTTTACAACTTTTGCTATTTCTGAATAAATATGAAGTAAAACGTGATCAGATTTTTATACAAGTCCTAAAACTAGTTAAACAGAACCCATTTAAAGAAGAGGCACAAAAACATTATACTTGTTCATTTATTTATTGAGGAAAATGTCATAATGTTACATATTTTTGTGTGAAAAAGTCTTTGAGTCTTTGCTTTCAGTCACTGGTGTAACCCCAAAGTACAGCAATAACAAAACATTTCCGGTAACTGTTGATTAGCGAGCCCATTTTTCCTTACAGAAACGTTTCAATCCAGGGATGTAGATGGGCTTCCTCGCATAGACAGCATGAATCATATCCTTCCACAACATTTTCATAGGACTGAGGTCAGGACTTTTACTTAGCTGCTCCAAAACATGAAACTTATTCCTGTTGCTTTAACCATTTTATGGAAGAATAGCTTGTGTGTTAAATTTTGGCAGCTTACTGCATGACTTGCTTTTTCTTCAGCTTCAGTCCACAGATGGATACCCAGATGTCATCAAAAATGGTAGGTTGTCCTGGTCCAGAGGCAGCAATGCAGGCTCAAACCATGACACTGCCACCATCATGTTTCACAGACAGGATGTGTTGGAATGCTGGGTATGTTTTCATCAACCTTAATGCTTCTCATTCAAGCCACAACATTCTACACTGAACTTCTTCCATTATCCTTCTGGCCTATCCAAATATTATTCTTAGAGAGTAGTGGCTTTTCCTGCTATGCACAGTACTGTGGTTCATTATGTTTCAGATGGTGGATTCAAGAACAATCTTTCTGAAGTATTACATGCCTTGTAGTGATCGTTATTGATCAACCAATCTTGAGGAGGGTAGCAATGATGTTGGAAACTCCTTAATGATCTTCAGGCATGGTTTAGTATCCTTTTCCCACCTGGTGGGCATCAAACAACTTTTTTTTTTTTTCTTAGATCATCAGACAACTCCTTTGATTGAGGCATGATACACTTCCACAAACCCATGTAGTGAAGCCAGATTTTGATAGTGAAGCCCCAGATTGATGTTGTCCTCTCATTGCCTGAAACACCTGACTTTAATTTACCCATCAATTTAACTAATAATTCTATAGGTTCACATACTATGTCACACACAAGTATGTAACATTGGATAATTTTTCTCAATAAGTAAACGAACATGAGTAATGTTTATGTATCATTTGTTTAATTGGGTTCTTTTTATCTAAATTTTAGGTCACATTTATGCAGAAATGGAGAAATATTGTAAAGGATTCACAAATATTCTAGCACATACTGTATACTGCACATAATATTAACACTTATAATTTAGGTATCTATTATAAGTGGCTATTAACAGTGAACACTTAAACTGAAGTGTTACCTAAACAATATGCTTGAATAATGACCTTGTTAACTTATTGGAGGTATGAAATAATCTTTAAGAACTCAGTTTTCTATACTAAGAATATATTTACATAAATAACATTCTTAACACTCTGAAACATTATTGGCTTAAAAATGTATATATTAGGTGAGCTTTATGCCTTTTTACTTTCATGTTGCCACAGATACCCCGTAGATGCTTTTATAAAACCACAAGAACAGGCTAGGTATTTTTTAAAATATAAAAAATGCATCATTTGAGAACAAAATTGTTATGTTAGTGAAATAATGAACATTTGAGAGAGAGACAGAAAGAGAGATAGATAGATACTCGTATTTAAACCAAAAAAGGGTTCAAACAGGGAGCTCATATAGCACAAGTGGCAAAACCAAAATAAGAGACAAAAAGCTTCAAAAACAAAAGTCAAAACTGGAGAACATTTTATAATGAAAGCTCTTTAGTAAAGATCAATTTGGAAAGGGCTTTGTATCCACACATTGGATATGGAAGTGAATACTTGGACAACATTTAATCTTGCATTGTTACCCTTATGTCCCAACTTCCAAGGACATGGCCCTAACACCATGTGATGCTGCCCTGATGATGAGGGTCAAAAATTATAGCCATTGTAAGAATACAATATGACAGTCAGAATGGCCCAAAACATTAGATATAAAATAAAAAATATATTACAGACTCTATTTTCTTCACTGTTATTTGTATGTTTTAATTACAATTATAATTATAAAATTGTATTTATTTATTTAAATAAATAATTTCTCCACAAAGGGGAGCTAATTCTAATCTATCCTTTTTACAAAACTCCAGTAGCAATGTCTCTATGACAAAATAGTGAACTTTGTTAGCTGAAATGTCAAAGGTCTTAATCACGAATTAAAGATAAAGAAAGTATTTTCTCATCTAACAGGTCTAAACACCAATGTAGCATTTTTACAGGAGACCCACTTATTAAGCAAGGATCAGTTTTAGTTGCAAAAACATTGAATTGACCAAACATTCCACTCCAGCTATACAAAGAAAACTAGACGTGTGGGAATAATAATACATAGAACACTTTCATTGGTAGTATCAGATGTAGTATCTGATTCTTAAGGGTGATATGTGATCATTAATGGGTAAATTATTTCATTGTAAAGTGATTTTGATAAAAATCTACTCACCAAATGTGGATGATAGAAACTTCATCCAAAACCTATTTGCATCAATTCCTAATGTGAACACTCTCTTAAACTGAAAAGGTTCAGATCCTTCAATATTTCCTTATGTTTCATACCCTGCAGATCTGGAATCAGCCTAGTCACTTCTTTGTACTTTGCTGCATCTTTTTTGTAGCTTGGAGACTAAAACTGCACACAGTACTCCAGATGGGGTCTAACCAGTGTGTTATAAAGTTTCAGCATAACCTCTTTTGACTTGTAGTCTTCATATCGTGCTACAAAATTTATGTTTGCCTTTTTAATAGCTTCTGAACTCTGTTTGTAAGTTGATAATAACAAGTCCACTGTGACTCCTAGTTCCTTCTCATAAAGAGTACTTTCGATTTTCGGATCCCCATTGTGTATTCAAATCTAACACTTTTACTTTCTTCATGTAATACTTTACATTTACTTAAGTTAAATTTTATTTTCCACAAATCTGTCCAAGCCTACATGGTGTCCAAGTTTCTCTGTAATGATTCAACAGATCATATCTGCAAATCCATTTTGGTATCATCTGAAGGCTTAACCAGCTTGTTGTTTATGATTCTATTAAGGTAATTTATGTATATTAAAAATAGTAGTGGGCCCTGCACTATGAGGGACATCACTCTTAGCATGGCCAAATTCTGATAAGGTTCCCCACACCATCAATTTTTGTATTTTAGCCAGTTTTACATTGATCTATACACTACACTACCTGTCAAAAGTTTTAGAACACTCAGGTTTTTTCAGTTTTTATGGAAATGTTTAAGTTATTAAGTGTACAAAATTTCAAATTTTTGATTAATCAAAGTAGCAACCTTTTGCTTGGGTTAACAGCCAAACTGTGGTAACCCCTTCAATTCAGAATGCCAGTCATTTGTGCATGTCACTAACTCTGCCTCCAGCAAAAGAACCCGAAACCATCACTCTTCCTCCTTCATGTTTGACAGTTGGTGTCACACACAGAGGAACCATCCTTTCACCAACTTGATGGCATATAAACACCCTGTGTGATGAACTGAAGATTTCATATTTTAATTCACTGATCTATAAGACTTTCTTCAAGTCTACAGTAGTTCACAGCTGGCATTTCAAAGGCCCTATTTTGTCCTTTAAGGAATGGCTTTCTTTCTGCCACTCACCCAGTCAAACTTGCAGCACAAAGTCTCCTTTTCACAGTAGAAACAGAAACTTGCTTTTCTCGACCACTGTTAAGCCATGCTTGAAGCTGTTGTGCTGTGAGGCACCTGTGATCATGCAAGAAACTTGTCTTCTGATTTGGTTGTTACTTTGTGCTTGCCAGATCTCTTCCTATCAGAGTTTCTTCCAGTTTCCAATTGCCTTTGGATTGTGTACTCACTGACACTTTGATTTTTTTTTTTTTTTTGCAGTTTCTCTAAATGAAAGGCCTACAGTCCTAAGGGTAATACTGCTCTGTCTCATTTCATTTGTTAATTGACGTTTTCTTGCCATTATCAGCGGAATATAGCCCAAGTAGTACTCAGAGGGTGTAGTAACTCAGTCTGTTCCAACTCTGCTTTAAGACAGACAGAGGAATTTTAAGTAATCAACAGAAGTTGGGACACCTGTTCCAAATGTTTGATTTAACTTGCAAGGCTTAATTTATTTTAATTTCTGCAGAACATCTTTAGGTTGTAATCTAATAGTTGATCCCTGGAGGAGGCCAATTTATAATATTCTTAAATTTTCTTTTCTTTCTCTGTTTTTGCTAAACTAAATTTTAAATTTAAACCTCTGGCAGTTTACTGCTTACCTTTTCGCCATTTTAGGTCATTCATTGCATTTCAACTGATTAAATTTGAAGAAAAACTGGAAAAATTTGACCGGTAGTGTATACCCTGACCTTCTACTTATTTAATTTTGATGCCCAACTTCTAATGTGGGACTTCATCAAATGCATTCTGAAAATCGGGATGTGCACTATATATATTGTATATAACGTATGTAGTATGCACTTTTTTGATCAAATTATGCAATTAGCGAACCAAAAATAAATTGAAATATATATCAATGTGGACTGAAAGATCAATGAGACCTGATAGCAAAAGAAAAGCTCACAATTTCCGATTCCTGAGAAACTGCCATGATAATAAAAAACCTATAGTTGAAATGTAGACAGACTCTGATATAGAAAAGTCCTTGTTGTGTTAGTATAGAGATAGTTGGTTACAATGTGTTTCTTGAAATCAAGATGCTACTGAGCTTTCCTAGCACAGAATACATATTTAATTCATGTAGAATAATTTCATGAGGCTTTTGGTTTCATAATTCTATTGTATGGCACACTTTTTTCATCACTTCTGGCGAATATCTAGGGAGAAAACAAAAAGACAAGAACTACAGCAGTTGACACTTTTCATTTTCTCTTTGTTTTTGCCTGAAGCATTCCCTTATGGTGCGCTCTTCCCACCTCCCCCCTTGTCTTTCACCCCATAGTTCATGTAACTCTAGCATGCATTATACTTGCAAAACTTTAACTGTTTAGAATATCTGTAATAATTTCAATTTCGATTTTCTACAAATTTAATTACATTTTACTCTAAGATACTTCTCTGATCAATTTAATTTGTAAAGTGCTTTCAGGTGATTTTGTTTACAATAGGCAATATATAAATAAAGGAGCTTTTTGAAAAAAAAATTGATTATTGGTAATGAGGCTGAAAGAATGATACACTGGAGGTGTTATCTTCTGTGCTTTTTAACTGATTAGTGCTAAGTGAATATGATTTTAGCATTGCCGAGCTCCAATTAAGCAGTATGATGCTGAACAAATGGAATATATAATAAGCAGTAGCTTGTCAGGAAATAATATGCTGATTCTGCTTGTCAGAAAGGCTGCTAATAATTCTCGGATGCTAGGAGCACATTTGCATGTTGTAAGATTTTTGAACCAATTTGAATTCACTGCTGAAGGATTCTCTTTCCAACCAAATGGCTCTTGCTTTATTACATATATTTCGTACATACAGTACATCTTACACATATAGAGCATAATGGTGTCACAGTAGGTTGTTTTGTCACCTCACGTATGCAACAAGCTGTGTGTGAATCTCAAATCAACACATTATCTGTGTGGAGTTTGCCTATACAGTGGATTCAGACCCCCTTCACTTTCTGCACACTTTGTAGTATTATAGTTTTAATTTGAAATGGACTGTGGTCATGTCTGTTAAGTGGGCACTGTGGTGGTTTGAAGACCCTTCCTGGGCTCTTTCCTGATTTGCTGACGGAAAGGCTCTGGCCACCACAACCCTGAGCTGGATTAAGTAGATTTAATCCCATATTTGATAAGGATTGTAAATATAATTTTTTTGAAACCTTTGCAAAAAATATATTTTTTAATTAAGTTTTCAGTTGAGAACATTAATTTATAAATATTGCTACATAAATGGAATAAATAATTAGACAACTATTATATGATATTTTAAAAATTTCATTCAGTCTTAAAAAAAACAAAAACACACACACTTTCACACTTAAACCTGCATATCATAATACGAATATATAGAGTTTTACTAGAATGGAGTAGTGTAGTAATGCAATTCCTTGCTAACTGCAGCTTTGCCTTCTACAAGACATTCAATTTGCAGACTACCTGTGTCAACCACCTATTTAATTTCATTTATTACGGCAACCGTAATCCTGCTCTCCATGACATGCCACAGGCAATTATTCACTTTGACAACTGCACCCTTTTTTTCACTCTGGAGCAAGGAAATTTGTTTTATTAAAATTATGAAAATCCCATGAGCACAAAATTTATAAACTATACATGCACTTGAGTGTAAATTTAAAATAAAAAATCCACTCAATAAAGCATGGATACATTAACAGTAGGTGCTACTCTAGAATTTTCCATTTTCCTATCAGTTTGCTAGTTTCCAACTGCGATGACAAATAATTAGGCTGCATTATCTCACTACTGGCTGTGTCATTATAATGGCTGTCTGGGGCAGCAGGAACATCTGATTGCTTTTGTTTTGCCTAACACCAAAATGGTAAATGTGTGGGCTCTTTCACTTGTACAGTATACAATCCATTTGAAGTTCCAAATGTATTAAAATGTTTTCTTCCATAATTTTTATGTAAGGAAATAATTTTCAAAAATTGCACGAAATTCCTGAGACAAGTGACTGTTTATTTTAACATTCTACAGTATTTACACAGTTAATATAGTATTTTCTTATTGCATTGCTTATTTTAATAATATATCATTGGTTTCTTTTTATTATGTACCTTAATAAAAGGATAAGTGACTGTATTTCTGTCTGTGTGTCCATCCGGTTGATATGTCTCTGTCATTCCAGCAGATGGTGCATCTAGTAATGCATTTTATTACTATAAATGTTTACCATGTGCCATCTGTTGGAATGACAAATGCAATTATTACTACATAGATTACAAAATACATTCTAATAGATGGTGTACTACAAACATTAATGTTTAGGTTATTACTATTCAAAGCATTTTCTGAGATAGTCCCCTTGCTGCCACCTATAACAGCCCAAGGCCAAGTCAGTGCAGTTTTATTTGTCGTGTACACATGTATATGTTTTAGAGGTTTGATTTAGTGTTAAAGAAATTGCTCAGTATGTGACATGTATTTAAAGGGGATACTTTCTGTGATTTTACATATGTGCATTGGTTTATATGTATTGTTTGTAGGCTTTTGTGTAGTGTATGTGGAATGGCACCAGTGGTGTATACAACAATGGACACAATGATTACCTTGTCCATTCTCCACAAGAAGCCTATTTATTCTGTCAATTATTATTATTATTTGTGGTATTAGTAGTAGCAATTTCAAATGTATGATTATAGAGACTGCTGTACCTTGTCAGTATCCATTCATCTATCTATTTATTATTAAATCAGCTTCAATGAATACTCCACCTAAAGTGATAATTTTATATGTTTCCTACCCCATGTAGTTTGCAATAGTGGCTGAGAAACAAATTTGACCTCATGTTTTTATGCAGAATGGTGAGAAAAAAGTTTATAATATAATAGAAACCGATATTCCCCAATGCTGTATCATGACAAATGTCGTGAAAATAATTTTTGAATTGAAGAACCACCTTTCCCCCTCATTCAATGGTCAAGAGTCCTGTCTTCAATACAAAAAAGTGTCTCACATGAGGCTTTAATTTCCCATTTATGATGTGCGCTGATTGTTCCAGTAATAACTATATAACAGTATTTTAGCAAAAAAGCATGCATATACAGCTGGACAACTGACATGTGGAATATGCAAAAAAAGTAATGTGAGATTTATTTTTCTTTCTTCCATGGATGTTTTTCATCTTTTTTTTAATCTATTTTATATAACAGTGTAATTAGAAATAAAGAAAATTTTCACATTTAAATATTGTTTTTTTCAGCACTCTGTTATAATGCACGATTGTAATGGTGCTTGAAGCCACTTTTGCCGAGGGTTTCCAAAATAGTTCAGAAATGCAGCTACTGTAAAGGTTCAAGCATTGAGTATGACACATATACAAAAATTCCACAGTCCAAGTATCTTCATTTTTAAAGTTTTAATGAAACTCAAAGCAAATTCAAAGGAAAAAATGACAATACACACTATGATGTTTCTATTTAAGGCATATGTATCTTTGTTACATTTCTTGAAGTTTCTATATGTTATCACAAAGACTATGACATATGATCACAAAATTACATACCCATTGTCACGCATGCGTGAGTAGGAGACCGCGGACTGATCCGAAACCACTTGACGTTTGCCGGTAGGGAATGGCGGGGTACTAACCTTTCTGCTCTTTCTTCTAGGAAAAAAGATGCTCCGCCATCGTAACCTGACCGCACTACGTCCAATTCCGCCCTTCCTCCGCCATCTTCCCTGACGTCAGCAATCCCATCATCCCTCAGCCTCCTTCCCAGCATTCCTCCACTTCCGGCTCCTCCTGTATAAAATGGCCGCCGGCACCTGTGAAGGCGTCGCGCATTTGAATGATTTTCTTTATGTGTTTTGACTGTCTAATTGAAATATTTTTGTTTACAGTATACGGGGCCAAAACCCCAACCCTTTATGCTGTGTTTATCATTCTTTTACACCATATACCTTTCCATTTACAGGCAGAAAGTCTAATCTGTCTAACATTTCATGTTTCTATCTAACTATCTATTAATCTGAGATCATTCTGTTGTCGTACCAGAAATACAGCAGAGTATTAAGAATATTTTATTAGAATGTTGGCTTATACAGGCTAAAAGAGTTCTTCCATTATCTAAATAGCTATGTGAAACTTGCCTTGTATTCAAATTAAGTAAACATTGATATGAATTTACCATTAAGTTTGTAAGATTTGCATTTACAAAGCTATCTAAAATAAAGATTGATCTGCTGACTAATTAGTTAGTCAAGATCAAACTTCAAAAAAAAAAAAATCAGGAATCCCAGAATAATGAGCACACAACATAAACAGGGAGCTAAAGCCTCATAGGGGTGAATTTTTGAATTGAAGACTCTTGACCAATGAATGAGGGGGAAAGGCAGGTCTTCATTTCAACAAGTTGTTCTGTTTTCTTTTACCTTTGAACTCGGGAGTTTGTGGGTCTTTGTCATTGAAGAGAACATGTGTAAAATCCTTCAGGCTTGAAGAAATAAAATCTGTGTTCATTTAAATTTCATTGGTAAGCAGAAATTATTAATTCATTATTAATGGACATCAGATCATTTGCTTTCAGTCCATGCTTTATGTAGTCAGAGTCCTTCTTTACCGTTAGTTGTTTGAAAGCAAGTGAATGTCCAGGAATGAAAATCACACAATCCACAGTTATATTTCTGAAAAACATTTGAGCCGGAGTACATACAAATGAACTGTCCGATGCACTACAACTTGTGGCTAACCTCACTTCTAATGTCCTTCAAGAACTCCTGCCTGAAGCCCTTGCCACCAGGACTGTAACTTTGCATAATTGTATGGTCCTGGACATGTTCTTAGCAGCTCAGAGATACATCAACAAGGTGATGAGACAAAAATATTGCTTCTAGATTCCAAATATTTCTCATAATATATCTTACCTGGCCTATAAAAATACTTCATGCTGCTGATTCAGCTTTTACCCTGATTAGAAAACAGAACTGAATATTGACTGGTTTACTGACATTCTTTCTTTTTGCCCAGCTTGGCTGAGAGCAGCATTTGTTTTTTAATAGCTATTATTTTTATAAACATCTTACTTTGTTACTATTTTAAAGCCACCAGGGTGAGTAGAGCTGCCCTAATTCCGGACACACACAGGCAGTACACAGGTTCAAACTCAACACCAGGTTTATTTACAGTTTTAAAGTGTACACAAAACACCAACACCGCAACACACCAATATACAGTCCCTTTTTGCCGCCAGTCCATCCGACTCCACTTCCTCCTAAGGCTTTGTCTTCTTCCTTCTGGCTCTGGCCATTCAATGGAGTGAGATGACTCCTCTTATTCAGGTCCCGGGAGTGTTCAAGGTGACTCATCAGTATTACCTGGAATCACTCCCAGGTGTGCTGGAGGTCCTCTATAGGGCTCTGCAGCTCCCCCTTGTGGCCACCATGGAATCCAACAGGGCTTCTCCAAACTCCATCTCCCAGCATGCCCTGCGGGAATCCGTGGTGCCACAGCCAGCCAGAAGGGCTGCCCTCTAGTGTCCCAGGGGTGGTATTGCCTCACCAATGCCCTCTCCCCTGGTCCTTCCACTCTGTTGGTGTCCAGGCCAAGTAGTGGTCATGGCCACCCATCATATTATATTTTTAAATATGCTGTGTGTACTTTTATATCTCCTGTTACTAATAAAATGGTGAATGCCTCCTTATTCAACACTTCTGATTTTGGTTATGTTACCTTACCACTGCCTTATGCTAATGTAGATTTACCTGAATCTGTTGCATGAGGTCATTTTTATTGATCATTGTTCTAGAGGACAAAAAAGTGTATTGTTAATTATAATTTTTTACCATTAGCAAGACTTTTAATTAAAGCCTTTTGATCACTGATCCAGTCTTGCCCAGCTCTCAGCCATGCTGATATGTACAAGATTAAAACTGATTGAAATTGGCTCCGACAAGCCACAAACAAAGAGAACAAGAAAACATCCAAGATCCTGTTTATCAGTAACCTATCAGTAACCGACAAGGACATGAGAAACTGTTCACTAATCAAGTACTTCTGTAATTAACTGTGTATTTCAGAAGTGTAATCAACAGCTGTAATTCAGTCATTGCCTTCTGTGTACTGCATGACTCCACGCATGTCAATAAAGGCTTCTCCTCCACCCTGGACACGGCCCTGTAAATTTATCTTTGACACTGTCCTGTTGTACTTATGTTATAAAAAGTCATATAATTCAATGACAGCAGATAAAATAAAACCTGAAGTATGATTTTAACTTTAATTGTTCTTTTGTAGGGTCTATGCTAGCGAAATATGTAAAACATTTAAAGTATATATATTAAAAAATTTTCACCCCCTTTGGTTTTTACATTTTATTGTTATACAACATTCAATCACAGGGGATTTCATTTTTAATTAACACAGAAAGACTCTTTAATGTAAAAAAAAATACAGAAATCTGCAAAGTGATTAATTACAAATATAAAATGCAAAATAATTAATTGCATAATCATTCACCCCCTTCAAATTAGTGTTTATTAGATGCCCTTTTGGCAGCCATGAAGCCTTAAATCTGTGTTTTCAATTGTATTGCATTTCTCTATAATCTTTGCTTAATGTCCCCTTCCATAATGCTTCCACAATGTTCTCACTTCAGAAAGTTTTGTGTACCATGCCTGATTTATCAAGCTCTTCATATTAGTTTGTTTAGCAATAGCATCCATTTTCGTGCTAACTGATGACCACTGTCTATTGCAATGAGTGCATTTCAACTAACATCTCAAATGGATACTATACAGTACATTCCCTCAGTCAACCTGCAGCTTTAAAAAAATAGCCTTCAGGAATACTGAAGCATGCATTTTGATTTGCATTTGCAGAGCCTTTTTTATTTATTTCTCATAATAACTTGTGAAAAATAATTTTCTTCCAGATGTATGATTTTGCTATACAGGACAACAGTTATTTCTTTATTAGAAAGATTCTGCAATACTACAGGCTCTCAATAGCAGGCACATATTTACACCTACTGTAGATTTTCAATATGAGAAATCCGATAATTGAGTGATACATGAGCCGTATAAGCTATAGTCAGAGATGGCCTGCAGCTAAGTAAATAAAATGCAGCAGAAACTGCTGTATTGAAGGTAAAAATATATTAAGATGGAGTTTAGAATTACCTTCAAAATGAGAAAACAGATTATTTTCAGCAGAAGTGTGGTTCACTGCATGCTGTTGAGAAGATCCCCTTGTGCTCATACAGGATTGGTACCGGCTCATACAACATGTCTCCACAGAGAGTTCACAAAGAGCTGGAGTATGAAACGGGCAGTGATTTAATCAAGGTGGCTCTTAAGGAGCAGAGATGCCTCCATTATGTGCAAGTGTGGGAGAATCACAAGCAGCCGCTTTAATTAATTGCAATTTCAGAGATTTCCCTTAGCCTAAGGAACCTAGCCCTGAGAAAAATCAAGTGTTTACTCAACGTTAGTGTGTTAGTTCTTAAGATTGTAGTAAACCTGAAGAATTCCCTGACTGCATGTTATATCTTTGTACAAATTGGGGAGGTATTTTTAAAATTAAGATTTAATTTTGATATACAGCACTGGCTGCTTGATAAGTTTTTTCTAGCGAAGATCATCTTCCCGCAGTGGCAGCTTGACAGACACAGGCCATTTTCCTGTTGTTTTAATGTACTTGCACTATTTTCATCATTAGATGGAAATTGGGAGCACAAGTAGCAACGCTTTTTTTTATTGAAAAATGAACGCTTTTCAATAAAACTATGTCATATTGTGAATCTGGCACGCAAAGGTTTAACATGCACTGTAAATGAAGATCCTGTAGAATGGGACACAAACTGTTTTAATGTAAATGTTAACCCAGAAGTAGCAAACAGTGGTCTGTCGTGGTCTTTTTGGAGGTCAACAACAATTCTGCAGTGTCAATGAATTATATTTTCTGTATTTACAATAGTAATTTCTTTCCATTCTTCTTTTTACTTCTTATGGTGCATTCTGTATAAGTAACTGTGGCTAGTAGGAAAATAGTGGTGGTCACTTGTGTTTCTGGATCATTTATATATTTACTAATATAGTCTAACTAGCAAAATACCCGCGCTTCGTAGCGGAGAAGTAGTGTGTTAAAGAAGTTATGAAAAAGAAAAGGAAACATTTTAAAAATAACGTAACATGATTGTCAATGTAATTGTTTTGTCACCGTTATGAGCGTTGCTGTCATATATATATATATATATATATATATATATATATATATACACACACACATAAACATATATATATATACATATACACATATACATATACATATACATATACATACATATCTACATATACACATATATATATATATATACACACATCTACACATATAAACATACATATACACACACACATATAAACATATATATATATACATATCTACATTCATATATCTACATACATATCTACATATATATACCTATCTACATATATATATACATATATACACACACATACATATATGTATATAGCTGATTACCCATTGGCTTCGCTCACTGAGTGCAAGGGAAAAAAATAAAATGTAGTCTATAAGTTATTAAACAGTAAAACATTAACGTTTTAAGAAGTAAAGATACATTGAGCACTACTGGAGTGGTTTCGGGTAAACTACATTTTAAAGATGGTATAACACAACAGGTAAGTAGTACTAACAGCAACTAAAATGTATATGGATCATCTCTCGGTAGTAGATCTCTTTTGAAAGGCGCTACACGATGGCTGTGGTATAGAAATTACATTTTCAATGTGAACGTACAAATTTCTGCCTGTGGTAATGTGCCTTACCGGCATTACCAGCAATTAAAGAAAATTAGTTTTGTGTCCTCTGCAGTGTTAAGAGAGAAAGGCTTTGGTTTGGGATAAATGGAAAAAAGGAGTAAAGAAAGGAAACTTGCCTTTTTGTTTTATATAGTGTAGAGAGACGCCTTCTCTGACGATATGAGCGTCTTTTGGGGACCGTCGCGGTGGGTCTTGTGTAGACTGGAGAGACGTCCCTGCCATTAACCGGCCGGGATGGCACTGTCGGTCCTCCACTCCTGTGTGTGTCTTCTGCGACCTCATAATCGTATACGTGCAAAAGAAAGTGCAAAGAGCCTTAATATTAGTTTGCCATGGTCTAGAAAAGGGATCCCGTGTTTGCAGTTGTCTGGGCTATAGCTCAGGGGAAGGAGGAAAAAATGAAAAGTGCTTACTTTCACTTAAGGCAGAAGCGCAGTCAGCGTCTCAAAGGCCGGCACAGCTACACCCGCGCGCCAGCTGCTCGACCTTTATAGTATTTTTGCAGGGCAGGAGACACCACTTTTTGCAGACACGTTCACATGATCAAAAGTCTCCGCGCTTTTTGGAGGTCTTGCTTGTTCTCTGTGTACTGCGTTCACAGTCAGTTCACGTGAGCCGCTCAGAGTACATGCATCGAAGGTTCTCAGCTGTGCTTGTGCTATCTCGTGTGATCTTGCGATGTCCACGGCTTTATTTAATGTTAGCTAATGTTGTGCCAAACACTAGTCTATCCCTGACCATCTCATCTTCGTTTGCATAAGCACAGCCCTTCACCCGCGAATATTTAGCGGCAGTGTGTCTATTGGATTGCTGCTGATTGACGGCCTTATAAGGGCAGGTACTCAATTACGTGGAAGGCGTGACGATGAGGGACGCAACTCCGCCTCACACGGCAACCGAGCTGCAGGCTATTGCCATGTATATGTACATAAGTAGGTTCCAGTTATGACCGTTACGCGTAGAATTTCGAAATGAAACCTGCCTAACTTTTGTAAGTAAGCTGTAAGGAATGAGCCTGCCAAAGTTCAGCCTTCTACCTTCACGGGAAGTTGGAGAATTAGTGATGAGTGAGTCAGTCAGTCAGTCAGTCAGTGCTTTGCCTTTTATTAGTATAGATTGTGCTGGCTTGGGGTGGGAAAAATGACATGAGATGCACTATAAGACTATTATGATTCACTACAGAAATGTACCACGTATAACTTAAAAATATGTAAAATATGTCTGCACACCACAACATATTTTAAAATACTGGCAGTTTTATGACCAAAGGACTTATCAATGCTATTAACACTAGAATCCCTGAAGCCTACGAAAATAGTCATAATATCGGGACACCTCAGATTCCTTCACACCTCTTCATCAGCGTCTTTGTTTAGTACAGGCAGCCTGCTATCCAATCCTTCAGCGCAGCTGAAGTTCTCCCAGCTCGAGTCTGTTTATCTGGCTGTGAGGTGCCTGGAATTGTATAGGGTAAATAATATATTGTTATTTGGAATACATACATTTCATGTGTGTTCTGTGTCTACAATGATCTGTGTAAATGTAGGATGACAGGAAATGTGAGGCAAAAAATGTTGAAAACAAAACTAAAACAGAAACTTTTTTCATGTTATAATAACTGACAAAATGCTCATATGAAGTTTATAATGTGTGAAGACTGAAGTCCAAATATCAAATAAACACTTTCACAAAAGGCATAACAAAACAAGTGTGCATTTATTCAAGAATGTAACTGAAGAAAAATTTACAATGGGTATTACAGACACAAATAAAATGTATATTTTTATTATACTGTATAATAGTAATAATAGTAGCTCACTGCTGAAAGCAGAAAATGCGGGGAAGACCCGAGATTGAAACCCACAACCTCTTTCTTTAGAAGCAGCATTCTTACCTCTACACCAGCCACGCAATTGATAAATGGGCTTTGGGTTGTACATATTGACAGCAACATGTAAATTGAATAATTTCTTTTTCTTTTGTTATATTCTTGTTTTGTTATACCTTTTGTGAAAGTATTAGATATTTGAACTTCAGTCTTCATACATTATACATTTGATGTCAACATTTTATCAATTTTTACTATACCATGAAAAAAATTCTGTTTTAGTTATGTGTTCAACATTTCTTGCCTCGTATTTCCTGTCGTCCTACATTTACACAGATCGTTGTATACACTGAACACACATGAAATGTACATATTCCAAATAACAATATATTATTTACCCTATACAACTTCAGGCACCTCACACCCAGATAAACAGACTTGAGCTGGGAGAACTTCAGCTGCGTCGGTGGGAGGGATGGGATAGCAGGCTGCTTGCTGCTTGTGCTGATCGACACATTTGCAGAACAAAGTCGCTGATGAAAAGGTGCGAAGGAATTTAAGGTGGCCCGGCATTATGACTATTTTCGTAGGCTTCAGGGATTTTAGTGTTAAGCAACTCAGAAGTTTATACTGAATGAATTTAAACTATGTTTCAATATGTGGAATTAGCAAGAAAACTAATTCTGGTAACAATCTAGTTACGATACTGCAATATGCATCTATTACTCATTCCTTCTTATGTACAAAACCTTAACAGAGACATCATTTCTTCTTCATTATGCTTAAAAAACAGTAGTAGATAGGTTATTCATCTCTGTGCAGTGTAGCCTAATAAGACCCTTAGATATGCTAGTAAAATTACTTGTTAATATTAAGGACCTGCTACTTAAGAGTAAATGAGTAATAGATGCATCTTTGTGGTACTTAAACTAAAGTATTACCCTAATCTTTAATGTCATTTTAATCATGTAATATATTGTGGTATTTCATAAATATAAAAACTTGCTCTCTGCTTCCATAGTGTGCACTGTTTCATTTTTTTCTAAGTCATAGATGACCAGTGCAGGAGCTGAACAAAGCAGTTACACACTGTGTAGCAGCAATATGTTTTACAAAAATTTGCATAGGATATTTTAAAATGATGAATGCACCTTTTTCCTGGAGCTCTTTAAAATAGCGGCTACCCATAGTGCATCTATTAGTCACTCACTGCTCTTAAAGAAGACCTTAGTAAAGGTTTTATTTGTGTTGTACAGCAGTACTTGACCAACAGGAGTGATTTACAAAACATTTAACCCTTTTTACTCCTCTCAACAAGCTATACTCAGTACCCCAGATTGTCAGAGGTCACCTTGCCAGGGTGTGCCTAACACAAAGATGTGGAGTGAACCCTTTAGTAGTTTATTAAACTAATATAGTTTAATTAATTAAACAGATCAATAAATAAATATGTGAAGTATTCAAATCAGTTCAAAGAATAACAAAGGTAAAATGCAGGAAAATTCAAAAGCAAATCATCATTAAAAACTCATCATGAACATGAGTCTTTTTATAACAAACTAACCAACTCCAGAGGAGTAAAATCCATCAACACCACTGCAGTTATACTGACATCAGAAGAGGCAGCTCTTAATGAGTAATGCTAGGACACAGTACATCCATCACTATCACAGATATGCACACTCCTCTGCTCTAGTCAGTTCTGCCACAACTTGCTGGCATATTCCAAAACCCTGAGGTATTCTGACTGGCCAACTCTGTCTTTACTCTGTGGCTCCAGAGTTTATCTCCGCTTTATCTTGCCACGCTATACCAACAAATGGTATTCCCAGCACCCGACTGCCACCAGCACCAATGTATTTCCAGTGGTCACTTGCTACTTCATCCCTAATAGCTCTCCAGCTGATGTAGCTTGAAGTCTGCTGAAAATACTCTGGCTCTTTTAGAAGAATCTTTCTTGGTTCACTTTGCTGATTGAGGCTTTTTCCATCACCATGATCGCCCCCATCTTGTTTCTTTTATCTTGGGTCTAAAGTATCTATCTATCTATCTATCTCACCTGCACCATCAGCCCAACAGATTCTTCTCTTTCACCTTCGTATTTCTTTACCAACCAAAGTTTTTATCAACTGATCCTTCTCTGCAAAAATTGTTTCAACCGTTGTTACTTCTACTTGCCATAGCTGCACATCAGCTATTGATTATTTAATTTCAATGATACTGGTAATGGTACCACCCTTCTAGCACAAGGAGCATCAGTTTAAAAAGCAAGCTATATAATAAAGCAAAGTAACTACATTGCTAAATCTTTGGTACCCCATGTCACACAGAATGAAAAACCAAAAATGGGATTTTAGAAACTTTTGCAAATGTATTATAAATACAAACTGAAATGAGACATTGAAACAAATATTTAGAGTCTTTACTATGACACTTGAATTTTGGTTCATTATTCAGATGCTCATCATTGGAGATGTAAGAAACTTCTAGAAAGACCACCATAACTGCTACACTTCACTGATTTGAACTTTATGAAGACTGTCCAGACAGAAGCCACTCTTTATTAAAAACATATCTGAAGAACTCTCAAACTATGAGAAACAGGATTCTATAGCTTGATGAAACCAAGTTTAGAGTCATGTCTGGAGGAAACCAGGCACTTCTCATTACCTTTGCAATACCATTCCAGTGTTGAAACATGGTGGTGGCAGCATTATGCGATGGGATTGATTTTCATGGGCAGGGACTGGGATATTAGACAGGGTTGAAGGAAAGCTGACCAGAGAAAAGTAAATAGATGTCCTTAATGAAAATCTGATCCAGAATGATCTGGGCCTAATATTAGGCTGAAGGATCACTTTCTAACAGGAAAATGACCCTAAACAGAAAGCAAAGACAACACAGGAGTACCATAGTGACAACACTGGGAATGCCATTGGGTATGCCAGCCAGAGCCCAGACTTGAACCCAATTGATCATCTCTGGAGAGACCTGAAAACAGCTGGGGCCTCATGCATAACGGCATGCGTAGAATTCGCACAAAATTCGCCGAAATGTGCTTATGCACAAAAAATTCCAGATGGAGGAATCTGTGCGTTCGCCAACTTTCACTTTCTTCTGCTACATAAATCCCGGTTAGCGTGAAAAGTAACACTTGTGCACGTGCCTGCTGTCCCGCCCCAACTCCTCCCAGAATTACGCCTCTTTGAATATGCAAATCAATATAAACAGCCCCTAAGCTCAGCCTTCTGTCAAAAGACAATGGGAAAAGCACGGGGGAAAATATAAGAATTTCAGCGAATACCAAGTGGAGGCAAGGAAAAATGTACTATTTGTTGGTTTAAACAGTGGTATAAACAACAAAAGGAAGTCGATCGAGTGACATAGCGTGTCGGAGAAACTCGAAAGCTCAAGTTCACAAAGTCGCACAGTGCCTGAAATAAAAAAGAAGTTGTCACATATCAAAGTCACCGTGAAAAGGCGAGTCGTAGCCCACCGGCTGAGTGTCATAGGAAAACTTATTAGGGTACGGAGAAAAAAAAAAGGCACATAGTGGGAAAAAAGCATGAAATGTCAACTTTAATCTTGAAATTTCCACTTTAATCACTTAGTTTATTTTGTCATTAAAGCAGAACATCATAAACTTCATCTTAAAATTGTTTAATTTATTAGTTTCTCAAATCCCATTGTAACTAAAGTAGCAAGTAAAATGCTTTGTTTTGTATTTGATCTTCTATGTGCTCTATGTGTGTGAATCACTACATGCTTCTTAAACGGGCTTTCTCTACCTCCAACAGGACACAGAATCTATTACATTCATGATATTACAGCTCTCTGAGTAATTTAAATACAGAGATGTATACGTGATATCATTTTCATGATGATAGGAGTTAAAGTATGTTATTAAACATGGGAACACGGTGGCTCAGTGATTGTTCATGTCTCAGGTACTTGCTGCGCCATGCGCGACCTTTGATGAAATGCTTTAGTACAGAAGTACTGTCTCTTTCAAACGTACCTCCAATTCCTGTCCTTACTTTTCTTTCTCCAAATACCCAATCGCCACACAATAGGCTCTGTAATAGACGTTAAGCCATCTGTAAGCTTACAACGCCGATTCTTCAAAACTTTTAAGGAACATTAAAAATATCTTCATACTACAGTACGTGTTTAATTATTCTATCCATCTATCCTTCCAGTGTCACGCCAGTCCCAGTAAGAATACAGCGTGTGGCATGAACAATCCGTGAACGGAGTGCAAGCTAATAGCTAGCGCTGCGGCACCATGTCCTGGCATGTTTAATTATTGACAGTATAGATTATTTAAATGAAATTAAAGTTTTATCTGTATAATATAATAAACATATTTTGCTGCATTTCATCTTAAAAATGATATCGTCATCATATTTAAATACGTACTTTATGAAGTGCCTCAGGTTGTGCAATATTATAACTGTATCATAAGTTTAGAGTGAGGCATTTATGCTTATAAGTACAGACAGTTCTACAAGGAGCACTTGATTGAGTGCGTTTATAGTTCTTGGGATGAAACTCTTTCTGAACCGCAAGGTCCGTACAGGAAAGGCTTTGAAACGTTTGCCGTTTGAAAGCAGTTCAATAGACAGCATGGCCGAGGTAGTGTGTGCTTGATGCTGTATACCGATAATTCTCTTTTTCAGCTTCTGTAGATCTTTGATTCCCCACTCAGATACAGTGATATAAATACGCTGAGTGGTGCAGTGAGAGTAATATGGAAAAAGATGATCCGCTGTGGCAACCCCTAATGGGAGCAGCTGAAAGAAGAAGAAGGTGCAGTGAGAGTAACAACGCTAAAGCAGCTATGATATTTAGAATAGTTTGACCATTCTGTGGACCATTATATTGTTACTGGTTAATTACAATCAGATGCATTAAACTAATAAACAATATGCGGTTAATTTCAGTGTATTTATAAAGCCGTGTCAGGGACGTGGATCTGAAAAAAAAACATAAACCACACAGGAACAGTAGTACTGCTTTGACGCTGGGTGCCGCCAGTCTGCAAAACCGAGGGCAGAACTTGCGGACGACAAAGTATGCGGTACCATGGAAATGTGCATGGCTTTCTACCAAGTTTAGTTTTTATACATCGCAATTTAAATGTGGAAACTTTCTTATGCAACATTTCTGTGCGTACGCACCGTTTATACATGAGGCCCCTGGCCATTAATGGTCTCCATCTATTCTGACAGAGCTTGAGATAATATGAAGGATTTATAAAGCAGAAACATGCTGATGCAGAAGTTTCCATGCTGGACTTGCTGACAGAGGATAGACCGCAGTCATGCCTCAGCCAGGGTTTCTACCCTGTTTTATGTCCCTTTTGTTAATTTCTGATTCTTTGATTTATGATAATTATGTTAATATTACTTTTGTTGATTTTATGCATTAATCTTTGTTTTTTATATTTTATTTATGCATATAAGCTGCCTGTGTTATGTTCCATGTGTTTTGTGGGAGGTCCTCCTAGTGGTGTTGCCATCTGCCAATCAGATGGAAGTCAGAAAGTCTCCCACAGTTTTGGTGGTTTGTTTTAACTGTGTATGGGAGTGGTGAGTTGACTTATGATTATTTAATTTATTGAATTTCTAGATTTTCAACCCTATCCTTTGTATTTTGATGATTCTTTGAATATTTGTATAAGGACTTGTTTGCCTTGATATGCTTTTGCTGTTACAGGCAAAAACAAATCTTTTTATTTATAAAGACTCGTTGTTTGCTCTATTACTAGTGCTTTGTGACTCCTAGTTCATGATACTCACAAGCCCACGCAAACAACTCACAACAACGAGTAACTACCTACCCACAAACACAGACTTCTGGTATATTATTAACTTGTACTGGTGATCGTCATCTATCAGAGGTGAAAAAGTGGAAAATACTGTATGTAAAATATTCAAATTGGCATATCCGTTGTCAAGGTAAAATTGAAACAGTAATTCATGGTTGAAGTCACACAGAACATTTCCTTGTTTAAAGGCAGAGGAGTTTGTAAATTTGCCAATGCTTTTCAAAGGGAGATTCTGAAATTTTAAAATTGTGTACAGCTGGATCTGTTTGAGATATCTCAATGAAAAGCGAACTGTCTTGACAAATTTCCTTGAAGAATAAGTGTGATATATTTTAACAAAACTCATACATTGGGGGCCGAGTCCTTCATGCGGGCCGACAGACAAACAGACAGACAAAGGCTATCGAAATCTATCGTAAAAGCACCTAAAAAGACTCATCTCAATGTTAAAAAATAATCAGTCCACAAAACAAAACTGAAGCATATTACTGTACGTAGTAAATTCAGAGAAACAAAACCAGATTTGTGCATAAATCAAAATTCTTACCTTAAGAGAAAACCGTGTAGTTTTCACAGCAACTCTAATGCATCACATTATCATAACAAGTTGGAAAATACACAGATGGTGTAATATTCAGGTGTGTTTGATGGCTTTGTTAACTGATTTGAAAGCTGAATCATTTTAATTTTTTGATACTTCATCAAAGAGTTAGTTATCACTTTTTGTAATAGTAAGTCATATTCAAAAATATCAATAGTAGAATCAAATCAAATATGTTAATGGACTACTTTAAATACATGCTTGTAACAGCACTTTAAAATTCCATGTAATTAAAATCATAGCCCAAATAGGCTTGTAGCAACTCAAAAGTTTTCATAGACAGCAAATTCCATTTGAATTAATATAAAACTGGCATTGATTGAGTTTTTATTGTTAATTGCTGGTTGTGGAGGATCTATGACTATTTGCAGGTTACTTTTGCTGAAAATAATATTTTTAAAAGAAGAATCCCATGGAGAGTTAAAAACTCAAGGTAAAACTATTGGCTGCCTTAGACCATGATGGATAGCAGGTGCAGAAATTTGCAGATAAATTATATTTAGAGAAATACTGTTATGTCATGATAATGTGGAGATAATGCAGCAAAGCAGTTGTTTTTAATGTAACATACTGTAAATTCTGGGTAGATATTTGTTCTCGTTTTGCCTACACAGTAACACTTACATAATTATTTTTCTCTTATAATACTTTCTAAATAAGTGACCTTTTTTACTTTTATTACCTTAAGCAGCAGGAGATCTAATCTGGTGTATCAAAGGTGCAATTTGTCAAGTAAAAGGAATATATACAAAATACGAAGCTGAAGTTACCTCTCTCAGGGTACATCTGAAACAGTAAAACAATCTGTAATTGCAGCTGCACAGAATGTTTCATTGTTTTAAGACAGGGCTATTCAATTACAAATTCAGTTGGGTCAGATTTTCAAATCAAGATATTTAGCTGGGCCGAACATTTTCAGCGGTCGCAAAGCAGGAAGCAGTAATACATTTTAAACCAACACAAATGAATGTATTGAAAAACAAGTAATATAAATATGCGTTGACGACCCATGTGAACGGACAGACTATGAGTACAACATGCATGTGCGGAAAGCTGTGGAAGAACCAACATGACCTAAAAATCCATCAGGCCAGAATGAAGTGTTTGGAGCGGGAGAAGGAGGTGCAACGCACAGGTCTTTGACCTGGTGAGACGCAGGAGGAGCCCGGCCAGGAGGCAACCCACAGAGCCCAGTCCCTCCACGCACCTGAGCCTCCCGACTCCGGCAGAGTAGTTCCACAGCAGCGGATTCGGCAGCCAGCAAACGGAGAGATTGGATGCAGTTTGATCAGGACCTGTCCAACATTATTCAAGCCACAGCCAAAGGCGATGTCAACAGGCGACTCCAAATAATGACCATGATCATCGTCAGTTATGCCTCTGAGAGGTTTGGTCAGATGGAAAAGGGCCAAGTCCACCTCATATACTATGAACCGCAGGGCCCTCAACATACATCAGATACGGCAAGAGCTTCAAACCCTCAAGAAGCAGTACAAGACAGCTGCTGATGAGGAAAAGCAGGCATTGGCAGAACTGCAGAACATCCTGCGGAAGAAGCTGTTGACCCTTCGCAGAGCAGAGTGGCACAGGAGGCGGGGAAGAGAGAGAGAGCGAGGAGGCGGGTGGCCTTTATTGCCAATCCCTTTGGTGTTACGAAACAACTGCTAGGGGATAAGCGCAGTGGGCGTCTTAAGTGTTCATCAGAGGAAGTGAAGTGCTTCCTCCAGGACACATAGAGCAATCCTAGAAAGGATCAAGATCTCGATGCCAATAAAGCCCTCATCAACCCTGCCCTCCCAATAACAGCATTCAAGCTGGGTGAGCCAAGTCTGAAGGAGGTTGAGGAGGTCATCAAGGCAGCCTGATCAGCTTCCACTCCAGGCCCGAGCGGCGTACCCTACCTTGCCTATAAGCGCTGCCCTGCGCTTCTCCAGCAACTATGAAAGAACTTGAAGGTGATCTGGTGAAAAGGGAAAGTCGCTGACCAGTGGAGGTGTGCTGAGGGAGTTTGGGTCCCTAAAGAGGAGAATTCCGGTAATATCGATCAGTTCCGAAAGATCTCCCTGCTGAGTGTAGAAGGAAAGGTGTTTTTCAGCATCGTATCCAAAAGACTGACAGAGTTCCTCCTCAAGAATAACTACATCGACCCCTCTGTCCAGAAGGGGGGGATTCCTGGAGTCCCTGGCTGCCTGGAGCACACAGGTGTACTAACTCAGCTCATCAGAGATGCTCATGATAACAGAGATGACCTTGCTGTGTTGTGGTTGGACCTGGCCAATGCCTATACCACACAAGCTGGTTGAGCTCGCACTACATCGCAACCATGTTCCCAGGAAAATCAAGGATCTGATCCTGGATTACTATAACAACTTCAGGATAAGGGTCACTTCTGGGTCAGAAATATCAGACTGGCATCAGTTTGGCAAGGGAATAATAACAGAGTGCACCATCTTCGTTATTCTTTTTGCCCTTGCCATGAATATGGTGGTCAAGGCAGCCGATGTAGAATACAGAGGGCCCCTGACTAAGTCGGGTGTACGACAGCCCCCGATAAGAGCCTATATGGATGATTTAACCATCATGAAAACATCGGTCCCAGGGAGCAGGTGGATCCTACAAGGACTTGAGAGACTCATCACGTGGGCAAGAATGAGTTTTAAGCCTTCCAAGTCAAGGTCCATGGTGCTAAAGAAGGGGAAGGTGACTGATAAGTACCGATTTGCTATCGCAGGAACAGTCATCCCATCCATCACAGAGCAGCCATTTAAGAGTTTGGAGTAAGTCTTTGGCTCAAGTCTGAAAGACACAGCTGCCATTCAGGAATCCACCCAGGAGCTTGTGACATGGCTTACCAAGGTTGATAGGTCTGGCCTGCCTGGTAGTTTTAAAGCCTGGATCTATCAGCACTCAATCCTGCCCCGGGTCCTATTGCCTCTGCTGATATATGCAGTCCCGTTTTCAACAGTTGAGTCCCTTGAAAAGAAGATCAGCAGCTTTCTTCAGAGGTGGCTGGGACTCCCACGCAGCCTCACCAGCGCAGCACTGTATGGAACAAGGAACATCCTGCAGCTACCATTTAGCGGCCTTTGCATGTGTGAGTGGAGAGGATGCTGGCATTGAATGTTCACCGCTTCTCCCTCTGAGTTTAATATTATTAATATTACTAATTTATTATTTTACTTTTAGTTTTAAGTTTAGTTTAGTTTTTAGTTAGAAAGTTTTGTACTTTTTTGTACTGTTTTACCGTCTGCTGTGGGATTTTACAGATTTTACCAAGTTTTATTAAGTTTTATTAAGTTTTAGCTGACTACTCACTTGTTGCCCGGATATACTGTTTTACCGTCTGCCGTGGATTTTACGGATTTTATCAAGCTTTATCAGGTTTTTGCTGTCTACTCACCTGTTGCCTGGATATACTGTTTTACCATCTGCTTTGGATTTTATCGTCTGCTTTGGATTTTACGGCGCTGTCTGGATAGCATCTCTCCCTTCTTCTTCGGTCAGAATGGCGTTCAGTTATTCCAGCTCACAACTCCGCCGACTTAATCCCGCCACCACTCCTGAAATGAATATCCCCATCTTTAAAGAACTTGGACTCCTTCGCCGTCCTCGTTACACTCATAGAGGCTCCGGTCAAAAGTTCATCTTCCATAACCAGCCAAAGTGCTCTGCTCCCAATATTCCATCTTTCAGGTCACCTGTCGCACATTTGATGCGTCATCAGAGTACCGTCGCTCCAACTACTATCAACTCTGGAAGTATCATGAGATCTCTGCACTCCAGCATGGGAAACACCCAAGCTATTGAGAGAAACATCGCGAGATTCTTACATCCCCAGCTGGATTTATTTTGTGGAGTGGATTCTAAGCTGCATGGAGTGGATTTTAATGTTTTGTGACCTGTACAGAGATTTACCCCACAGTCATTGGTCAAATTTGAACTGTTTGACTTCATGCGTCTGACAGAAACATGGCACCAGTCAGAGGTTTACTCTGCCCTAAATGAAGCCTGTCCACCTGGCTACAGTTACTTGGAGGCAGCTCGCAGCACTGGGCGTGGTGGTGGCTTAGCTATCATCCACCGTCAGGATTTGTGGTTGTCCCTTATCTTGATACCTGTAACATCTTCCTGCGAGTGCCTTGCATTTAAATGTAAGCCTCCTTTTCCCATGACTGTTCTCCTTATCTACTGACCTTCAAAACTCAACTCTGCCTTCATCCTGGAAATGACTGATCTTCTCACAACACTCTGTGCTACCTCTGCCAACATCATAATCCTAGGAGATATAAATATTCATGTTGACAATTCCACAGGTTATCTCATTGCTGATTTCCTTGAGCTACTAGATTCTCTCAATCTACAACAACATGTTGATGTCCCCGCACATTCCAGGGGTCACACACTTGACCTGGTCATTTCAAACTCTGCCTTAATTAGAAACCTACAGGTATATGATCTTGGTATTTCAGACCACAAAGTAGTGTCAATGGAGTTGCCCTTTCGTTCCCCCCATACCAAACTAAAATGACAGATCCATTTCAGAAATCTGAAGAACATCAATGTGGATGCTTTGGCCCTGGACCTTAAACTTCTCTCCTCTGACCCTACCAGCTCCCTCTTTGTTGCTGACCTTGTGGATTTTTACAACCATTCCCTGAGCAGTCTCCTCAACTTCCACACCCCCTTAACATCCAGGTCCGTCTTATTCTCCTGCTCAGCACTTTGGTACACCTGCGAACTGCGAAAAATGAAGGCGGCTGGGCGTGTCCTTGAGCGGCGGACTGTCCACAAACAGGCTTACAGGGAACACAAGAGGGCGTATGCAGAAGCTCTGAATGTTGCACGGTCCAGGTTCTATTCCACTATCATCAGCAACAGCTCCAGGAACCGCAAAAAACTTTTTTTAACTATAAATCACCTTCTCAAACCTCCTTCACCTGCCCACTCTGAGGCCACCGATGAGAGGTGCAATATGCACATCAATTTCTTCAAACAAAAAGTTGATAAAATCCGCTTACACCTCTCCACCACGGATATCCTGCCCCTCCAACTGTCGACCTACTGTCTAAGACTGTCCAGCCCCTTTGCTCCTTCTCTGTTACCACACGGGAAGAGGTGGAGGACGTCATCAGGAAAATGAAACTGTCCACCAGTTCCCTGGACCCTTTCCCCTCAGCTTTGCTAAGGGCCAACGTCTCTGCCGTCTCTCCACTTATCACCAAGATCATAAACCAGTCCCTCCTGGCTGGCCATATTCCTTCTTCACTAAAAACTGCTGTCATCAGACCTCTACTGAAAAAACCCACCCTGGATCCTGAAGTTCTCTCCAATTATAGGCCCATCTCCAATCTTCCATTTCTCTCTAATGTTCTGGAAAAAACAGTTGCAATACATCTTCATGATCACCTCAAACTGAATAATCTGTTTGAAAAGTTTCAGTCTGGTTTCCGTCCTGGCCATAGCACCGAAACAGCCCTGGTCAGGGTCACCAATGATCTTCTGATAACAGCAGATATTGGTTCCTCTTCTTTACTCATCCTCCTTGACCTGACAGCTGCTTTTGACACAATAGACCACAACATCCTCCTTTACCATCTGAAATACACCATTGGACTCTCAGGAAATGTTCACAATTGGTTCACATCTTACCTGACCGGCAGAACTGAGCATGTCGCCCTGGGCAGCACAAAATCTCATACCCACAACATCACCTGTGGTGTCCCACAGGGCTCTGCGCTAGGCCCCATCCTTTTCACCATCTACATGCTCCCTCTTGGAAATGTCATTAGCAGACATGGTTTATCTTTCCATTGCTATGCTGATGACACTCAGCTTTACCTCAGGACTACCCCCACCTCCTCTACTGCTTCTCTGCCAATATCTACATTGACTACCTGCCTGGAGGAGACAGAGGCGTGGATGAGGCTCAATTTTCTTCAGCTAAACAGATCCAAAACAGAAGCCATCATAGTTGGCACATCACACCATCTCCGCTCTTCTACCATCACCAGTATCACTTTCGCTGGCCAAAACATCCCCCTTTCCACATCTGTCACCAATTTGGGTGTTAAAATGGACCCTCAACTCACCTTTGACACCCACCTCAAACACCTCTGTAAGTCTTCTTTCTACCACCTCAAGAACATTGCTAAACTCCGCCAAACTCTCACCCTGGCAGATGCAGAGAAGCTCGTCCATGCCTTTGTCTCCTTGAGGCTGGATTACTGTAATGCGCTCCTTATCGGGATTCCTGGCAAGAGTATCCAGTATATTCAGAATAGCTCTGTCAGGATCCTGATGAGGGTGCGAAAGCATGACCATATCACTCCAATCCTGAAAACCCTTCACTGGCTCCCTATCCCACTCAGAATAGAGTACAAGTTTGTTCTCCTCACCCATCAGTGCATTTATGGACATGCCCCCCTTTACTTACAGGAACTCCTTACCCCTCATACCTCCTCACGCACCCTGTACACACTAACACTCTCCAAGACAATAGAACCAAGCTTCGCATTATGGGTGATAGGGCTTTTTCATCTGTGGTGCCGAGACTGTGGAACACCCTCCCTGACTACCTGAGAGCCCCACAGTCGACTGATGTTTTTAAACAGAATCTAAAAACTCATCTTTTTGGAAAGATATTTTGTTAAAGCATAAATAGATTTTCTTGTTTTATCATATTTATTTTTACTCTGTAGCACTTTGAGATTGCTAAAATATAAAGTGCAATATAAATAAAATGTATTATTATTATTATTATTATTATTATTATTATTATTCACATAAGAATTCATGGTAGCACGCACCAGAGAACCCCTACGGTACAGGCACTCCAAGGATTGTAAGGTGTCAGCAGCTGGCATTGAGGTGAGGACAGGCAGGAAATGGAGGGCGGAAAAGGATGTGGAGGTGGCAGAGTCATGCCTGAGACAGAAGGATCTGGTGGGCACTGTGGCAACAGGTAGAGCAGGTCTGGGCTACATTCCTAAAGACCCATGTCGGCAAGGCCCAGGGCAAGGAGAGAATCCATCTACTCCAGCAAGAACTACGAGCAGGGGTGGAGGAAGAGAGAGTGAGCAGGGCAGTAGGACTCCAACAACAGGGTGCATGGATAAAGTTTTGAGAGTACTCTCCAGCGATCACCTGGTCGGATATCATGCAGGGAGATTTCTTTTGTGTCCGGTTCCTGGTGCAGGCAGTCTAAAATGCCCTGCCAAGCCCAGCAAACCTCCATGTCTGGGGAAAGAGCGAGACACCATCCTGCCCACTTTGTTCAGGAAGAGGCTCTCTAGAACATCTACTCAGCAGCTGCCCTAAGGCACTGGCAGACGGCCGCTATCGGTGGTGCCATGACAAGGTGTTCAAGGCAGTTGCTGAAAGCTTGGCTACAGCCATCAAGACAAGCAAACTCTTCCATGGCCCAAAGAAAGCAGTTACCTTTGTTAAAGTGGGAGAGCAATCCCAGGCAAAGGCAGTAATAACAGGCCTCTTCCACACAGCCTCTGATTGGAAGCTGCAGGCTGACTTGGGGAACCAGCTAAAGTTCCCACAGCAAATTATAACAACACCACTCCGGCCAGACATGATCATTACATCTGAGGCCTCAAAACAGCTGATCATGCTGGAACTGACAGTGCCCTGGGAAGAGCGTATCGAGGAAGCTAGCGAGAGGAAATGCGCCAAGTACCAGGAGCTGGTGGAGGAGTGCCGGGGCAGAGGCTGGAAGGTACTCTATGAGCCCATAGAAATTGGCTGCAGAGGATTTGCAGGATGCTCACTCTGCAGAGTCCTCACATGGTTGGGCATAACAGGAGCTGCCAAGAAGAGGGCCATTAAATCCGGAAGTGAAACCGCAGAGAAAGCCTCAAGGTGGCTTTGGAAGAAGAGGGCTGATCCATGGATCTCTACTGGGATATAAGCTGGGGATTGATCAACCCCGGCTGGGTCGCCTGAGCGAGGGAGTATGATGTTGCAAGACCCAAAACGCCCGATGACCTCAGGATACGTCACTGATGATGTGTCGTAGTGCATCCAGGTGATGTTTCTTTTATAGTTTCCCTTTTAACTTTGTTCACATCTGACACAGGCACATCAAAAATGCATGGAAAAATAATAAAAAAGCTATAACTGCACATAATCTGAAGTAGTAACAACAATTTTCTTCCACTTTTGAAATAAAAAAAAAATGTTTTTGGTTATAGCTGACCTAGGTACATCTCTGAGTGCATAAAACAAAATAGTGTGCAGAATTGACAGTAACATTTGTTTCCGTTTTTAAATAAAATAAATATTGTGGTCATATATGATCCAGGTACATCACAAAGTGCATTTAGCAGAATTAAAAAGAAATATCAATGCTATCAAAGCTATCAGCGCACGAACCCATAAAACATGATAACAGTGACTAACACACGCAAATACAACGTCTACTGCACACTAACGGAACATGGATTCACTTTAAAGAACTGCATGTGTGATTATGTTTGGCTTTCTTACACATCCCACATTATGTGGATATTGTGACGTGTCTCACTACTGCACAGGCTGTGTGGGTGGAGTCTTGGGGGAAAGCACTTCCTGAGGGATCCTCACTAGAGAGAGCTGAGTGACAGGGGCAGGGAAAATTAACAGTGCTTCCAGGCAAATAAAAGTGTAAGGGTGTGGTTGGCAAGAAAAAGCATTGGAGCTAATTTGGAAGACAACGTCAGGGTGAGAAGTGAGCAAGTGGTTAAAGGGCAGGCAAGAGGCAGACAGGCCATAGTGGGAGATCTTTTATTATTATTATGGAGGTGTCTCATGTGCATCTTATTCGAGAGGTCTTCACAATATGTACCGTATTTTCCCCTGAAAATAAGACTGGGTCTACATTAATTTTTACTCCAAAAGATGCACTATGGCTTATTTTCAGGGGATGTCTTATATTTATTCATATACAACAATATACATTTATCAAATTACAATCATGTCATCTTCTTCTGGAATATCATCATAACTCTCCACATTCAAACCCTGAATTCTAGTCTGAATTTCTAGCTACTCCAGCCGCTTTTAGGATCCTCCAGGATCGATGTTTGATGAATGGTTCGATGTGGTGAAGCAAAATGCCGACATACAAATGTATTTGTGGTGCTTTTATATTCAAGCATCGCATATTCCCCAACATAATGACACAATACATTTTAGTCTCACATACCATCTTTTGTGCCATAAGTTCTTTTTTTTTGTACCTTCACAATACCATCAGAATGTATGGTGGCGTATTTGAGCAACAGACAAAAAAATAAAGGACATGGTGAAAATGTCTATTTTGTAATTAAAGTGGAAATTTTGGCTTTAACCTCGAAATGTCCACTTTAACTTTGTAGTTTACTTTATCATTAAAGCAGACTGTCCTAAATGTCATCCTAAAACTGACCCAGTTGTTAATCGCTACCTGCTTCTGGGGCTTCCTCCTGAACTGACAGCAGTGGAAAGCAGCAATTGCCACACAGAACACATTACATTTATGATATTCCAGCTCTCTGCACATTTAGAATCCTTAGATTTATACTTGATATCACTTTCATGGTGAAATGCATTAAAGTATGTATATTACATTTTACAGATAAATCGCTAACTTTGTTTAAATAATGAATACTGTTAATAGTTACACATATGGTGCTGGCACTGTGGCAGAGCGCTAGCGTTGCTGTTTCGCAGGGAGCCACATCCTAGAGTTTGCGTGTTTTCCTGGCGGGTTTCCACAGTGTTTTCCATCCAAAGACATGAAGGTTTGGGGATTTGGTGACGCTAAAATGACGTTAGTGTATATGTGTGCTTGTGTTCACCTTGTGATGAGCTGATGCCCTGTCCATTTTGCTTCTGTCTTGCGCCTGATGCTTGCTGGAATGGATGAAATTATTAAACATCCTTTTCAGAGATACTGTGGCAAGGTGTCCTCAGAATTTAATGGATGTTTCGGGCAAAGCATCGCATCGCGTGAAGTATAAACCCAGCCTTAGGCACCTTACATTTCAGCTGTCGATCTTGATTAGGGCTTATTTTTGGGGTAGGGCTTATATTACAGAGCAGTCTGAAAATCATGCTAGGGCTTATTTTCGGAATAAGTCTTATTTTCGGAGAAATAAGATAATATGTTACAGTTACCCTGCTGACGTTCGTAGTGAGAGAAATGGAATTTTTTTGTTCCGAGTGAGAGCAGTGACTTTTGGCTTTTAAGATATCAGTGCAAACTGAAGGCATTGGTGAAGAATACTGTCAGTATGGGTGCAACGAGAGCTGCTTTTTTATTGAGTTCATGTATGAAAAGCTTGATTTACATGCATATGTTGATCCAAAGATACTGAGCACGATGATTGTTACTTTCGTAACGTTAGGGAATTGATGTACTTTGACTTCAGTCCAAAACTTCATAGGCCTGTTAGTGCAAAGCTCTTCTGCCATAGTTACGGATGACTGTATGTCAACAAGGTCGAGTATGAATTTCCTCTCCTCAATGGAGGGGACCACTTCCTTTGCTCTAGTGGATAAATCCCCTTCTGTTGCAACAGTGAACGGGTCTCTGGCGAAACCCATCACGTCTGTTTGCAGAGCAAATCCATCCAATCGACCAGCAAAATTCTCTTTCAGCCTTGCAATGAAATCTGTCATCACATCCGTGATTTGTGCTGGGGACAAGATGCATTTACTGGGTGCTGGAAAATTCATCATTTGGCCTGTGCTCAGGTCAATTGCGTAATTGATCTGGTTTGATTTGGAATGCGCACATCTGTTCCACAAGTTCAATGACTGTTTTGCCTTGCACTCCCAGATTTAGGTCATTCAGGTGTTTGAATATGTTGTTCAAAAAGCAGACATCGGCCGTGAAGTTGTTGCCCAGTATGTGATTCATGTGTGTTGCTGCCTTTTTTTGATTGCTGCTGTGGTAGAAAGTTGTGAGCTCCTCTCTGAGATCACAGAAACGCTCCAGTGGTTTGCCTTTGGACGGCCACCTGACATCATTGTGATAAAGCAGGTTGTGGTGCTCAGCAGACATTTCTGACAGCAGCACATGGAATAACTGGTGTTGGAGGCGTGATGATCAGCGAACAAAATTAATTGTAGTTATGATGCTGCCCATTGTCGTTTTGAGCTTCCTACTTAGTTTTGCACACAGCACTTTCTGATGCACAATGCAGTGTAAAGATATCATCTGATGGGCAACAGTGGACCAACTTGCTGCCTAACTATTGACTTTTCCTGCCATGGAAGGAGCCCCATCCGTCACAAACATGCACACATGCTTCATATCTGCACTGGTAAGATGGTAAAAGGGTAGGGAGTGACAGAAAAGGTGTCCCTTTGACCCTGAGAAGGCACAGCAGGGTACCGTTTAAATTGAGGCACACCAAATAAAAAGCCAGAGGCTCATGTGTATCTTATTCGACAGGTTGTCACTGTGATGACCCGGCTGGAGATGAATCTGGACATCTACGGAATCCTCTGCTTTCAAAAGGTGCCACATGATATGCACATGACACATCTCAATGAGATGGGGAGGCCCCTGGAAAAAGGGTGGAAGGTGCTGGAATAGAAAAACCACTGTGTGGGAGCGGCACTTGGGTGGATGAACAAGATCAGCATGGTATGTGGGAACAGCAGAGAAGGAAGTAGAGCAGAACAAGAGTGAAAGAGAGGTGTACTTCTGGGCCGTAACACAGACGAGCATTGTAGAGGAGTTAAACGAGTCCGCTTGTGGTTAAAAAGGTGATGTATCTCCCACAGTCAGTCAGGGAGTAACAACAACGTTATTACAAGTTTCAGGAGTTTAAAACTGATGTGTCTTTACCTTCTAATTAAATTCCCACTGTTGGAGACACCTCAGCTTTTTAATCGCAATTGGACTCATTTAACTCCTCTACACAGCTCATCTTCTGCTTGAGTGTTATTGCCCAGGAGAATGCCGCACTTTCTCCCTTGTTCTCCTCTACTTGCTTGTTCACTTACACATGCCGCTCCCGTATATGTGGGCCCTCCCCGTTCTCTCACAAACACAGAGATGGGGCATTTCTATTCCAGCACCATCCATCTGGCAAAACAACAATGTGCTGCATTGTGGGTTGAATTTTGCTAGGCTACACAGAGTGTTGCACTCATCTCTGTACTACTGTAGGAATTTCTGAAGGCTTGCAAAATGTGTTTTTCTCTGCATTTCTGGCAGGACCATGGGCTGGACCACTCAGAGGTTGCTTCTGGGCCACATGTGGCTTGCAGGCCACCATGTGAATAGGCCTGTTTTATGATATGAGAGTTTGCAAATTTGCAGAAGTTTTTCAGGGGAAAATTTAGAAATTTCAACATTTGTACACTGCTCTCTATTCAAGACATCTTAATGAAAACTGAACTTTCTTGACAAGTATTCATTAAGGATACGTTTAGCAAATTTCAACAAAATCTACCCATAGAAGCCAAAACATTTGGAGAAACAGACATGGCAATCACAGGAAATGCTAATCACATAAAATGAAAATGCTCCTAAAAAAATCACAATTAAAAAAAAATCTGTTAATAATTAGTCATAATATTGAGGGCTATAAAACACAAAGTTGTTTGCAACACACCCTTACCTATCCCTGTCCAACTCTAAAGATGTCACCTGACATATTGCTTCAGTTTTAAAATTACAACTTGCCAATCTTAAGAAATTTTTGCATAAACTGTTTCATAAATGTAAATGTACATATTCCCATTTGGCACAGTGCTACAGCAAACCTCTATCATGGATCTAGTTTCAAAGATATCTAATCTAGTGGGAAAAACATGATTTTAATGTTCTTCTCATGAGGGTTTGTTTCCACTGGATATTCTAGCTTTCATCTTACAGCCTAATGTTATGATTGCAGTTTCCTCTAGAGCAAAATAGGTGTGCCTATAAAACAAGCTAAGAGGCCAGAATCCTACTTTGTCTGCCAAGCAGAGGCAAACTTAACTTTAGCTAGCCCATAAGCCACCTGCTGGCTTTACCTGCAGCAGGCCCAAAATATGGAGAGCTGGCAAAAATAACTATAAATATCCCGAAATAAAGCAAACACCCCACAAAGAGTAGGGTTATCGGCAACCTCCAGCTTATGCACAAAAAATGCAACAAAGAATCTTTATAAATCAAAGATGTATTACAAAAAAATATCAAAATACAAAGAAAAACTCAAAGGAGCAGAAAGATGCACAATGGAATGACCTAAATTTCAACCCTAAGCAAACAAACTCCCAAATTGTAGTCTAGAAATCATAATCCTTAAGCAACATGAAAAATAATTGAAAAACTAGAAAATCCAACAAAACCACAGTAATACAGAAAATGTCTTAACAGCAAGTGATCCCCATTCCTGAGTTGTCTTCTTCAGTTTAATTAGTCTGATTTTGGAGGCTCACTTATAGTGACATCAGGGTGGCCCCACCTCCTGAAGCTCCACTCTCAAATAACAAGGAACAAAACTGCATTTAAAGCAATAGTACATAATTACAGCATCACATATAAAACCAATAGAAAAATACATGAAAAATAATATCTCAAAATTAACAACAACGAACATAAAGTATAAAATATGCATATTTTCAACAGTTAAAGATGTGTGTGCTAGGCTTAGTGAATTAGGACCCTGTAAGTGTGAGTATGATTAAATATATAAGTGAGGTCTACACTTTGATTTGAGCTCACTCCAGTTTTGGATCCTGTTTTTAGTCATCAGCCCCCTTCTGACCATGAATTAGTTGAAGTGGGTTGTGACAATGTTATGTTACATATTCCTCTATGCCATGAGCAGTTTATCATTGTGCATTCTTCTTTATGTCTTCATTAACACTGTTTGCTACAGTGAATGTGGCCAGCAACCCAAAAGAAGGCACTGATTTGTTTTCTCACATTCTTCTGCGTTGATCCACTGATTGATTTTAAAACATTCATTCAATCATAGCTCCACTGGTTCAATTACACTATTGATTTCAGTCTGTGCATTTAATCACAGCTCCACTAGTTCAATTACACTATCTTCTTCCTGAGAGAAATTAATCCAGTCCGTATGTGGTCAGATAAAAGTGTCATCAAGATGGAATTCTTACATATACACCATATGTGTGTCTAATGGAGTCTTAAAGATGTATATCTTCATCCCAATTCCTTTCAAGCAGCTATAACATAACAACTGCTTATGTTTTCTCTTCCTTGTTTATTATGAATATTTTCTCCACTAAAAGTTTTATCACATGTTCCTATATAGATTTAGGGTCATTTCAGAAGGAGATGTCAGATGCAGGCAAAGTGAACCACAGTGAAATTCAGCAGATCATATATTGAAGTTTAGGGAGATTGGTGAAGTCAAAAATCATGCTACAGTAAACCCTCGTTTATTGCGGTTAATCCGTTCCAGACTCTACCGTGATAAATGAATTTCCGCGAAGTAGGATTCTTTATTTATAAATCGAATATTTTCGCAGTTAGAGCATAGAAAACCTGTTTACGACCTTCTAAATACATTTTTTTAACATTATTAGAGCCCTCTAGACATGAAATAACACCCTTTAGTCAAAAGTTTAAACTGTGCTCCATGACAAGACAGAGATGACAGTTCCGTCTCACAATTAAAAGAATGCAAACATATCTTCCTCTTCAAAGGAGTGCGCATCAGGAGCAGAGAATGTCAGAGAGAGAGAGAGAGAGAGAGGGACAGAGAGAGAGAGAGAAAAGCAAACAATCAAAAATCAATAGGGCTGTTCGGGCTTTTAAGTATGCGAAGCACCGCCGCAGCTGTTAGGAAGGGAGCAATGTGAAGGAAGTCTTTCAGCATTTTTTAGAGGACCGTCCGTATCCTCTAGGCCAGTGTGCAAACAGTCCCTCTGCTCACACCCCCTCCGTCAGGAGCAGAGAATGTCAGAGAGAGAGAGGCAGAGAAAAGCAAACAATCAAAAATCAATACGTGCGGTTCGGGCTTTTCAAGTATAAGTAGGAGTTTTATTTAATATGTAATACGTGCTCTGATTGGGTAGGTTCTCAGCCATCCGCCAATAGCGTCCCTTGTTTGAAATCAACTGTGCAAACCAACTGAGGAAGCATGTACCATAAATTAAAAGACCCATTGTCCGCAGAAATCTGCGAACCAGCGAAAAATCTGTGATATATATTTAGATATGCTTACATTTAAAATCCGCGATGGATTGAAGTCGTGAAAGTCGCAGCGCGATATAGCGAGGGATCACTGTATATCCGTTACCAGAAGAGTATGACTTAAAAGAGAGCTCAACAATAAAGTTTTCTCTACAAGTCCCGTCTTTATTTTTAAGATAAAGGTTAAGTGTTTGTTGGTTTAAAGTACCCTAATTAATACTAAAATATAAAAATCATAAAAATATTTTCTTTTGGTCAAGCTGTGCAATTACTTAACAAAATCTCCTTTGTTTGTCCCAACTTATGTCCAAAACAAGTGACCAAAAAGGAAAAATTATAATTACAAGGCTATCCTTCAATACCTCCAAAACAAATAGCTCACTTTGTTTTAGCTCCCAACTCCTACATGCCTTAACCCTCCCTAAAATGCCATAAATCCCAAAGAGAAAAGGATCACATAAACAGCTGAATGAATCCTTGGTGAAAGTCATCAAGGCTGAGCTTCAGGAACCTCAAGTAAAGCAAAAACAGCTGCAAACCTGCTTCTTTAATCATCATGATTACATGGTCCATGGTCCTGTGTTTTTGGAAGGTCATCACACTGTAGTCAGAATCAAACTTAACGTGAAATCCCACGTGGGAGTTGACAGGCCTTGGACAAAATTTACATTATCTGTTTCCATGTCACAAAATTTGTACATTCTTTTGTCACTAACATCTCCCTGTGCAGGCCACTAACTCCGTCACCGTGGCAGGAAATGCTAGAACGCAGAGAGTGTTTCTCATTTAAAGCCGTCTTTGATCAGACTTAATGGTGCCAAATTCACCTTATTTGAGATTTGTTCATGTTTAAAGTGTTTTCATTATTCATTTGCCACCTCCCAGTAAAAGGAGTCGGATCTGTTAGCACCCACTGTGGTCTTTGGAGACTTCCTCAGCAAGGCAAAGGTTTTCCACTTGATTCTACTGTATGCTGCTTTGCTGAACGACATTTTACTAAGTACTTTTACTAAGTTCTTATTGAAACCTAACTAAGTAAATTAGGTACTATTTCCTTTGTTGAGGCAGCACCAAATGGTTTTACATTTCTTCATAAGTCAAGAGATACTGGATGAGGAGTTGGTCTTAGGTTAATTCTGTGTGATGAACTGCAAATCATTCTACAAATGTAGGTGAATTTGCATCCTAAGAGGTGCTCAAAATGAATTCTAAATTAATAACATTTGATAACAACTTTAGTTATATAACAGTTTTCAAGCCAGAAAGCACAATGTGCTTCACATTGAACCTACATACCAAAATCAAGTAAAATATTAAGTTTGCAGTACAGATTTTATGAACTTCATTAATATGAAAATTGACATCTATTTTCAAGTTAATATTCCATTAGCAATCCCAAACCTTCCTTGTGCACAAGCCACTATAGTCATTTTAACAGAACAAGAAATTATAACTTCAGTTTCTAAAATGGACCCTACCATGTGTCTTTTATGCCTAGTCCCAAGTAAACTAATGAAAAGATCGATTACTGTTCTATCTACAACCATTATTAACATTACGAATAGATAATTATTGATAGCACAGGTCCTAATGCCCTAAAATTATCTGTTATTACACCACTGCTAAACATAACATATGCCTTAGAATTATTTCAAATTTTCTTTTTAGTCCTAAAGTCCATGAAACAATAGACACCAGACAGTTTCAATTTTATCTTACATGTTATATATTAGCATGGCTTTTGCTCTGGTCACAGTACAGAAATAGCACTAGCTCCTGCTGTAAATGACATTTATATATATTCTATATATTTTAATTATGTTGTTACATTTAAGCACAATTTTGAATATTAATGAATTGAATATACATAAATTAAAGACAAGACTCATGACCAATGAATGAGGGGGATTGGAAGATTTTGTAAATAAAATGTGAAATATTTTCCTTTTGATCACTATTAGTAAATTACCAGTTTGCAAGAGTATTTTTTTCATTTATTGTAAACTGATCTGATACATTTCTTTTTTTCTTCTTTAAAAGAAGCAGCATCCATGTATGAAGGAGAATGTAAACTGGCATCTCATTTTCTGTATATTAATATGATATATCTTGGTTTGAATTCTCTTACTTTTATCATACCCTAAAGCAATATGCACTAACTATTTTAAAAATATGGGTCAGTTCAGTTGCATCATTTGTAAATCCCTGAAGAAGATCAGCTACAGATATTTTTGTGTAAGCTTTTGATGCTGATTAAAATTAATGTAGGGGCTACACAAATCTACAAACACTTATGAAAATGAACCAAGTCTGCTGTTCTAGCTTTATGATTCCATCAGTATTTTTCATCATCATTTCTACCCATTGAACAAGACCTGTTTAAAATAAGCAATAAGTGAATATTATTATCTCTTTATCTTATAAAAAAATTCCTAAACATGTGAAGCAATGAAAAACTGAACAGAAAAGCTGAAAATCTCACAAAAATGAAAAATTTTGCCTCTAACTCTGCGTGGTGTCTACTGGAGCACATACTTGAGTCAGAGTTACATGCTGGAGCTGTAACTGCCATCTGTCATCCTGCTTTCTCATATCGCTAGACAGCTCTCAGCTTGTCAGGTTACTAACTGGACTCACCGTTGGATTTACATCATTTCTCAACAGTTAGCTAAAGTCTCTGTTGTTAAAGGAGTTACAAACGTATTACATTTTAAAAATGTGAGCTATTATGTCTCCCCCATGTATGTAGGAAGGTAACTACTGTGCAAGACATTAAGTATCTATCTGTCTATCTATCTATCTAAGATTTTATTTATTGAATACTGATTGCTCCAGTGTGGGCTTTAGGTAGCACATGTCAGCTTCACTTAATTTAAGAATATTATTAAAATGAAAAAACTACAAATCAGCAAAATATACATTAATCATATACAGAATAAGTCAAATAACCCCCTCTGCTACTCAAAAACAATTTGAATATTCAAATATACTGATGAAAATCTGTTAGTAAAGGGTTCAGAATAGACAATTAATTAGGCACTACAGTAGCAAATTCTAGATTGTAAAAGTTTTTTGAACTGTTACTTTTTTGAAATCTGAGTTCTGCTAATTGGATTAGGATTCATCTAGTTGAGTAAGATAAGACTGTTTGCTAGCAGTGTAGTGTATGTTATCACAATAGATTGTTCATGAAGCAGTAATGTCAGATCAGATGTTACCTGAAACAGTACTGCTAGTGCAAGAATTCCTAACTTGTTGTGCAAGATGATATTTCAGGGGGTGTAACAAAGAGGAAGGGTGTGTCACGATTCACCAAAATTGAGTGAGGCATATTGACGGACTTTATCGTAGTGCAGTCAGTGTCTTGCAGTGTGACGTCATTTGTGGGTCATTTTTTAGTTAGTGCTCCTGTTCTATGATATGTGAAGAATCGTGTACTGCCTCTGCATTTGTCACCAGTGAATGAGTGGCAGAAATGCGTGTTGTTGCGGGTTCCTTGCTTCTGGTGGAACATTTGTAAAGGCGAATAACTTTTTTTAAGAGAATGTAATTTGTACCTTGAAAAGTTCCATAGAGAAAGGTGAGGTCTAGGATTGATTTCTTTCCAAGCCCTGATCATGAAACATGACTGATTTCAAGGTTTGATTGACATTTTTGCCGGGGGATTACAAGGGGGGCTGAATTGGATGGAGCACTTTCTGCCTGTACTCAGCCCATCTCACCTGCTGGTGGTCCTGGCAGTAGTGCAGAAATATTAACTGTGCAGCACATCTGTTTTTGAACTGCAGTGCAAGTTTTATCAGGGGACAAAGCTCATTGACTGTGTTTTATTGCTTAGCAGTTTGCTGGCACCCATTGCTTACTGGGGGTTTGCATTCCTCCAAACTCCTTGATTGTTGATTGTGTGTCATTTCCTTGTGGCACTTCTTGTTTCGTGAGATACCCTATCCCCTGGATCATCAATTGAGTATCTAAACTTCACAGGGGACACATTTACAAGATTATTAGGATTTATAAAGTGTAAATTGCTCAATTTATATTTACATTTTATGCACTAAGATATATGGTCATTTTTTTAGTTCAATTTGTTCTCCTGCAGTGCTGTTTGTGGTTCAATTTGTAGATCAAAAATTAGAAATTCTTCAGATGTGATATTACTTTTGTAGGGGTATGAACGTAAATCAAACATTTTCTAGTAGTGCGGGGCATAGAAAAGTTCGGGAACCACTAGAGGAGTTAACAGATCTCCAGTTAACAAGATAATATTAAAAAGGTACTAAAAAATTAATAGTAAATTAACTATGTTATGATAAATAAAAATGTGTAGTATGTGAAAAGGTAGAATATCCTAACAGTTCAATGTTACAAATATAAATATTTTTTAGCAGTTCATAAGTGGTTATACATAAGAATGTAGGAAAAGACAAGTAACATAGCAGCCTGTAGCCTCCTATGTTTACCCCCAGAAAAACAAATCAGAAATATTTTTCAATAAGAAAAAAATGTTATAACATTTAACTAAAAAAAATTATTTCCAAAATGCCAACATAGTAACAAAGATAAGTCTACTGTCCACTGCTGTACTGATTCAGATGTAGTATATGTCATTTGAATATTTTGAAATGGTCACCAATACAGCTAGACTTTGCAATCAGTAGAATCATGACTCTTTGTACACTTTTCTTATAATATATTTTTCTCTTGCTTATTCATGAGAGGATAGAATGTCAGTGCCTGATCCACATGATTAGCACACCCCTTGTGTTATTGTTGACTACCACAGCACAAGGCTTAGTGACTTCTGCATTTTCTCGTAAGCTGTACAGAAAATTCATTTGACTTCATGGCTTAGCTTTTCCCCTGATACAGAGTGTCAGCTGTGGCAAGTTCAATAGACAGGTGTCTACCTTCCCAACTAATGTGCAATCAGCTGAATTGACCACAGGTGGACTCCAAAAAAGATGTCCTGGTTATACAGGGAGGCAGCTTTATCTTTCTCTTATATTACACACACATCAATCTAGTAGTGACACTATGTTTTAGGTTAGCCGGTAGTGCCATGGTTAATGCTGCTTCAAGAATCCAAACACCTGTGTAGATTTTGTACATTTATATAGTGCAGTGAAAGGCAACCTTTTTTGAGTTGCGCCGCACTAAGTCCAAAAATTTTCTTTCACGGCGCACCTGAGGGACTGCCTATAAATAAAGTCGTGACGACACAATCTATGGACAATCGCCAATAAAAACAGTTAATTTTACAATTTTGAAAGACATTTTATTAATAAAGGAATCAAAGGATAAAACTTAAATTTAATTAATGTGAACGTTGAGATTGTTTTTCAGCACATATGAGATTGATGCGAGGATCAATTTTCGAAAGAGAGACGCGCATTTCCTTGTCGATCATTTGAAGTCTCTTGCGTTTCTTAGAATTAATTTCCGTAAGTGTTCCGTTATCTGTTTTTCCAACATAAAATATCTTTTTTTAAACATTATCTTTTTAATCAACCAAAAGTTCAAAAACACTAGCAATTTTAAATATTTTACAAAAGTTTTCACGGCGCCCCTCCAAAATTCCATGCCGCACCAGTTGCCCGACAATGATATAGTTTCTGTGTGACTTTTCCCCCAACACCCCAGATATGGGTAAGTCAGGTTAACTGGCAATAGTAATAGTGAAACTGAATTTTAACAAAACACACACCGAAATGCATTTCACAGGCATATCTGCAATTTCAAAACATAAAACTAACTAAAAAGTGTTTTTTTGGGGAGTGAAAAACAAGGAATATTGTTCCATAAAGCCTATTTATCCATCCATCCATCCATTTTCCAACCCGTTGAATCCGAACACAGGGTCATTTACTTGCATTCTATTCTGTAGCTGCGTAATGCATGCATTCTGTCACAAACTAGCAAAATTCAGTTCTGTTTTTGCATCTTGTTCACGTCACTACAGAGGTACACAATGCGTTTTTTAAAAATGTGACATGCTGCTTATTTTCAAAGACACATCAAAACACACCATTGTGCACATTACTGTAATTTCTGCTCAGGAAAATCCAAAAAAAGCCGCCAGTGCCCCCTCCGATTACCTAGTAACCTCCCCCCTTTTTTTATTAAGCTCCTTTCGATGTTTTTTGATTTCTGTAGAAGAGTTTGAGGATATGCACACTCCTTGTGCTGTGGAGTTTCTTTTCTGTCTCCAATGTATCTTTAGGATTGTGGTTACCAAGATTATTATCATAATTGTCAAAGTATGGTTTTGTAAGAGTAGGACACATTTAAAAAGCAAAAAGAAAAATGTAACAAAATCAACAAGGACATGATGAAAGTCTAGGGTGCCTCTTTGGTAAGTCATGTAAAATGAAATGAAAAAAAGAACGAAACAAGTTGTAGAAGAACAAAATAACATAAGATGATTCCTTTGGTCTTCCAAAATCAATATTCTCTATACAGTGAGTCACTGTTGGTGTGGAGATGTGTCGCATTCAGAATGAACACCTACTTTCAGCTTCCAGTTTCTTTATATCCCATCAGAGGTGGATGGGGGAAACTCTGGTCCAGAGGCAGAAGAAGTGACATCAATAGTCAGGATGTCAGTATGTCCTTGAGGCAAAAGAGGAGAAGGTGTTGCTGACAGAGGTCCTACACACTCAGAGTAGAATTGCTCTAAGTATTGGAGCCCTGTAGTTGCTCCCTACTTGTGCATGTCTGCCAGCGCCTACACACAACAGGGAAAGAGTTTGGTGATTTTGGTTTCTTTTTGTTTTTAGATTTTTATTTAAATGATAAATGACAGGAAGAAGTATGCAGAACTAATGCATATAAATGCTTCCAGACAGAGTTAAACATCTTTCTTCTTGTGTGAATTGTAAAGAATGCAGTTCATTTCACAAAGTTTTCTGCAAAGTGAAACACTCAGTCTCACTGCAAATCATTTCTCTCATCACTATGTGGCATCTGTAGACTGGCCATTTGTGACCTGTCCTGGGATGGTTTCTGCCTCAATGATGCAAGGGACTCCAATTGCCATGACACTGAACTAGTTTAAGAGGATTTCAGAATGTTATGTTCATATAATTACATTTACATTTTAACATAGCAGAACACAAGAAAAACATAATTTAGTTTATAAAAAGTTTATAATTTTGCTTATTGGAATGAATACCAGTTGAAACCTAAGTATTATTTGTAAAATTAATTGCTTTTGCTTCTAACTAAAACAGTTTACTCTTCTGTGGTGAATATTGTGACAGCTGAATACATAAGCAAATAATAAATATTGGTAAATATTGAATACGAGGAGGAGTCAAGCTAAAGTTAGAAAATGGGATTTTTTAGAAAATGGAATAAACCTTAATAAAACTGATAATGATGTCATTTCTCAATTTAGTATCCACCCTTCTCAATGCATGTGTGCCACCTGCCTGGAAGTGCCTGGATTCCAGCAGAATAAAAGGTTTTGTCTTGTCCTCACAGCCACTCTTGCACCGCTTTCTTCACATCGTCCTCTGTCTTGAATCGACGACCACCTAGATGTTTTCCTAATGATCTGAAAAGGTGGAAATCACAAGGTGCCAAATCTGGTGAATAAGGAGGATGTGGCAATACCTCAAACTTCAGTGTCTCCAGATAAGCCTTGGTGTTCCTGGCAGTGTTTCATTGTCTTGCAGCAAAAGGACTCTTTGAGAAAGCAGTCCTCGCCACTTGGATCAAATAGCAGGCTTCACATTGGTCTCCAGCAATTCACATTAACTTGCACTAGTGACTGTAGTACCCCTCGGCACGTAGTGTTCGGCAATAACTTGGGTGCATGAGTGGTGGAGAGGACAAGACAAAACCTTTTATTGTGCTGGCATCCAGGCACTTCTAGGCAGGTCATGCAAGTGCATCGAGAAGGGTGGAGATGACATTGAGAAATGAGATTATCAGTCAGGTTCGTTCCATTTTCTAACAAATCCCATTTTCTAACTTTAGTTTGACTCCTCCTTGTATAATAGGCTGATTTTCATAATATAGGTTAGAGACTTATTTCAATAAGATCTTTCCCAATAATGTTTTCTAGTAGCTTTAAACAATCTAGATATTTAAATGATTTTCTGGCTTTCCTTTTACTAATAAAAATGAATACACAAGAGAATAAACATTTGATTGCATAGTTTTGCTTTGTGCTAATAAAATGTCTGTTCACAGTTTTATGAACAAAATGATTAAAAACTTATCCAATAGAAAATAATTTGTCAAAGATGTGCATAAAAATATTAATGAATGTTGATTCTCTTGGTTAAACAAAGTTAATACATCATAGATTTCCTGGTGCTGATTTTTCCTTTATAGCTTTCCCAGCACCTTGAGTAGAATGCAAATAACCAGAATGGGATGATGCCAGTTCAGGACACACTTAAGCACCCCCTGGGCTAGTCCAGTAACACAAAGGAACTATATAAAAAAGAAGAGATTGTGCTCCTTTAATGTGGGTAGTGACACCCTTTACATGTTATACAGTTCTGTGATGGCCAGGAAGATTTCCTATGTAATGGTATGCTTGGTCAGTAGCCTCACTTCAAGAGAAGCCCTCAACTTGACAAGCTAATTAATAAAGCAGGCCAAGTTATGGGATGCACTCTTGACCCACTAGGGGTAGTAAAGATGGAGACAGTGAAGACAAAACTCACGGCTTTATGAACAATGCAGCAACACACAATTATGAAGTACTTTTAGCCCGCAGATTATTATAGTCTGTCAAGGAATGCTACTGGGGCTCCATTATATGAATGGCAATATGTCATTATAATGCTTTATCTTTAGGCAAGTTGGAAGTTTTCTGAATTTTTGTAATTGTGTGTATTTGAGGGGGGTTGTTTTTGTTATTGTTATATATCTATCTATCTCCATCAGAAAACAGTAATTGGTCTCTATTGGCTGGTGTCAGTCACCCCAAATTTTTATTAAGTTACCCACCTCTTTTTCCTTCCATTTTATGTTTTCCCACTTTTGTGTTTTATTTGTTAAATTCGCTGTGTTACCCATCTAAGATGGGCTGAAGTCTAAGTAATTAATGCAGACCTCAGCATTAAAGTTTGCTGTGCACCATCCAATGCATAAGTCTCTGTTGTATGCCATTTGGTGTGGGATTTATAATAGCAGTGTTGATGCTTGTTATGTGCGATCTTTTGTAATTACAGAGACAAGGCAAAGTAAATGTTTTCAAAAATTCTGGCATTTCTTTTTCCTTGTTTGGTTTCATTAAATCGATTCCACAGTTAATCTTACTGCATGAAGTGCTTCTTTCTAAGTGCAGGCGTGGTGTACTTGCACAATTTTATAAAAAGGAAGTACAGAGGCATAGCAACTGGACGGGTTCATGGACAGACATCATTTTATTAAGGTAGATAAACATACCTTTATGCTCACCAGTATCAGACTTGCTTAATCCATTTCAGGGTAGTGTTTGTGACAGAGGCTATTCAAACTGGGTACAAGGTAGGAAATAATTCTATAGAGGGCATCAATACATCACAGGGCCCCCACACACATACAAGGCAAATATAAAATCAGTAGTTAGCCTAACTCCTATATCTTTAGAATTAAGGAACAAAATTTGGAGTGAAATTAAAAGCAATCACTGGGAGACCATGCACATAGACGGCAACCAGAAGCAGGACTCAAACTAATCATGTTGGATCCTTGAGGCTGATGTGCTAACCACTAACCCACCACTGTAGTTTTAATAATATGTAAAAAAAAAAACTTTCTGCTGAAGATCATGCTGCATTCTGTATAATTCTTCTCTTTCTCATTCCAGATTATTTTTCAGCCTTGTTTTCATTTTGCAGTCTAATTGAAATCTTCGTAGATACTTGATATGTGGCTACACACTGATCTGAGTCTCCTTTTAAATATTTCTTCTTTTCTTCAACTATGAAAATGTGGAGCATATAATATTTCCACTTATTATTCATTTTTCAATTTCAAGTATTGTATCCTCCAAGATTTTTTTATATTTTTAAAATTAAAAGTTGATTCAGCTTTCAGAATGCTAACAACAAAGGCATTAATGATTTCAATAATTAACTATTTGTATTCTAATGATGCTGCATGACTTTATTTCTCATTCCCTTCCCTTGATCTACTTTGTGTGTCTTTGTTTAAATGGCACACATCAAATTTTGAGGAGATGTTTAGTCAACAATAATTTATACAAAAGTCCTATGTGACAGAAATCTTTGCAGCTCATTATATGTAGTGTTTACCAGCTGAAAGAATGAGACGGCGACATTTATCAACAAACAAGATTAAATACAAGATTTATTCCAAAAATATACCCAGGAATGTAACAGCAAAAAGAAAATGGAAACGTACATTCACTGCAGAAGTTGCTGTAATGTTGTCCTCAAATGAAATTCCTCTGTCAGATTTTATTTGCATACAGTTTAGCATGCTACATCACACTAAATTAGTCTGAAATGCCATCTATTTTTCTCTTTCTGTATTGATTTTGTATGTTATTATGTGAATGACTTTAAATTGAAGTGATAGCAGAAAAAATGCTTAAAGTAATAGGCACCTGACGCTAACGCTCTTCTTTAAAAGCTGCTGCTCAGTCCCCAACATACTGTATGTGACACTACATTTGTACAAAATGGGTTCTGAAAATGGACGAATATCTGTGATTAAGCCCACACTTTATTAACTCTTAACACTGATGACTTTTTATCAAGGTCCATTTAGCTTGCCAATAGGAATTCGCCAGGCTAATACAGTGGAGCACTTCAAAATACTGCTGAAAACACATTACTTTAACATGGCTTATTCATAGCTTCATCTTAGTTTAATCCTGATGCTCTGTATATTCAGTTAATTATCATTATTATTCATAGTGGCTCCAAATTCGTACTAACCCCTACTCTCTCTTCTGTTCTTTTTCCAGTTTTCTGTGGTGGCGATCTGCGCCACCACCACCTAATCAAAGCACCGTGATGTTCCTACATTGATGGATTAAAGGCCAGAAGTCCACATGACCGTCATCAACAAGTTCTTCCATGTGAACCCTGAATATAATGAGGACTGATTGAGGTCATTTATGTTAGGTAGAATGCCTAGAGGGGGCTGGGCGGTCTCATGGCCTGGAACCCCTGCACATTTTATTTTTTTTCTCCAGCTGTCTGGAGTTTTTTTCTTTTTTTCTCTCCTCCCTGGCCATCGGGCCTTACTATTATTCTATGTTAATTAGTGTTCCCTTATTTTAATTCTTATTTATTTTGTCTTTTTTCTTTTTCTTCATTATGTAAAGCACTTTGAGCCACATTGTTTGTATGAAAATGTTCTATATAAATAAACGTTGTTGTTGCACTGAAATATTATAGGACAGAAAAGCAAGTAAGAAGGGCCCATTAGGAGAACTGGTGCCAGAACATGAGATAACAGTAATTTCAGAGTATTATGTGATTGTAACTTTTTAAGAATGTGTAATTTTATCCTAACTTCATTCCAGAATGTTCCATGTACTGACAAATCCACTCTTAGCGAGTACACATTCAACAAGATTCCATTATGTCCCACAGTTTTCTGAATAGGAATCTTATATAGATGTATTTCTATCCATCTTATAAACCTGAAAATGTTTGATTGATGGCATAAACCAACTTGGCAGCTTTTGATTTTTTTGTTAATTTATGCAATTTTTTTTTATTTAGGCCCAATAAGAGATTAGTTGTTATTGAGGTGTTGTTTCAGGTTCAACTAAACCTTGATTGAGATGAACTGCGGTCAATTATAGATTTATGATTTATGTCTTAGTAGTCTTAGTAGTAGGAATTAAAAAAAAAAAACTATTTAAATATTTAGCTGATTTGAGGTTGAAAACCATTTAGGAAATTAAAAAAAAAAGTGCACCAAAGTCCCATCCCCTCATACCCTTACCCCCAATCAGGGCCATATGCAAAAAGCACAGTTTCAGCAAAACCATCCATCCATCCATCCATTATCCAACCTGCTATATCCAAACTACAGGGTCACGGGCTGGAGCCAATCCCAGCCAACACAGGACGCAAGGCAGGAAACCAACCCCGGGCAGGGCGCCAGCCCACCGCAGTTCAGCAAAACACTCCTTGTCAAATTGCAGGTTGATTCTACAGTATATATGAAACTTGCACAACTGAATTAAATCAAGTGGTATGACAAAGCAACGTTAAAGTGCGTTATGGAACCTTTCCCCTCTGGTTCTTCTCATTTTGTGCACTGCAATGATGTACACAATTACAATTTATAATTACTGTAAGTGTTACTGCACTGAAGAGTTGCACTTTTTATAACTCAGGCATGGTCAAGCAGCAAACAAACTAAGATACTGGAATGTGTAATATGGCAGTTCACAATAAGAAATGTCAGATCTTTCTTGGAGTCAAGACATAATATGGTTGGTACAATAAGCAATGTTTTTTGATATATAACAGTCATCAATGTCAATGGGCTCTTGCTGCTTTAACCTTTATAAGCACTGATGATGTTTGCTGCAAATGGTCTGATTTTACTGCTTACATGCGTGTAGGCCGAAGGTGTAGGATTCCTCAGTAAAGGAATGATCAATATTTGTCAGTGTAGTCCTTCCTTACACAAATCACTTACATCTTAATATTTGCTATGTTGGAAGTGAGTGCATGTATATGTAAATTAAGAACTTTCACACTATACATTGCATAAACAAGTCTTACATAGTTGCATAAAGTTCACCTTCACCATACAAATTCTCTTTTACTTTGTTGCCCTTTACACACATTACATTGAAATGGCTAAAAAACAAATGCAAATTGGCAGAATCAACTTCATGTGACAAGCTGCTGTATAGCCCACTTTACATCGCAATAGCACTGAGTAAAAGAAACATAGAGAGAGAGAGAGCACACAGTGAAACAGCAAGCACATCAAAAAGAGAAAGGTGAATGCAAAATAGCAAAATAGGAGAATGCATGCTGCACTCCTGAAACCCCACCTCCCAACATTGAAGCACTAACCACCTACATAAGCATAAAACATTGTATGAATTGTGCAGCTTTTGCATCATGCTCACAGGCAATCCAGAGGCACAGTGTGGTTCACATGACCTTCCAGTGCTTACAAGAGTTTACCAAAAATAGATGAAAATGAAATCTTCATATTTTGAGTTGCTGTAATTTGACATTAATAAATCTAGTACTCTGTGTAAATGTTTACACGTTTTTGATTCTTTACATAAAACTTTTGACATATTTCCTGGATTTTATTATCCCTACTTAGGAAATGGGGCAGTTGCATCTTGTGAAGTAGGTTTATGGATTAAACAGGACCTGGCAGATAATGCTCAAGTTGATCACTTGATCACTATCAGGTGCTTGAAAGAATGGTAGTGAACGTTGAAAGGGTATAGCTGCCTGGCCACAGTCACAATGTAGTGTTACACTGAGAAAAGCTGGCTTGATACTTAAGCAGTACAGTATCATTGTTTGTGAGAAAGCACCATGTCCCAACACAGACACGTGAATGACCATTTCAAAGTGAAGCGGGCAGAATCCTTGAATTCAGCTATACAGTGGGTTTGTCAGTGCGCAGTAAAGGTCTGCACGCGTCTGATATTTTAAACTCACACCCACCTGCTCCTGCAGTACTCCTGCATACACTTGGCCTCATTTGTCCCACTGCTACCTGCACCCTAATGGTTTTGTCCTGCTCTGACTCACAGAAACACATTGCTTCCATTAAGGAAAAAAAGTCATGTGTTGTATGGTTGATAAGCATGATTATGTACAAGAAGGTGGCTGAAGCTTTGGTCCGGTGGTTCTTTTCAATTTTTTTGCAACGATTCTGCTTCATCAGTATTTACTACAGATTTTCTAATGGGACTTAAATAATTTCTGAGCACAAGTCTGCATATGTTTTTTTACAGAAAGGAACATAAGAACAGTGTAAGCAACATGTCTTGTTACTGCTTTGTAAGTAGGCAACCGCTTACTATTCTACATGGAAATAAAGTAAGATCTATGTTAATAATTACTATTCATTCTACAAATATGTAACGGATATGGAACGGTCCAATTTCTTCTTGTTCCTGCGCCTTTGCGATCCTCTTAAATAAACGATATAGAAAAGAAGCTTTGGGTTCCTCATGTTATGTTCATTTATTGATTATAGCCTGTCATTTTGTCTTTCCTTAATACAAAGTTGATCATGAAAAAAAGATGCTTTGGGCTGAGAAATGTTGCTCCTTTGTAGAGAATGTGGATAGGAGTTGGTGATGAACAGTTCATTGACAAATTCTTTCATTATAATATCTGATTCTAAATCAGCTGTCACATCTTTGAATAAAAGAGACCACAGTTGTATCTTTTTGTTGATGTTGGCAATCGTCAGAATCCTGCAGCACTGAATCAAGTACATCGAAATTGGAGTTTCATCTTGTCTCCACAGACTGTTTGAGTGGCCTGGTGAGCTTGCCTTGCTGTCTAGAATGTTTTTGAAATACCCACATAACCTTTCACACTAGCCAGAAGCTGTGCACATTTGGGTGCTTTAACTCTTTGAGGGCGATCAGTATAACCTGCAGCTGAAGTCACTTCACTACAAATGTATTTTGTGAGCATGCCCATGTCGATCAAACAGAGGAAGCTCTGCAGTCTAATTATGATTTTACACTGTAGGAAGATAAGTAAATAAATGAAGGTAAATAACATTCACTCTGACTTTTATAAACAAAGTACAGTGACGGCAAACATGCAACGACAGCTTCCACCTGCAGCTATAGACTTTTCAGTACGTGAGCAACTCTCCACGCTAGTATTTAGATCTGGACAGTGTATCTGCTCAAAAAAGAAGTCTGACTGCATTCACATACCATTACTTGCGTACTAAAGTGTCAGCAGGCCTTTTTCATGGGATTACATGTGTCATTTGTGAGCATGCCCTTGTCGATCAAACTTTACGCTGTAGGAAGATAAGTAAATAAATCAAGGTAAATAACATTCAATCTGGCTTTTATATAAGTAACATATAAATGTTCTTATGTAAGGACCATCACAAAACATAATCAGAAACAACTTTGCACGATACGTTGGCAAGCTCTGTAAGCTGTGCTGCTTCGTTGGAGGACAGGTGTGGGGCAGACTTTCTGGCAGGATGATGCCCGACCTCTTGGTGCATCCAAACATTGCCATCTTTCACCTTTACTCCTGGTGCAGCTGTGTTGTTCTTATATGTGAGTGGACGTTTCTTGTGACGGGTGGGGGTGCTTCTGTTCTCTTTCTCCTCATCCTCATCCGAGTTCACCTCTGTTATAGCACATCTTTATTTGAAAACTAACAGTGTCAGATCGGGGTGAACATGAACGTGACTAAGAGAATAAAACAATAAAAAAAACGCTAACCTTTACAAGTAAAATACATTTACACTGGCTGTAACAGACTCAAATCAAATCTATGTTTTTATTGTATAATAGTAACAATAAGAGCAGCTCACTACTCAATATGTTTACTTTGAGAAGTGGGGAGGCTCAAACCAGTGACCTTTTGAATTAGAGTCAGCAGCCCTTATCGCTGTACTACCGAAGAAGTCATGACAACAAGCCACACTAACCCAATTTCTTTTTCTTGGGTTATAGTCTTGAATAAATGAGCACTTGTTCAGTTATATTTGTACCTTTAGTGAAAGTGCTTATTTGATATTTGGACTTCAGTCTTCACACATTATATACTTCATGTCAAAATTTTGTCTTTAGTACTAAAACATGAAAAATGTTTGTCTTTTAGGTATGTGTTCAACATTTCTTGCATTTCCTGTCATCCTACACTTAGATCTTTGTAGACACTGAACACATGTGAAATGCATGTGTTCCAAATAACAATATACTGTATTTTTTTAGCCTATACAGCTCTAGGTACCTGACTCCCTGATAAACTAGGCTTGAGTTGAGAGAGGTTTTTGCCCTTTCTGCGGCAGTGGGAGGATGGAGGCTTCTTGCTGCTTGGGCTTATCGACACATTTACAAGACAAAAGACGCTGACGGAGAGGTGCGAGCAGATTTAAGGTGGGCCGGATTTACAAGTTTTTTCTTAAGCTTTGGTAATTCTAGTGTTAAAAATACACTACCTTAGGTAGAAATATAAGAGTTTAAAAGTAAGTTGTGGGGCTAAACCTGCATGCTTAGCAAATATGCTGTATACTGGTATTGTGTACTTTGTGTATAACACCTTTCTTTTATGCAGTGTTGTGTATTCATCTTAATAAAATGTCAAGAGGTATCCTATTATTTCTTTTATGGTGAAGGGTATGGTTATGTGTAATAGAAAAAAGGAGTGTGGAGTTTAGAGCAAACAGTGTGTATGGAATACGTGATGAGGAGGCAAGTGTGTGAGAAGCATTTGTTGTTGCTTCAGTTTTGTTAAATAAAGTTTTCCTGTTGTTCATTACCCTTTGGGACTGGTTGTATTTAGAAAGAAGATACAACACTTTCAACATGAAAAAAAATTCAAACTTGTCCCACAGAATTAGCACATGTTTTCAATGTGATGAGAGAGGTTCATGGAATTCCATATTTTAAATAAATAATTGAGAGTTCTGGAGCATGCAGGCTCCGAGCAGGTGGAGGTGCACATGTGGGTGTGGATGCACCGCTCCAAGGTTGATTGGAGTGCTTGGTTGATTGCACGTTCATATGCAGATGCGAGATGCGGGTCAGCCAGGTTCATTCACACTTCAGAGTAAGTGGTGGATAGCGTGACGGGTGTTTGGTCAAACTTACAGGTAATCTAACCTAGACACAGTTAAAATATCTGACTATGCTGCCCAGTTTTATTAAGAGAATGGGAACTCTTGAGATTTACAGATAATAACACACAGGTTTCTTTAAATTGGGAGGTGAGTAAACACACAATGAAAGACATGGCAGCAATTTCAGGAAAATCAACAGTAACTTGTATAACACAAGATGATATAAAGTACACCATGAAGATAAAATAACATAAGAATCTGAAAATATCAAAAACGAAAACCTTTTTTAAAAAAGAAAATCACACAGTCCACACTCTAAAAGTCTGTTAAAGACATAAAAGTGGAGGATAGAACCCTTAGTGGTGTGCAGTCCAGTTTGGGTACTGTGTTACCACAATAATTAATTGTCCAGTTGTCCACGGATACACTCTTTTAGCTGGATGCTTGTTTCCCAACACAAGTTTTGCCAAATTGTCGAATTCCTACCAGCGTCTCCTCCTGGTGGAGTGAGCATTCTTTCTTTCACTTCTGGGCTCTTTGGGTTGCTCTGACGATGCCTCACTTCATGTCCTCCAGCTTCACTTAGTCTTTTCATGAGTCTTCTCTCTCTCGCTGGATCCAAAACCGACGTATCTCTGGTGGAACAGTCTCTTCCTCCCTGGAAGCAGGTGTTACCATCCATGTGTTTTACATCTTGTCAGCCATGTATCCTCATCTGCCTTCGAGACCGTGTGCTCTGTGCGAGTGAGCTTGGCAGCGTTTTCAGTGGACCGTCCCTCACTGCTCCACCCACTGCCCAGAAGTATATATATGCTTCAGTCCCTGCCTAGAATTACATGACGATCTATCAAACAATGGTACATACCAATTTGCTTTGATCAGCAGTAAACATATTTTAATTGTTTAAACAACAGAATCAAAAAGGGTAAATATCTAAGTCCTGTAAACAGCTAGCAACAATAACCTGTAACACAATTACTCAATAAATTTGCCTTTCCCCTTACCACCCCAGTCCCAACAATGGGTGCCTTTTAACCCTTCATCTATTGGCTTTTACATTCAATATTTACATGGTTCTTTCTAAGAGAAAAAAAGGAAACCACCCAGTGTTCAAAAATGTTTCACTCTGACAAAAGCAGCTGAACCCTATTAGGGCTATAAAAGGAGCCTGCACAGTGGTATTGGGAGACCTGTAAAAAGAAAAGACAAGAAGAACAGGAAAGAAAAAGAAAAAGAGATAGAAAGAAACAGAGGTTAATGGAAATAATGATGGAGACGGCAGGATAGGGAGATGCCAGTGTGCAGTAGAAAGGACCCTTTTCCAAGGGTTCTTCCATTTTTTTTCCCCCCACAAGGTTTTTTTTGGGGTGTTTTTTCTTGTCTTCTTAGACAGTCAAGGCTGTGGGGGGGGGGGGGGGGGGCGGTCAAAAGGCAGGGCCTGTTAAAGATCATTGCAGCACTTCTTGTGTGATGTTGGGTATATGAAAATAATTTGTATTGTATTGTAGCTGGGTAGACAGCCCTGAGAAGAAGCATATGGCCGATGCTTGAGAGGGCAGAAGAGGGTTATTTCGACTGAGTATCTTGAGGGAGCTGTAGTGATCTGTTGCTCGGTGGGGCTCTCAAGTAAGGCTGGGGAGTAGCAGCAGGAGTCAGAGGAACGAGGCTGCTGGGAGCCCAGTTAAAAGGTTGGCTGTGTCTGTTGGACAGGACGTCTCCTCTGGCTGCAGGATCTGGGTTAAGCATAGGAGACATTGAGTTTGTAGCAGGATCCACCTGGGATTTTGAGTTTTTAGAACTGTTTACTGCTGTGTGTTTTAACCTTGTTTTGATGAAATTATTTATTTGGACATTTAAATCTTCACTTTTTTGGTACCTGGTTTTATATTGGATTATTTATTGACTGTTTGAAGCACTGCACTTTTGGGCTCTGTTTTGTAATAAAAGCTCTGAAACACTTTGCAAATACCCCTCGCTGACTGTGTGTGTCGGGTATGTTATCAATGGTTCTGGGTTCAAGAGGCTTCTGGAAATGATGTTTGGGTCATGGATCTTAAAGTCAACATGCCTTCACTACCTGTTCTTTGCGCTAAATTATTGACTTTGTACAAAACACACTTTTTAAGTTTCAGTTTTAATTTAATAATTTAATTTAATAGCTTTAATAAATATCTACTCTATATAGATAAAATCTGAAGCCTAAAAGTGCAATGATTTTGTGCAACAATTTTATGTCACGTTTTTTGTCACGCTTTAAATCAGACTTATTTTAAAACCTACAGTACATATATACAGTATGTTTAGTATCATTCTTTTCAGAATTTATCGATCTTTAATGTGATGTTGTTAGATTTTCAGATTCTTAATCCGTTTTTAAATTCTAAACTAAAATATCATGAACTCGTATCCCGCGAGACGAGACTTTGTGCCAAGAGATTCAACCACACCCGGGGCCGGAAATAAAAGACAAAGAGTAGATGACAAAGAAAGCTACTGTACAGGCTTTTAAATGTTCGAAACGCTGCATGAGATGCAGATCAGGTGGCACGGCAGAAGCGCAAGCCGGCAGCTGATCGAGCAAAGAGGAGGTACTGTAAAAAAAAACTGTATTTGTTTCCTATTACATCACCGTTTACTAGGGGGACTGCATCTCCTTGGGGAGCATTCAGCCCCCATCTTCACGACACGAGCGACAGACACATGAAGTGGCTGACGTGTAGGAAAGCGAGCAGGGGGTAAGCCCCCTAGTAAATATATTTTTTACTTACTGTATGAATAAAATGAACCTGACAGAATAAGAAGTGCTTCCTCATATTTACACTTTTTCTTTACATTTCTTATGTGTATATTAGAACACTTGCAAGCTGTTATTTTGATGGCCTGTGGCAGGTGAAGACTTCACAAAAATGGTTGAGCTTTTAATGCTAAATGTCTTTGAGGTAAGTTAGAATTTCCTGCTGTTTTCTGTAGAGTACAATCCATACAGCACATTTCTAAAGGAACAGCATTCCTAGATTTTGAAGTTTTACTGTGTTTAATGTTTTGCTTTTATTTCTTTTTTGTACCTAATTTTATAACTTGACATATAAAGTTTGCCATTTGAATTACATAGATTGTTTGAAGGACATCACAGTTATCTGGACGTATCCTTAGTGAAATACACTTACTATGGAGCACTTGTGGACTGTAGAAGAAATGTGTGCTATGGTGCCCTAGCCACATAAAAGTTTTTTTTATTGTAAATTCCAATCTTAAATGTTAAATAATCATATTTACTATATACATATTTTAAGGTCATCTTCAGTGTATTATTAAATATCAGTATACTAGAACAGTTTTTATGAGAACAAGTCATTTAGCCAAATAAATGCACCATTCCTATTCAGCTAATTGTTCCATAACATGCATCAAGATGAAGTTTAAAAGTTCCCAAAATACTCCTGTCTCTTACACTATATGGCCATTTATTTCATATATCTGTGTGAAGAACATAATTCCAGCATTTGTGCAAAATCTACCCTTAATATGTGTCCCTATATACTTAATGAGGATTTTTTTAAGTAAAAGTTGGTTCAACTGTACTAATTCTTTTTATAATTTTAAAACTGTCAATGTTCTTACCTGTTAATCTCCATTTGCTTAAATTAAATTCTTCATTCTTTCTTCATTGCTTATACCTCACAGCCCTAGAATAAGCATTGTTGTACTTTATTCAGAACTTTTTATTCTTTTTAGTAACAAGAAGAACAAAACTGTACACAGTACTTCAAGTGAAGCTTCAGTAATGTGTTATATAGCTTAAATGTAACATTTTTGAAAATGTGCTCCTCTTGTTAGAGTATATAAACTACTGTAACATCATAATAATATATTTAATCACTTCTTTAAACTGTCTAAATATAGATAATAAACGGTCTGCTGCAACTTCTATGCCATTCTCATAAGGTGTACTTTCAAGTTTGAATCCTCCTATTGTCTATTCAGACTTAACATTTTTACTTCCTTTGTGTAATGATTTTTCTTTATTTGCATTAAATTTCATCTGGCACAAATCTGCCCAGGCCTCTATGTTCTCCAAGCCCCTCTCTAATCATTTGACTTTTTCATTATCTGCTATTCAAGCTACTTTAGTATTATCTGCAGTCTTGTTCATCATGCTATTTATATTTTCTCTCTGTACAGGAGATGCATTAAACTTTTCAGCTAATATGCCTTTTGCTTTTAGTTTGCAGCCTTGTCAAGCTGAACATGGGTGCAGTGCATGCTGGGAATGTTGGAACTTGAAGCAGGAGTCTAGAAACATAAATCTTTAACATACAAATACAGCACTGTAAGATAAATGTTACATTTTTTGAGTAATTGTTTCACTTCAACATTTTTAATCTAATCAGCATTTCTCTCTTTCTTTCTACAATTCCGAAACAATTTTGTACATCCTTAGTAGTCAGGAGTTTCAGGAGGTTCTCAACTTCTTGAGCAGATGACAAATTCAGAAAGATGCAAATTTTGAGCTTTCACTAGTTCATTGGTTCTTAATTTTACTTTGTGCATACTATACTTAATACAGTTTACTTCCTTGTTGAATGTTCTTTTACAACCAAAATACTAAAAAGTCTCTTTGGTTCATCTCTTACTTTTCAAGAATATTCCACTCTAAATGCCTTTTAGCTTTTCTAATAAGCTTTTACCCATTGCTTTCATCCTCTGAAGTCCTATGGTTAGTGCTGGAGTTAATGGTCTTGTACACTTTACACATTAGCTTTTTGTTTGTTGTAGCTTCTTGTTTACCTTATTTATCCTCTTTAATTTCTTAACACTTTTAGACCTGCTTCACTTCTCCTCAACTGTCTCCACAGTTAACAACTTAACAGATTTGTTTTTTAAATATATGCTCTGCCAAAACACTATTAAATATGTTATATTGTAGTCTTTATATCAGAACGATTGATTAACTCTTTCTTCTGAATTTTATCAAGATGATTATGCCGCTTGTTGGTGCTTTAACACTTAGTTAACGTTACCAGTAATTATGTCTAAAAACTCCAGTCCTGTGCTCCATTTTTTTAAGCTTATTCCAGTTAATATTTGGTTAATTGAAGTCCTCCAACACTATCCCTGTACTATCCCTGTAACTCTTTTAATGATATTAAAAAGATGGATTTTAAAACAATCTGCACTGAAGGATCAATACAATATACCTGATATCAGGCCTGTAGACTGAAGGCAAGTTGACTTGTGTAGATGCATCCTTTTTATAGGGTGCACCTGTCCAGACATTTTTCCCAGTCTTTTGGTCTGCCTTTTATTATTGTGTCACAGCCACTTCTGCAATAACAGTATCAAATTGTCTTCTTCATGCCTAGTCAATCATCCACTGGCTCTTTTTCTTTTTTTTATTGGTATAAAAAAGAAACAAAAAAATAGTAATCACCATTTTGATAATATTTGAACAGCCATGAGCAATTTTACCTGAGTTCTTCATGTACATTTAAGGGAGCCAGTCCGAATTGTGCCCTGTTTCGCTTTGTCTTTGATCATGTCGTATTTTGCTCTCAGAAAATCCCATTTTCATGAAGGGCCCTGTTTTTAAGTGTAACATCTGCTTCTTTTATGAAACTGTACATGAGTCAAATGCACATCATACTTTGCAAACACACTGTGAGTTAAAAAGTAAAAATATTAGCATTGTAAAATGATCCAGACAATTCAGGCAAGAGGTTTGGGAGCAGCCACCCGTATACTTGAAACTGGTTGCCAAATTGTTACAAAGAGGTGGTTCAAATTGATACAAATCAGTCCATAACAAAGAAAAATCAGCATAGAAAATCATGGCATTTATATATGTGGCAGACGGGAAATTATGTCATCAGGTAGGAACCAGAAGTGCCGTCTAGATTCCAGAACCGGAAGTGACATCATCAGACTCAAAAGCTATTTCCCATGATTGGTCTGCTAATGGAAAAGAGCAAGGATTAATGCACTCTGCCATCCCCTGGTTTGGTGAGGAATTATTGTCTTTAGAGCCTTTTAGCTGTCTCCCATGCGTACGTGCGCAACAACATTAATAAGAAAATATGCAAATGAATACATAGTACCCAGAATGTTTAACATAAATTTGAATATATATATGAAATACTGTATAAACTAATTGTTGGATAATTTGACAGATATACTTCCAAGTGAGTAATTAGGTTAGGGTTATTGGAGGAGACTTGTCCACAAGAGACAAGGGGCACTACCACATTCCGCCCATAAAAAAACATTTTTAATAAAACACCTAGCATCCAGCAATAAAATCACCCCCCATAATAAATAAACACTTCCCTAAAAGATATCCCTAAATATAACCATACCATGGGCCTATTACTAATATTCTTAAAGGAAATCAATAGGTCTAAAAAGTAGGTTAAAACAATAATATTTAAATACCCACCCCTTAAAATGATCTATCTCACTACCTAAAGTCAATTATAAAATACCCTAAAATGTGTTTTAAAGTTTGGAATATTTCAAAGGGGATAAAAATGTTATATTGAAAAAGGTATTTATACATTAAGTAAATAAATAAATAAAAGACCAGTCTCATATATACCTAGTCCCTCAAGAGTTAGGGTTATAAAGGGCTAGGGTTATTATAAATTAGGTTTAAAATACACTAAGAAAAAGGGGAAAATTAACATTAGGGCTGCCGATGGGGTTTAAATATATTCGTTCACCTTACCATCAGCAGTCCTGTCACCTGGGGTTAAGGTAAGGGATGGGGTTAGGATAGACCATCTAAAACACAATAAAAGTAATATATTAAGATTAGGGACCCTAATCAAAGTTTTAAGATTAGGCATATATAATCGACTATTTAAGATTAGGGTTAAAAAAATCACTAAAATTATGCTTAGAAGGAAGGCCAAGTAGGACATACCTTCGTGACCTAAATAAAAATATTTTAAAATTTGGCTCTGAAAAGTTAAAATCTTAAGATTAGGCAATATACAATAAAGATTATTAACCTTAAGGCCTATAGACACTAGGGGTTAATGTTAGAATAGAGGGTGGGGTGGGGGAGGTTAAAATACATAAATTATTTAAAAATTAGCCAGCCACCAATCTACTAACCTGACCACTGATTCCAATTTAAAATGGGTATTGTAACGTTCCATCCATTGTAAATCTATATCTGGTTGCAAAAAAGAATTTGGAAGTTTAGCAATCCATTGATTTACAATGTGCACATTTTGGGAACCAAAACCAGTAATCTGATCTGGTACAGGAATAGGGGCAAATTTGATCACTGCATTCGGGAAAGTTTTCTTTAATAACTTAAGCATAGCCCCATAATCAAAAAATTCAAATGTGTCACTGCATGCATCTACAATACCTAAGGTAACAATAACATTTTTCATCTTAGGATGAACTTTTAGCTTCTGCAGATATTGTCGCAGATTACCATAATATAAATCAGATGGTGATAAAATACAAACATCCTCTTTATATTTACCTTCACCCAACAGTATTAAATTGTCGGCCAATCAGCCACAGAAAACCTTTTTTCATTTACTTCTAATATCAGAGAGTCATCAGAGTTCAGCTTATCATATGTACCATTTTCAAAGACTGAGTCGTTCATCATAATCTCTGCAGAAGTTTCAGCATTTTTTAAGGTATCTTGTTTTTTAAGGTTATCTGTGTCTGAAGGCTGAATATCTGACCCCCCAGGACCTGAGGAGGAAGATGGTATTAATAAATCACCACCCTGAACTTTAACCGGGGCGACAAGAAGAGACCGTGGAGGTTTTAGTTTTGTAGAGCATGACAGTGAGGCACTAACCTTTATGGGTGCTTCATTGGAGGCAGGAATCTTCGCGGCTGAATCCACTGGATCTTGGATCGGCTGTGAGGCAATAGGTGGAGGCTGGTCTAATGCAACTGGGCCCTGAGGAGAATTTTGGCAAATAAAAGTGTTAAATGAAATTAAGAAAGAGGCAGTCAATTTGTTTTTATACTTCTTCCTGCCAAATAAAATTGCCTTCTGCAAGGCTATTGGATCAAAAGAAGGCAGTGCAGCAAGCAACATGCCTCTAGCTGATTGGTAATGTTTGGTCAGCATATGCATAATCCCAACTAACCATTGCTCTGTTAAATTTTTAATGCCATCTAAACTTTGTGGAGATGGCATGGCAGGTTTAATAGAACCTACTAAAGTAAAGACATGATGCTTGAGGCCCTTAGGTGGAACAGGGTTCTGCACCACCTCCAGATGATGCAGGCCTGCAAAAGTTTAAAATAAATCCTATGAATGGGCTCCATAATCTAACTAAATAAGTAAATACTAAAAGGTTAAAAAAGGGATGCACCAAATCTAAACTGAACAGAAAACAAGGTAAGCATATACCACCACAGCTGAAAAACAGTAAAATATTGAAAATTAGAAAAAAACTCACCAGGCACCAATGTGTTGGACTGAGATGATGGACAGTCGGGCCCAAAAACAAGGATGGACTCAGTTGGACACAGGATCTATGGTAAGTATATTTTGTAAGGTAAGTATTTTTTGTTTTACAGGTAACTGAGGAAAGGGACCAGGTACGTACAAAAAGTGAAAAAATAGTGAAAATAATGTTGAAAAAAATACTGTTAAAATTGTTGTTTATTTAAGAAAAAATATTGAAAGGGAAAGTGCACTAATTGAAAAATTGAAAAAATACTTACAAAAATCTACCAGGATAGTGGGAAAAAGGGTTAGGTACCTATGCAAGTTTAAAATTTAAAAACAATACTTTATTTCAATAATAGTTAAAAATAGGCAATTCAGCAATAGGGAGTACATAAAATGTTTGAAGTGAGTAATTAGGGTTAGGGTTAGCATATGCACTGCATGCGACAAACTATTCAGGTCATGCGACAAACTATTCACTTTTAAGTGTTTAAAGCATGCATGACAGGTGAGTTGGATTTTTTCACTCACTTTGTAGTGTACCACTGGAAACTTTTGCGCACTGAAGCATAAAAAGTTGCATGCACCATCACAAACTTGCTCACCTTATAGGGATCACTGCCTGGCTGTCCTGGGAAGACTGGCTACTGTTTAGAGGGTATTACTGTCACTGTTGCGAGCTGGAAGCCTAAACTTTGAGCATTGAGTTGAAACCCTTTACAACATGATAGACAGTAATCATTTCTACTGTGGTTTTCAAGAATCTCTTTGGCATTGCATGTCTGTCAAATGTGCTGACATCTTCACTGTGATGTGACCACTTTATTAGATACGTCTATCGGGCACTGAGTAGGAGTCACTTTTTAGCTTCAAAACCCGAATTCTTCGAGGCCAGGATTTAACAATGTGTTGTTAATATTCCTCAGATGATTTGATCCATCAACTCAACAGCACACTTCCTATAGATTTTGTGACTACACATTCATGCTACAACTACAACATCCCACCTCCCCTCAAATGTGTCCTATTGGATTAAGACATGGGGACTTTGCAGGCCCTGGCAACATTATTTTCATGGAATCATCTTTGAGACATGGCATATTACCTTGTATCCATTTTAAAACATCCTTCAGAAAAGACATACTAGGAAGGAAAGGAGGTAGTGTGCTGTTACAGTTAAAAAAACATATTCAGGGTCAAAAAGGGATAAGGATAGCACACAAGAAGGGATCATTTAAGAATCACAATCAGTTAGGTAAGTAATGATAAGGATCCAAGGATTTACTGATTATGGCTTACTGCAGGTCAACCAATTCTGATATTTTAGACAAAAACATATTGCTTAATCAAATAAGCTGTAAGCTATTAATCTTTTAAGTGACAGTGACAATAGCCTGTTAAATCTGAAACAGATCTTTAAAATGCACAAATCCTCAAAAAACATATAATATATACTCAAGAAGCAAACTATTTGGAACATTATACTAATACTTGACCTCTGTTTGCTCTCAAACCAGCCTCAAGTCTTGGTGGCATTGGCTCCATAAGATGTTGGAAACATTCCTTCGATAATCTGACCCACGTTGACATGACTGCATTACACAGTTTCTGCAGATTCCTCAGCTACACACTCATGCTGCAAATCTCCCAATTTGCCACATCCCATAGGTGTTCTATTGGATTCAGATGAGGAGCTTCATACAGAAAGAAGCTTGAAATGTGTGTACACAACTTGATGAAGGAATGTGTGTACATTTACAGTAACTCTGTGTGTACACAGCATTTCGGAGAAACAGAGAAATGATGACACCCTTGATAAAATATTGAAATTCAGCCCAAACCAGCTAAATGATAACTTGTCTGCATTATTATAATATTGTAATATAACTATAATATATTACAATAAAGGCTCTGGGATATGAATTATTATATAATAATTAATATCACCAAGCTGTGATTATAATGTGCATTAAAGTGACAAACATACCACACCTCAAAAGAGTTAAATATGATGTTCAGTTTGCTTTTCAGTGTGAATTTGCACTGAAAGACATTTTTGGTTTTTCGGCCGTTTATATTGGCTAACTGTTGTTATTTCTCAGGGATCTGGCAGACAGGTTGGGAATATTTGAGACAAGCTTCACTCCATCATGTCCGCTGAACTGAAAACCATTAGCTGACTGAGGAGACACTACATTCAGTTTTCCTACGGTATGGATGTGCATACATAAAACAAAACATATTTTTGCCACCTTAAAAAGGCAATTTGCTGTAGTGTCTGGGTCTCCTAATGTAATCAGAACACTTTACTGCACTCACAGTTGCAATAAGAGCATCTATCAAGAATGAAGGTGCTTTTTTCGACTACAAACTGTTATATTCCATTAACGCACAAGTCATATGTGGTGCCAAGATAAGACTGACAAACTGGCCTGGATCAACTTGTGATTCATTTATTTTGAAAGTCAACTAGCTTGGGCAGACGTGATGGTACTGTATAAGGTGGCTGGCTTGGAGGTAAAGGAGCAGGCTGATCCCTAAGTTTTTCATATATTCTGTACTATTCATTGTATCAGCGATTGTGTCATTATATGTGCCAGGTGATAGTGGCTAACCACTCAGACGTTGGCAACTTATACCTTTCCTGAACCCCCAGAAGGAAGAGGAGAGGTGCTGTAATGCTGCACATGATCGTGCATGCTTAGTTGCAGCGTGCAGGCAGATGCCCTTGAATGCAGGTGGCAAGGTCTCGAAGTGCCAGGAGGAAGGCTGCTCTACCAGACAATGCATCGTGATTTCATATGTATGATGTTGATTAGCGTCAGGACATGTTCACAAATTCACATTTACAAGTTGATTGTAATTTATAAAGGGTAAGTGGCATTGAAATGTGCATATGCCAGGTTTTATAAATCTGATTTTTTTGTTTTACACAATTTCTGTTTTTTTGGTGTGCACATAATTTCACTCTGAAATCCATGTAAAATTTTATAAATGAGGCCCCAGCTAACTAGGAAGGCCACTACAGAACACTGAACTCATTGTCATGTTCATGAAACTACTTTGAGATGACTTTTCTTTTTCACATAGTGCGTTATCATGCTGGAAGTAGGCATTAGAAGATGAGTGATTTGTGGTTTTTTGAGCAGGTAATTTGTGAGCAGGTATTAGCCACAGCACCCACTGTGGTCATCGCTGCTCTTGTGAAAAGAATGGAGATAAATGTCATCAACTCAGAGAGGGAGAGGCAAGTTCATTGTACCACGTGAACATCACTGAGAGAATAAAACTGAATAATAAAAAAAAACAACTGCTAACTTTTACAAGCAGCCAAAATTTACACTGGGTGTTACAGAATCAAATCAAATGTATGTTTTTATTATATTACAGCAATAATAATAATTATAACAGTAGCGGATGGCACAGTGGTAGCACTGCTGCCTCGCTGTTAGGAGACCCGGGTTCGCTTCCCGGGTCCTCCCTGCGAGGAGTTTGCATGTTCTCCCCATGTCTGCGTTGGTTTCCTCCAATAGTCCAAAGACATGCAGGTTAGGTGCATTGGCGATCCTAAATTGCCACTAGGATGTGCTTGGTGTGTGGGTGTGTGTGTGTATGCCCTGTGGTGGGCTGGCGCCCTGCCTGGGGTTTGTTTCCTGCTTTACACCCTGTGTTGGCTGGGATTGGCTCCAGCAGATCCTCGTGACCTTGTAGTTAGGATAATGGATGGATGGATGGATAGATAACAGTAGCTCACTACTCAAAACACGGAGTGCCCGGTCTCAAACCCGGGACCTTTAGGTTATAAGGCAGCGGGTTCTTACCTCTGCACCATTCAAGAATACATATCAACTTCCTGTCAATTGACATTTGAGCTTGGGTTTTTAACTCATTGACAGCAAAATGTAAATCAAATGCTATTGCAGTAGGTGATTTGCGCATCATATGCAAATGCACCTAAAAAAAATTAAAAAGAAAAAATGTTACTATTAATTATTATTACTTTTTGAGTAATCTGTAGTTTATAATAAAAACCAAAGCACTTTAGAATCCCAAGAATAATTTAACACTGCCTTTATTGCTTCCAATCCTTAAAATACTAAAAAACATTTTTGAGGCATTAAGTACAAAAAAGTTTTTTTCTTCAAAATTATAAGTCCTTTAAATATGCAGCTTCTTCAACTCATTCTTAAGTAAGGATAGAAAATTATAACTTCAGGAAAGGTTGCATAGCATGAGGTATTCTGAAAAAGGCAAATGAAAATTGAAAAAAGAAAGTTTGAATCTAGTAAACATAAAAGTATGTGCGCACTCTGTGTTTGAAGTGCTAAATTTAAATCAATAAACCTCTACATGAAAAGTCCTTAGGTCAAAAATAAGGTCATTGACTGGACTGCATCCAACTATTTTGTTCAGAAGAGGTATTTTGAGAAACATCTGTGGTGATTTTGACTGGAGGAGAATGATTCCTGGTAAGGAATCTGACACAACGAAAACTAGCAGTGGCTCCACCTTTCATTATTATTAATTGCAAAGGGAATCTCAGGAGATGAGGAATTCTAAGAATGATGAGGTGTACATTGTGAAGAAGACAGAGAAACTGTCCTGACATTTTCACTTTTTTAAGACGTGGAAGGTTCATACAGTAAGAATATCTCTGTGAGAACCAGAGTCTCATTCATCCTGGAGCATTCTAGGCTAGAATCTATCATTCCCAGATCCTCAAAAGAAACATACCAGGTATTTTTTTATTTATTTAATTGAAAACAGCTCAAATTTGAATCGCTTTTATTCTCTCCTGCGTAACTCACAACATAAGAAATATATAAGGGTGTGTATTAATAAGCCAAACATTAGTAAATATATTATATTGAATGTATGCTTTGCCTTTGAAAAAGACCCCCTAAGTTAGCAAGAAAGGGAGCCAAGATTGAGGGGGAGAAATCCAGAAGCTGTATTCTCACATTTCATATCTATAATATGAGCAAAGTATATCAACATGGACAAAATACACAGTATATTTACTCTCTATACATACAGTACAGGCCAAAAGTTTGGACACACCTCCTCATTCAATGTGTTTTCTTTATTTTCATGACCATTTACAGCACTCCATCACTCTCCTTCTTGGTCAAATAGCCCTTACACAGCCTGGAGGTGTGTTTGGGGTCATTGTCCTGTTGAAAAATAAATGATCGTCCAACTAACCTGACTTCTGCACAACACAACTGCTGGTCCCAACCCCATTGATAAAGCAAGAAATTCCACCAAATAACCCTGATTAGGCACACCTGTAAAGTGAAAACCATTTCAGGTGACTACCTGTTGAAGCTCATCGAGAGAATGCCAAGAGTGTGCAAAGCAGTAATCGGAGCAAAGGGTGGCTATTTTGAAGAAACTAGAATATAAAACATGTTTTCAGTTATTTCACCTTTTTTTGTTAAGTACATAACTCCACATGTGTTCATTCACAGTTTTGATGCCTTCAGTCATGAAAATAAAGAAAACACATTGAATGAGGAGGTGTGTCCAAACTTTTGGCCTGTACTGTATATAAAATCCTAGGCCTAAAAGTGCAACAATTTTACTGTATGTGACGTTTTTATGTCACGTTTTTTTGTCACACTTTAAATCAGGCTTATTTTAAAACCTACATATATATGTTTGGTATCATTCTTTTCAGAATGTATCGAACTTTAATGTGATGTTGCTAGATTTTCAGATTCTTATTCTGTTTTTAGATTATAAACTAAAACATATCATAACGTCCCGCGAGACGAGACTTAACCAAGAGTGCCAAGAGATTTAACAACTCCCGGGGCCATAAATAAAAGACAAAGAATAGGACAGCTGCTGTACAAGCTTTTAAATGTTCAAAGTGCTGTGCGACATGCAGATCATGTGGCACGGCAGCAGCAGCAAGCCAGCAGCTGATCAAACAAAGAGAAGGTAAAGAAAAACTGTACAGTGGAACCTCAGCTCACGACCGTAATTCGTTCCAAAACTCTGGTCGCAACCCGATTTGGTCATGACCCAAAGTAATTTCCCCCATAGGACTGTATGTAAATACAATTCATCCATTCCGGACCATACGAGCTGTATTTAAATATTTTTTTTAAAGATTTGTAAGCACAAAAATAGTTAATTATACCATAGAATTCACAGTGTAATAGTAAACTAAATGTAAAAACATTGAATAACACTGAGAAAACCTTGAACAGTGAAAACTAACATTGCAAGAGTTCACGCTAAAGCCTTA
>JANRMT010028174.1:47141114-47156877 GCA_026402145.1 Polypterus bichir lapradei | reverse complement strand
GAACCGCTCGCTGTAAACACTTTTTTAAATGAGTTTTAAGCACAGGGAAAAAAATGAACATTTGAAAAATCCATAATTTAATAAACAACCAAAAAAAGTAACATTGCAACAATTCAAGCTACGAACCAAAAAATTAACATTTGAAAAATCTGTAATACAAAAACTAACCATAAACAACCAAGAAATCTAACCTTGCATTAGTCGAGTTCTGGCATGAAGGAAGTGAGGAGGAACTGGGTGGAGAGGAGGTTACAGTTTTGAGGGAGAGGCCGGCTGCGCGATGGAGGGATGTTCTCCTTCAGGTGTTTTCTCTCTTGTGATTTCTTGGGTTTCTGGCGTTTTTAGCTGATTAGCTGGTGGATCAGACTTCACGAAATTGCGGACTAATGTGACTTGCCTTTTCCTACGCATTAAAATTTTTCAGAAATTTGAGATGATATTGTTGTTCATCATGTTTATCAGTTTGTTCGTAACCGCTTTGTCAGGGTGGTTCTTCTTGAAAAAATCCTGGCACTCGTTCCATTTTTCCATGATGGCTTTTATCGCATCACTTTTTATAACCGTCCTTTCCTCTTCTTCCCCTGAGGACTGCTCCTCGGTGAACAAGCTATGCTGCTCCTGCTTGAGTTCAGTGAGTTCCTCCATCGTCAGCTCCTCCTTGTGATCCAGGACCAGCTCCTCAATGTCCTCATTGTCCACTTCAAGACCCATGCTCTTGCCCATGGACACAATCTCATCAACAACAGGAGGCTCAAAGCTTTCTAAATCTTGTTCAGGAACGCATCCAGGCCAACATTTCTTCCAGGCCGAGTTCAAGGACCAGTGTGTGACGTCTTCCCAAGCTTAATTGATGAGGTTGATGCAATGAATGATATTAAAATGGTTCTTCCAGAACTCTTTCAGGGTCAAAGACGTCTCCTCAGTCACATTGAAACACCTGGCGAATAGTCCTTTGGTGTACAGCTTCTTAAAATTTGAAATAACCTGCTGGTCCATGGGCTGCAGAAGAGGAATTGTGTTGGGGGTGGGGGAGCACGACCTTAATAAAGTCGTACTCCTCGACCATATCGTCAACCAAATCTGGAGGGTGTGCCGGTGCATTGTCCATCAGAAGAAGGCATTTTTTAGGCAGATTATTCTCTTCGAGATATTGCTTCATGGCGGGAGCGAAAGCCTCGTGCAGCCATTCCAAAAACAAGATCCTTGTGACCCAACCCTTTGTGTTTGCCCTCCAAATCACGGGCAGTCTGGCTTTGTTTACATTGTACTGCTTGAAAGCACGAGGGTTCTCAAATTGGTAAACAAGTAGTGGCTTGATTTTTACGTCGCCACTAGCGTTAGCACACTGCAAAACAGTTGACCTGTCCTTCATTGGTTTATGGCCAGGCATAGCCTTCTCTTCCTGGGTAATGTAGGTCCTCTTCGGCATCCTTTTCCAGAACAATCCGGTCTCGTCGCAGTTGAACACTTGTTGTGGGATGTAGCCTTCATCTTCCACTAATTTTTTGAAATTTTTCACAAATTGTTTCGCAGCTGCAGCGTCGGAACTAGCAGCCTCTCCATGCCTTACCACACTATGAATGTCACTTCTCTTGCGAAAATTTTCAAACCATCGTCTACTGGATTTAAATTCCTCACTTTCGCCACTTGTAGAAGGATAGTTTTGCAGCAAATCACCATGAATCTTCCTGGCTTTCTTGCATAACATCACCTCGCTTACGCTATCCCCTGCAAGTTGCTTCTCGTTCAACCACACTAGCAACAGTTTTTCCACGTCTTCCAGCACTTCAGGCCTCTGCTTGGTTAACACTGTAACTCCTTTTGCAACATCAGCTGCTTTAATGGCCTCTTTCTGCTTTAGAATAGTTGAAATCATAGATTTTGACTTCTTGTACTTGACGGCAAGATCAGTAATACGAACGCCATGCTCATACTTTTCAACAATTTCTTTTTTAATTCGATTTCAGTTTTCTTCGAACCTTTCTTTTCACTACTCTTCACTTGCTTAGAAGCCATGGTTAACTGCAAAAGTAATGCTAAAGCACACAAAATATACTGTAGAGGACAAAGAGTTCACAGCGAAAACATGTCTGACCGAGAACAATGCACAGGGAGAGACTGAACACGTACGGCTCAGGAACCGGAAGGGAAATGAAATAGAGCACAAAGAGTTCACAGTGAAAGCACACACGCATGTGCAAGCACGCACGTCTGACCGAGAACAATGCAACACGTGCGGAAATCATCGGCGCGTACAAGCTGGAAGGGAAACTGGCTTGTTCGTCAACCAAGTGTGTGGTCGTGAACAGATGCAAAAGTTTGGCAAACTTTTTGGTCGTAACCCGATTTGTACGTGTTCAGAGATGTTTGTGAACTGAGGTTCCACTGTATTTGTTTCCCATTGTATCACCGTTTAAGTGGGGGTTTCGGAGGAGCAACCATGTCTCCTTGGGGTGCGTTCAGCCCCCTCTTCACAATGCAAGCAGCAGAATGGGGGTTGGGTGCTCCCCAGTAGAACTATAAAGTGCTAAGGTATCTGCACGTTGTGCCTTACTCTCCAGTTGCCCATATACGTTTCCCTACAAAATCATTGCCAATCTTCAAGTGAGTTTCTCCCCTCACTGCCACCTACAGTAGAAGAACAACTATTATTTCCAGAATAAAAAATAAGGACCTGTCCTGGAAAGAGCAGTTTTAAAATGTACTAGGAGATAAAGATGAGAATGCAAAAAATAAGTACTCAATAATGAGCAGAAGGAAAAATGCAAAAAGTCAAAGATCGTAATGATAGAACCAGAATGTGTAGTAAAAATCAGACAGTGGAGATGGCAGGGCCAATAATCACCAAAACAAAATAAATCACAAGCAACCTGAAGTCTTGTATAGTCAGGGAATGATGACTCACTATGCCACAAAACAATAAAATCACCAGCGAAAGGCATATTAATTGTAAACCACAGTCCTGTGGTCATAAAGAAAATTTCACAAAAATGGCAAAACAGATCTCAAGAAACCCATACATAGCATCAATAATATTTTAAAATGGCATTGTGCAATAAGTCAAAACAAAAAAATACTAAATTATCGAAAAAATAATACCTAAATAATTAGAGGATTACAATCACAGTCTAGTAAGAAAAGTGTTGAAGGAAAATATCCATGAGTTTAACCATCTGTTACTTTAAATGAACATATTGCCTACAGCTAAAACTGGATACATTTGAGTAGACTTAAGTGACAAGCCCATGTAACTTTAAAATTTATAAAAGGGCTTAACATCGAAGCTTCTATGAGAGAGACTGCTCCCAGATGGGGTAACCCCTTTGTCCTTTGACTTTTCTTGTTATTCTTTCTCTGATATCAGTTTTTAAACTTTTTTGTGGAGTTTCTCCAGTTTCTTAGTGCCTTCTCTCTTTGTCTCTGGAAGAGTCAAATCTGTTGGGGCATGGGGTATGCAAGCACAGTCCACTGAATCCTTTCATCAATAACCTCATATCTTCATCTAATGTAAATTCAGCTGGTTTCACAAAAACCATGGCATTGTGAACTTACTGTCATTTCTTTTTGACTTGAAAACCCTGAGGGCTACAGCTTCTTGGATTTGCCTCATTTAAATGGTTGGATAAGAAAACATTTGTAACTGTTCTCTTACGATTTCAAACCACTGTCTTTTTCCTAAGTCCTTCAGGCATGTCACTACTAAGTTCCCCTTTCCTTTTTTCTCCTCTTCTGTGATCACCATGCTCACTACACTTTTCATGAATCACAGACTTTACTGAATTCTGCACCAACACAGATAATGTTTTCAGTCTTGGAGACTCAAACTTTGATGTTGATTGCTGTGCTGCACTTCTTTGTTTCGATTTTTTCCTGACACTTTCCGACTCTAATAATCCTTTGCTCCTTCCTTCAGACTAACTGAAACACCTCTTTATGATACTTGTGATCATTTCCTCTTATTTGCTGATTTTTTTCTCATTCCCTCCCTTGTTATTCTGCAACAAAATCACATACCTCCCTACGAGATTACTGTCATTGTATTATTTCTACATCCACACATGTTCTCTGTATTCTCAGTCTGTGTCTCCAATCAACATTGGAGTGTGCTGTTCATCTACTGTATGAAACTAAGTTCTGACAGGCATCACTTATCAGGTTCCTCCAGTCCAAAGCTACTTGATTCCAAAAAATACATTAATGTTCTAGGTATACTGATAAATTTCAAAACCTCAGACCTTTTCAGTTTCAGAAGATGTTGGTGTTTCCAATCTGTGTACCCACAAGAAAATACTTGTTGAAGCCATAGCATGACATTTCTCCCAAGTTATTAGCGATGGTCATAGTAGTATCCCGCTCCAAGCTAACAACAAGACTTTCTACCCTGGAAAAACAACCAATTCCTCATCCACTCTAACAACCCTGGATTTTACATTTTCATTGTCTAATCACTGTTCCAATTTAGACTCTAGTAGACAATCTTTTCATTTGTATTTTTTAGCTTCATTCGCCTTTTATCTAACTCTAGATCCCTTAGGTCTTCTACTCTTTGACATCAATGCTGCATTCAACACTTTTGACCTCTTCAACATATAATAATTTACATAATTCTGCTGAACTGACAAGAACCACCTAACTCCTTTTAGACATCATCTTTAGTTTCTGGTAATATGCTATCATTTAAAGTTCTATTACTTAGTTTAGTCTCTTTTTCTAACATATCTAAATGGTGCCCTGGGTACTTTTAATAAGCTTTATGACCTCATTTGTCACTCATGAATTGATGAAACTCAGAATTGAAATGAGTACATTAGAGGGTCAGCTCTAGAGAGGTGAGATTGCGTTGGTTTGGACATGTGCAGAGGAGAGATACTGAGTATATTGGGAAAAGGATGCTACGGATAAAGCTGCCAGGTAAGAGGAAAAGAGGAAGGCCTAAGAGGAGGTTTATGGATGTGGTGAGAGAGGACATGCAGGTGATGGATATAACAGAGCAAGATGGAGAGGACGGGGGGGGCCCCAGTGACCTGCGTCCAGGTAAGGGAAAATGCCATCCAAATTTTTTGTTCTTCATAGGAGGTTATGTTCAACCGCTCTTTGTCTCATCCCTCACCTAGGACCAGTGTGTCTTGGGTGGCCCTACTAGGGGCATAAAGCCCCGGACAACAGAGCTCCTAGGATCATTGGGAAACGCAAACCCCTCCACCATGATAAGGTGGCCAAGGAGGTCAGGTGCAGTGTGAGCTGGGTGGTGGCCGAAGGTGGGGACATTGGCGGTCCGATCCTCGGCTGCAGAAGCTGGCTCTTGGGACGTGGAATGTCACCTCTCTAAAGGGGAAGGAGCCTGAGCTGGTGCGCGAGGTCGAGAGGTTCTGGCTAGATATAGTCGGGCTCACCTTGACACACAGCTTGGACTCTGGAACCAATCTCCTTGAGAGGGGCTGGACTCTCTACCACTCTGGAGTTGCCCCCGTTGAGAGGCGCCGAGCTGGTGTGGGCATACTTATTACCCCCTGACTTGGAGCCTGTTCATTGGGGTTTACCCCAGTGGACGAGAGGGTAGCTTCCCTTTGCCTTCGGGTGGAGGGACAGGTCCTAACTGTTGTTTGTGTGTATGCACCGAACAGCAGTTTGGAGTACCCACCCTTTTTGGAGTCCCTGGAGGAGGTGCTATAGTGCATACCTTCTGGGGACGCCCTCGTACTGCTGGGAGACTTCAATGCTCATGGATTGTCCATAATGAACACCATGTTCAAGCATAGGGGTGTTCATATGTGCACTTGGCACCAGGACACCCTAGGCCTCAGTTCGATGATCGACTTTGTGGTCATGTCATCGGACCTGTGGCCACACGTCTTTGACACTCAGGTGAAGAGAGGGGTGGAGCTGTCAACTGATCACCACCTGGTGGTGAGCAGGCTTCGATGGTGGGGGAGGATGCCGGTCAAGCCTGGTAGGACCAAACGTGTTGTGAGGGTCTGCTGGGAACGTCTGGCAGAGTCCCCTGTCAGAAGTAGCTTCAACTCCCACCCCCGGCAGAACTTCGACCACGTCCAGAGGGAGGTGGGGGACATTGAGTCCAAATGGGCCATGTTCTGTGCCTCTATTGGTGAGGCAGCTGACCGGAGCTGTGGCCATAAGGTGGTCGGTTCCTGCCGTGGCGGCAATCCCTGAACCCGTTGGTGGACACCGGCGGTGAGGGATGCCATCAAGCTGAAGAAGGAGTCCTACAGGACCCTTTTGTCTTGTGGGACTCTGGAGGCAGCTGATAGGTACCAGCAGGCCAAGTGGAATGCGGCTTCGGTGGTTGCTTAGGCAAAAACTCGGGCGTGGGAGGAGTTTGAGGAAGCCATGGAGAACGACTTTCGGATGGCTTCGAGGAGATTCAGGTCCGCCATCCGGCGTCTCAGGAGGGGGAAGCAGTGCAGTGTCAACACTGTATATGGTGGGGATGGTGTGCTGCTGATCTCGACTCGGGACATTGTGGGTCGGTGGGGGGAGTACTTCGAAGACCTCCTCAATTCCACTATCATGCCTTCCAATGAGGAAGCAGAGCCTGAGGCTTCGGAGGTGGGCTCCCCCGTCTCTGGGACTGAGGTGGTCAAAAAACTCCTTGGTGGCAGGGCCCTGGGGTTGGATTAGATATGCCTGGAGTTCCTCAAGGCTCTGGATGTTGTAGGACTGTCCTGGTTGACACGCCTCTGCAACATTGCATGGACTTCGGGGACAGTGCCTCTGGATTGGCAGACCAGGGTGGTAGTCCCTCTCTTTAAGAAGGGGGACCGGAGGGTGTGTTCCAACTACAGAGGCATCACACTCCTCAGCCTCCCTGGAAAAGTCTATTTGGGGGTCCTGGGGCCTCATGTATAAATGGTGCATACACAGAGAAATGTTGGGTAAGAACGTTTCCAAGTTAAAATCACGATGTATAAAACCTAAACTTGGCATAAAGCCACGCATATTTCCACGGTACCTCATACCCTGTCGTATGCAAGTTCTCTGCTCGGTTTTGCAGACTGGCGGCACCCAGCGTCAAAGCAGTGCTACTGTTCCTGTGTGGTTATCCTTTATTTTCCTGACGCAGCTTTATAAATACACTGAAACTAACCGCATATTGTTTATTAGTTTAATGTAACTGATTGTAATTAACCAGTAACAATATAATGGTCCACGGAATGGTCAAACTATTCCAAATACCATAGCTGCTTTAGCGTTGTTACTCTCACTGCACTTTCTTTTTTTCTTTCAGCTGCTCCCGTTAGGGGCTGCCACAGCAGATCATCTTTTTCCATATTACTCTCACTACACCACTCAGAGCAGCTAATCGGAAAGAAAATTATCGGCATACAGCATCAAGCACACGCTGCCTCAGCCATGCTTCCTATTTGAACTGTTTCTCACACGGTAAACGCTTCAAACCTTTCCTGTATGGACCTCGCGGTTCAGAAAGAGTTTCATCCCAAGAGCTCTAAACGCTCTCAATCAAGTGCTCCTTGTAGAACTATCTGTACTTATAAGTAGAATTACCTCACTGTAAACTTGCACTACAGTTATAACATTGCACAACCTGAGCCACTTTATAAAGCGCGTATTTACATATGCTGACAATATCATTTTTAAGAAGAAATGCAGCAAAATATGCTTAATATATTATACAGATAAAACTTTAACTTCATTTAAATAATCTATTTTGTTATAATTAAAGGTTGTTCCTGCCTCGCACTGTATGCTTCACTGGGACTGGCGTGAAGGATAGAATAATTAAACATGTACTATGAAGATATTTCAGTGTTCTTTAAAAGTTTTGAAGAATCGTCGCTCTAAGCTTACAGATGGCTTAACATTTATTACAGAGCTGATTATGTGGCGATCAGTTACTTGGAGAAAGAAAATGAAGGACAGGAATTGGAGGTTAGTACGTTTGAAAGAGACAGTACTGCAGGGGTGGCCCTGTGCAGGTGCACAGTTTGCACCTGCACAGGGCCACCATATCCCAGGGGCCGCCATGCCAATATATATTGAATATAAAACAGAAAGAGAAAATAATGACACAGCTAAAAACACAGCGGCAAATTCTGACAAAAGTTAAACACTTGTGTCATGAGCACGAGGCGACTATGCAGTGTCCGCAACGGACGTGGCCATCCGCCGTGCATAAGATACCATATTGACATTGGCGGGCCAAGGGGCCACCGATTCTTTCTCTGCCCAGGGCCGCCACGAGCCTAGAGCCACCCCTGAGTACTGCTGCAATAAATTATTACAGCGAAGGTCGACCACAATCACTGTGCCACCGTGTTTCCATGTTTGATAACATGCTTTAACTCCTATCATCAAGAAAATATCACGTATATATCTCAGTATTTTAGTTATTCAGAGAGCTGTAATATCACAAATGTAATGGATTCTGTGTCCTGTCGGAGGTAGAGAAAGCCAGTTTAAAAAGCCCATAGTAATTCACACACATAGAGCACATACAGCATTTAACATGCTACTTTAGTTACAATGGGATTTGAGAAACTAGTAGATTAAACAATTTTAAGATGAAGTTTATGATGTTCTACTTTAATGACAAAATAAACTATATGATTAAAGTGGAAATTTCGAGATTGATTTTGACATTTCGTGCTTTTTCCCCACTGTGTGCCTTTTTTTTTTCTCTGTACCCTAATAAGCTTTCATATGACACTCAGACGGTGGGCTACGACTCGCCTTTTCACGGCGACTTTGATATATAACAGCTTCTTTTTTATTTTGGGCACTGTGCGACTTTGTGAACTTGAGCTTTCGAGTTTCTCCGACACTCTATGTCACTCGATCAGCTTCCTTTTGTTGTTTATACCACTGTTTCAACAAACAAATAGTACATTTTTCCTTCCCTCCACTTGGTATTTGCTGAAATTCTTCCATTTTCCTTCTTGCTTTTTCCATTGTCTTTTCACAGAATGCTGAGCTTAAGGGCTATTTATATTGATTTGCATATTGAAAGAGGCGTAATTCTGGGAGGAGTTGGGGCGGGACAGCAGGCACGTGCACAAGCGTTACTTTTCACTCTGACCGGGAGTTATGTAGCGGAAGAACGCGGAAGTTGGTGAACGCACAGATTCCTGCATCTGGATTTTTCTGTGCGTAAGCATATTTCGGCTTTTGTGCTTACGTCATGTTATAGTGCGAATTCTACGCACGGCATTATGCATGAGGCTCCTGGAGAGGAGGGTCTTTTAGATAGTCGAACCTCGGATTCATGAGGAACAGTGTGGTTTTTGTCCTGGTTGCGGAACAGTGGACCAGCTCTACACCCTTAGCAGGGTCCTGGAGGGTGCATGGGAGTTTGCCCAACCAGTCTACATGTGTTTTGTGGACTTGGAAAAGGTGTTCGACCGTGTCCCTCAGTGAATCCTGTGGGGGGTGCTCCAGGAGTATAGGGTACCCGACCCCCTGATAAGGGCTGTTCGGTCCATGTACATCTGGTGTCAGAGCTTGTTCCGCATTGCCAGCAGTAAGTCAAACCCATTTCCAGTGAGAGTTGGACTCCACCAGGGCTGCCCTTTGTCACTGATTCTGTTCCTAACTTTTATGGACAGAATTTCTAGGCACAGCCAGGGCGTTGAGGGGGTCCGGTTTGGTGGACTCAGGATTGGGTCATTGCTTTTTGCACATGATGTTGTCCTGTTTGCTTCATCAGGCCATGATCTTCAGCTCTCTCTGGATCGGTTTGCAGCTGAGTGTGAAGCGGCTGGGATGGGAATCAGCACCTCCAAATTCGAGACCATGGTCCTCAGCCAGAAAAGGGTGGAGTGCCCTCTCAGGGTTGTTAGTGAGATCCTGCCCCAAGTGGAGGAGTTCAAGTATCTCAGGGTCTTGTTCACGAGTGAGGGAAGAATGGAGCGTGAGATCAACAGGCGGATCGGTGCGGCGTTTGCAGTGATGCAGGCTCTGCATCAGTCTGTCATGGTGAAAAAGGAGCTGAGCCGTAAGGCAAAGTTCTCAATTTACCAGTCGATCTACGTTCCTACTCTCACCTATGGTCATGAGCTATGGGTAGTGACTGAAAGAACGAGATCGTGAATACAAGTGGCTGAAATGAGTTTCCTCCACAGGGTGTCTGGGCTTTCCCTTAAAGATAGGGTAAGAAGCTCAGTCATCTGGGAGGGGCTCAGAGTAGAGCCGCTGCTCCTCCGCATCGAGAGGAGTCAGATGAGGTGGCTCGGGCATCTGATCAGAATGCTTCCTAGACGCCTCCCTGGTGAGGTGTTCCGGGCATGTCTAACCGGGATCAGGGAAAACCCAGGACAAGCTGGAGGGACTATGTCTCCCGGCTGGCCTGGGAACAGCTCGGGATTCCTCCGGAAGAGCTAAAAGAAGTGGCCGGGGAGAGGGAAGTCTGGGCATCTCTGCTCAAGCTGCTGCCCCCGCGACCCAATCTCGGATAAGCGGAAGAGGATAGATGGATGGATGTTCTAATGACACTATTGTACTTTACTGTACTTTGGACTGCAAGCTGCAAAGAAATTTGTCAGTCATTTTTCATATAGTCCCTTAAGAACAATTAACATGTTTGATCTACAGTATAAAGCTCCTCTTGCTGTTTATGATTGTGCACCTTTTTGTTTTTATTGGGGATTTTGCATTCCTATTATATGATGTGGTCATGTGAGTAATGATAATCAAGCCCGGTGAGATGTTGGGGTGCCAAGGCGGCAGGCCCCATTTACTTCAAAGTCTTAAAGCGCATGAAAAACAAAAACAATGTTTGATGGCATGATTAATAAATATAAATACAAAAGCAGCTTCCCTGGGGCTGTCAAGTTCGCCTTTCCTTCATTGCTCTAGGTCTGGATTAATGAGCTACATCTCGCAGGCTGCCCGGTCAGCAAAAGACTCCCCTCAACCCAGAATTAATGGGCCAGCGACAAGAAGGGACAGGATAAGTTGTCCTCACAAGATGTCTTCTCAGCACTGTGGAGGAGAAAGGGAGAAGACATGATTAGCTCTAACACCCCCTTCTGTCCCGGGCGAAGCATTACATGACTCAGACGAGCCCCAAAGGTGATCACATGCGTGACAATGGATCATTTTTTACATTTGACAACCTTTAAAGTTAACAAACAAATGTTTAAAATTATTTGAACATTTTAGGATGTCTCAGCAATTTTAGGGATTGCTTCATATCATGTAGTCCGATCTCATCTTAATTCAGTGTAGCATGTCTGCTATCTTGTAGCTTACACACTGTGATGCAATGTTTAAATTAAATAAGAACAAAATACAACAAGCTTTGAATATAAAAATCCCCCCTAGAGTTTGATATCCTGTATTTGTGGTGCCATCTGGTCTCCATGACGACTGTATGTAATTCCTTGTAAGATGACAGTTATGTGAAAATGTCATAAATGTTGCATATCTTGTGGCCATTACTGTATATAGCCTCGCCTTGTCTGCTGATTAATATGCATGAAAGGTTATTTGCAATTAAAATCCCCTTTGTGAATCCAGACTCTTGTTGAGTTTGTATGCAAGCAAAGTCACTCCAGCAATATTTTTACTCTTTGGTATTATGGAAATTTTAAATAATTATAGATAAGATACTTAAAGTATAGAATGCTTGTAGAAAGTAAATGTTTTTTAATGTAAGTAGTTTGGTGTTTTGTTCCTTTTAAGTTCTGACACCAATATCTCATTAAATGTGTTTTCTGTTTACACAAAAGAGTATTATATACTGTAACCTATGTATATAAAATTTGTTGTAAAAAATATTACATTTTATCAATTATTTTAAAAAGAGTACCACAATAATCAACACATTTTAAAGTGTAACTTATTGTTCCGAATGGCCCAAAAATGTTTTTGTTTACCTTTAAAGCTTTACTGGAGATCCATCAGTATAAATATCAAATATCTTTAATTAATGTGGAATAAAAATATCCTGGACACCAGTGGGCTAAAACAAAACAATGCATGCACAATGATCATGAGAATGAATTATCATTCACTTGCCTTCCAAGTTCACAGGACAGAACACCAGTTCATGCAAGGAGGGGCAGGGTATCCCAGCCCTGGATTGAGAAATTATTCAGAGCCCTCCACTTACTGCACAGTTTACTGTGTTGTAGATTTAATTTTAATTAGATCAATTTTCCATTTCTGCCCATGAATATCCACACAATAACAAACAATGATGTGTTTTCAGAAAGGTTTCCAAATTTATTAAAAATCAAACACTGAAATTTCTCATTGATAGAGGTATTCAGACCCTAAATTGTACTCAGGCTCATCCTGTTTGTTTCAAGAAACTCAAGGAAATGTTTGTAGACCTCCACAATCAAATTGTCATGAGGCATAGTTTAGGACAAGGGGATAAAACGATTTTTAAAGCTTTGAATGTTCCCAGAAGTAGTACAGTGGCTTCAATTTTATTTTAAAATAGAAAAAGATCTGAACCACCTGGATTCATCCTAAAGTTGGCCACCTAGACAAACTGAATAATCAGGCAAGAAAGGCCTTGGTCAGAAAGGTGACCAAGAACCCAGTGGTCACTCTAGGAGAGCTCCAGAAGTCCTCAGAAGGGAGAACCAGGTGGAAGAACGACTATCTCAGCAGCACTCAGGTGCTTATGTTAGAATGGTTTTGTGGAATCCACTCTTGAGTTTGAACCCCGTAAACGGCAGAAGTGACTCTACTCTGTTGGGCCTTTGAGGATGGCGCTTATCCTGTGATTGCTTCATCCTGGGTGTGACGTTAATCTACATCCAGCCCTGCAAGCAGGTCCTCCAACTTTCAGGGAAAAGTTGGTGGTTGGTGACAGGATTGCCACTACAGCCACCATAAAAAACCTGACACTGTTCCAGTGTGGTGCTGAGGTGTCACCCGCTACAATTGGGCACCAATCCAGCAATGCACTAACAGTGCATGCTTCCAACCTCTCTCTCACACTTCTGAGTAAAAGGAATATGACTGAATTGAAAGGACTCCGAGAACACGAATAAAAAAGGTTCTCTGGTCTAATTAGGCAAAAATGTAATTTTTTGAACAGAACTCCAAACACTATGTCTGATGAATACCAGACACTGCTTACTACCTGCCCCATACAATCTCCATGAAAAAGCATGGTGGTGGTAGAATTGGGGTATGACTGTGTATCTCAAAAACAGGGACAGTGAGAATAGACAGAATTGAGGGAAGGATGAATACAACCGCATTCAGAGAGGTCCTTGAAAAAAACCAGCTACAGAGTGCACACGACGTCATACTGGTACATGGTTCACTGTTAAGCATGACATTGACCCAAAGCTTACAGCCAATATAATGTTGGATTAGCTTTGGGATAAGTGTCTGATTGTTCATGAGTGGCCCAGTCAAAGCCCATAAATAAACCCCATAGAACGTCTGAGGAACGACTTGAAGATGGCAGTTTACAGACGCTTACCGTCAACTCCAACAGAGCGATCTTCCAAGAAGAACAGGATTAACTTCCCAAATCCAGATGTGCAAAGGTTGTAGTGACTTACCCAAGAAGACACAAAGCTGGAACCACTGCCAACAAGGCCTTTACAAAATACTGAATTAACAGAGTAAACATTACTGTGAATGAAACATTTCAGTGTTTGATCTATACTAATAAAAGGCAAAGCCCTCACTGACTGACTGTCTGACTGAATGACTGACTCACTCACTCACTCACTGACTCACTCATCACTAATTCTCCAACTTCCCGTGTAGGTAGAAGGCGGAAATTTGGCAGGCTCATTCCTTACAGCTTACTTACAAAAGTTGGGAAGGTTTCATTTCAAAATTCTACGCGTAATGGTCATAACTGGAACCTATTTTCGTCCATATACTGTAATAGACTGCAGCTCGATGGCCTTGGGAGGTGGAGTTGTGTCTCACATCATCACGCTTCCCACATAATTGAGTGCCTGCCCATATACAGTAAATATTTGCGGGTCAAGGACTGGCTTAGCATATTCATAAGTAAAAATATCTGAATAACAAACTGATGTTAATTATATTTTGTCCATGAATACTTATTAAATAATTCCAAATAGTCTGTCCAACTCCATGGCAGGATTCTGGACAATATTATTTGCCAGACACAGACCAGATTTCAACACCACAAAAACCTGATGTTTGCCATGCTTCTCGAGCCCCAGAAGTTTCGGGAATACAAGAAAAATTTCACGCATGCAACCTTCTCCAGTTTAACACAAGAGCCACGGAGCGGTTTTTGATCTGTCTCGGCTAAAAACAGAACTGACTGTAATGTATGCCATGGATGATTTTGCAGGAAAATCTTCCACTGATCTCCTTGACTTCCTTCATCAGAAAAATCTGAATGAGAGCATGGGGCAGCTGTTCACATTGGCATATTTGGTGGTGACCATTCCCGTGTACAATGCTTCTGTCAAGCGGACATTTTCAGCCCTAATGCGAATTAAAACTTATGACAGAAATATGACAGGGCAGGTTCGACTTTCAGCATTAGCTTCGATGGCGATAGAAAGGGACTTTTTGATGTAACTGAAGTGCACGGATAATCCGTACGACAGAGTAATTGAACTGTTTTTGAGGAAAGAAAGGAGGATGGATTTTGTTTACAAATAATCTGAATTTTTGGTGAGTAAAATGTTGCGATTTTCCTAAATAATATTGCAAGTTTATGAGTTATTATTGATGTTTTTTATGTGTGTCGTGGCTGTGGCTGCAGTAGAAAGGAACTTGCTCACCCCTGGTTTGTCTATTCAATAAAGGCATTTATTGTGGATACAGGAGTTATCTTATATATAATATATATATATATATATAATATATTCCCCGATCTACATACTGTCAAATAAACGAACCACACGCCATGGCGCAACACAAGAGGCTTCGCCTCTAGCGCTGACATCCGAGGTTCGATTCCCGAGAGGGGGTGCAGTGAGTGTGTACGCCTGATGAGCCCAGAATTAGGGCGAAACACCCCCTGTGACGGATGATCCTGATTTCACACCCCCTTTGTTTGAGAAGAAGTATGAAAAAATATGAGGTTAACGCAGAAAAACAGATCACCAATTGAAGATTTATGAATAATGGATACTTTATTCGCCATCAATAATTGTTTTGGTAAAGCCATACTCAGTGTAATCCTCCTTCCATTTTCTAATTGTTTCACGACTAGCCATGATTAAATGAACGGTAAAAAAGTAAGACTGAAGCGACGGTGACTTATTGAGGCAGGCAGGCTCGATGTAGTGCACGTCAAGTCGATCTAAAATGCGCAATCAGATTCGAAAAAATGTATCTTTTCAGGTTCTATTTGGATATAAGTAGGTTCTATTTAGTCGACAGAAATATCTTTGGTAGGAATGTAAGTTGAATTTAGTCTTTAAATTTCTATGGTGAAGAGAATTTAAGCAATGGTGACTAAATTTAACTTACATTCCTACCAAACATATTTCTGTCGACTAAATAAAAATTACTTATATTTAAAATTTAAATAGAACTTGAACAGATACGATAGTTCATAATACCCATGCAGCACTAAGTGCAAGTAAGAGAGGGAGTCATCCATTTTAACAAGCAGCGTATTGCACTGATACGAAATAGCCTGCCCATTTAATTATTTAGGAATGGATAGATAAATTAAGATTTTGTACAAATAATGTTTTTCATTTTTCTTCCTCGATGGATTCTGGCACCCCCAGCAATGCTCGATGGATACTCGCACCCCAAAGGGTATATATATATATATATATATATATATATGTATATATATATATGTGTGTGT
>JANRMT010028174.1:47072421-47140714 GCA_026402145.1 Polypterus bichir lapradei | reverse complement strand
TATATATGTAGATATGTATATATATATATATATATATATATACATATGTATATATGTGGATGTATGTGTGTGTATATATATATATATATATATATATGACAGCAACACTCATAACAGTGACAAAACAATTACATTAGCAATCATGTTACATTATTTTCAAAATGTTTCCTTTTCTTTTTCATTACTTCTTTAACACACTACTTCTCTGCTGCGAAGCGCGGGTATTTTCCTAGTTTTTAATAAATTTGTAAATCTTTCTGAAAACATGTTTTGACTTTGTCATTATAGGTTATTGAGTGGAGATTGATGGGCAACAGTGACAAATATATCCATATAAAATTAAATCTGCAACACAATAAAGTTTGCAGGAAGTGGGTTAGTCTGAATAGTTTGTGAATCTACTGTATATAGGTTTCCACATTTTCTCTTTATCTTTAAAGGCTTTCTCTCGTGCTCGTCTTCTGGCTCATGAAATCCTTTGAATAAAAATCACAGATGTGGTCTCCTGTAAAATTTGTATGCTCTTCACTACAAAGGACATGATGTCACCACTCATATCTCGGGCACTGACCAGAACTGACAACAAAGGCATATATACTCTATTTTTCCAGTGGGAAATATAGATTAAAATATTATCATGTGATTTTCATGTTAATATTTATTCACTGTAGCCTCAGGCTAACTTTTGTAATTAATCTTTTTGTCAGCGGAATATTTTCCTGAATAGCAGTTTTATTATTTTCTAATTTCTTTATGACAAATGCAAACGCACAGGTGAAGCTCTCATAAATGTGACACCCTATTATCTTGTTCTCACCACCTTGTGTAAATAATGACATTTTAGGGAATTCATTTTAGGGTATTAATATTATATAAGCAGAACTTCTGAGAATGTTCATGATACATATGTGGTCCTGCTTTTCATGCCAGCTGCTAACTCTTATTGTTTCACATTTATAATATTGCAGTATTTAAACTCCTGAAGTCCTTAGCCCCTCTCCACCCCAGTTCTCCAATCATGTACTATGAAATTTGTGCATTAATTCCCTTGAAATGGCACAGCATGACATTTGCAGATGAATTTAACACATGTTGTCCTATTCATTCCTCTTATTATCTGAACCTTTTTTTTTCTTATGTCAGTTGTTCACGCCTTGGTTAGAGGACAGAAATCAGTTCTGGATTTAGCAGCATTGATTCCGGGGCATATTCTTATGAACACATCCCAGTCCAATAACCAGACAAGACTCACAAATACCAGGAAAACCATTGCTGTGTTTCTCTACTTAATACATGAGTCTGAAAACATATCTGTAGAAGCTTAATTATCTGATGAATAAATTACTGTATTTAGGAGATCACACTTATTTAAATAGAGGTTCATTATTTGGACAATATTTTGTGATGTGAAGTAAGGCATTGCATAGAACTGGAAAAAAATAGTCTACTTTTTGCTGCTACATAAATTGTCACAACTAATGTTTTCTCTTTTTTGCTTTGTGCCCTCACCCACCATAACCTATCATCTATGGGGGAGAAGTGAAAGCTTTAGACTCATCAAAAAATTTTGATCTCCAGTTTTTGACAGATCTCGATGTTTTAGGTTCCCATCTGTGTCACAATTTCTTGAGGACAGTCTAGAGCAAAAAAAAGGCTGGATGGAAAAATACCAAACTCGAAACTTAAACCTGTTATGAGATGACGATGTGCTGATTAGTTTTTGAGCCAAATTGTGCAAGAAAAAGTGGCACTCAAATACCGTAATTCTTCAATTAATTATGAATTCTTCTTGTCAATTGCTATCATAATAACCTATTTTATGATTAGAAAGATCAACATCAGAGTGGTAAATAATTATGGAAATGTTATAGAATTGTTTGGGAAAAATGGTTGCTAAGTTGCAAAGGCTACTGACACTCATATCTGATTTTTTTTAAAATTTTGCCTTCTTAATTTCAATTAAAAATGTGTACTTTATTCAGGTTGCATTATCAGTTAGGCATGTTGAGATTCTTGCTGATGGTATGTGATCCTCTGAAGGGAATTGACAGGTATAGTTATGTATCATTATGTGTAGTACTGATAAGAGAAACCATGGGTCCAGATGATAGGTGAGGTGTATAGAGAGAATAGCCGAGGGCCCAGCATCGATCTTTGGGGCATCCCTGTGCTTGCCAGGTCCACCCTTGAATTCTCTCCTGATTTGATCTGACCAAGATGTAGAACTCAGACGACCCGAGGACAGTCCTAGTGTGTGCCCTCACCATAACATGAGTGTGTGACCCCCTAAATTTGGGGGCAGTCTATTTCAGGGTAGAGTCACTCATAAACACCCACCCTATTTCATTCTGGGACAGTTGACAGATGTCCATCAGTATGATTTTCTTATTTTTGCAAGCAGAGTAACATTTTTCAGAATTAACAATAATGACTGAAATGACTCCATGCAATAAGCTACTGATTGCTTTTAAAGGTGCAAGAAACACTAAATGTTTAACTGAGAATGGTCTGTTTAGAAAGCATATTTGTAAATGGTTCATTTTAAACCAAATATTAAGCAAGATGCATTTCCACTGCATTTTGTTCTTAGCACAAGAAAACTATAGCTAGATAACAGTCCTCTTCAGGAAAGGTCTTGTTGAATGCACTGAACCCTATTTGAATGGTAATTTAGGCCCTATTGATATTTTTATCACCTGCATCACTTAGTTGCCAGCTGTCCTAGTTGCATCTATTTTATTTAATGACTATCAATTAAATCACAGCACTGATAAGAAATAGAGCTAAAAATATTTGTAGAACTCTGTATGGCACAGCTGATAACGTTATCTCTTCAGTATTCACTGCACATTATTCTCAAAGTATTAATGTTAAAAACATAAAATTACAGTAATTCTGACAATAATTACAGTTTGTTTTTCTTTTACACACACAACTCATTTTCTTTCACTGATTCCTTGTACTCCTTACTTCTTATAGACCTAGTGGGTTAAGCAATAAGCATTTAAAAAAAAAAGGCATTTGGGAAAGTGACTTTGACCTGTTGGTTGAAGATCCTTGCTGAATCAATCCAGACAACAAAAATACTAAAAAGCAAATGGTATTTACTGCACCATATATTTATATGTGAATTCATTTTTCATATCAAGTTATCCATTACTGGGCTGCGGAGATCACAGAGAGTAGCCTTCAATAGAGCATCATCTAAAAACAATTGAATAAACATTTACCAATAGTGGGACAATTTACAACTGATAGTTTTATAAAACGTTGACAGAGTGCATATACGTGTAGTTCTTAAAACTATTTCTTCAGCACACCTTTGTAACAGGATGGTCATAACTGTAAACAGATAATAAATGTTATTTCTTTTACGAACTAATTGACTTGAAATTTAGAAAGGGGGATTAGGGTTAGGGTTATTTTTCAAACTGGCAAGGAGTCCTATCACTGTACACAAATGTATCTACTGCAGCATCAGCTGGGCAAAGAAGGCTGTTGCCAGTTCAGTAAGACAGGGGATCCCAAGTTTAGTCCTGGAGTACCACTGTGGCTACAGACTTTCATTCAAACCAGTTTTGCAAATCAATTGTGCATTCGTATGACTCATCAATCAAATTGTTTAGTTGGCCTTTTTTTCTTAAGAGTAACCCCTCATGAATATAATATATAACCCAAAGAACGACTTAGTGACAATGATTAAAGGAACAGTTTATTGTTTCGCACAATTGTTCGATTTGAACCACGTTGTGATAATTTAATGCTTTTACAAATTATAACAACACAAAAATAACCGCTAATGTGCAAATATACAAAGATGTGAATTACGATAATACAAATAATAAATTCTCCAGACTTGAACAGCCAGATAAGACAAGGCAATATTCATGTACCTCAAGTCTTAGAGCAAAATCTCAGAGCCATAGTGTAATGTCCAGAAAGTAGATGGACACTCATTTGCTGAGCAATCTGCATTTCGGGAAATCTTATTTTTTTTTCTTAATCTGCATTTAGAAAAGTTTTGTAGTAATTTACATTTCGAAGAAATTCAGAAATGTATTTTCTATGCCAATGGTTTAAACACTTAACTTTCTTTTACCATTTTCATTTCAATTCTACTTATTTCTGAGGTTTGCTCCTTACATTACATCCACGTTACTGATAGCAAGTGATGAGCAGTGCAGACACGGGCGTAAATGATGCTAAATGTTATATTAGAGCAGCTACTTCAATATTACATTCATTTGTGTGTTAATCTTATATATAAATGTCTACGCATCATCAAGTCTTTCCGTGAGAACCCTAAATCCAAAGAGGACTGTTTCATTTATGTTAGGTAGAATGCCCAGTGGGGACTGGGCGGTCTCATGGTCTGGAATCCCTACAGATTTTATTTTTTTTTTCTCCAGCCGTCTGGAGTTTTTATTTTGTTTTTTCTGTCCCCCCTGGCCATTGGACCTTACTCTTATTCGATGTTAATTAATGTTGATTTATTTTGTTTTCATATTGTGTTTATTTTTCTATTCTTTATTATGTAAAGCACTTTGAGCTACTGTTTGTATGAATATGTGCTATATAAATAAATGTTGTTGTTGTTGTTGTTGTTACGCGTGGAAGTGTGTGTGTCTGTCTGTCCGGCCCAGAAGTGCGAGGCTACATAGAAGATTAAAAAGCCGGCTAGGCAGCCCCAAGTTAACCAGTTGGAAGAAGAAAGAAGTGCAAGGCTATAGAATGAAGCCGAAAGAAAGCAACTCCATCGCCAAAGTGAAACTGCTGAGAAAAGACAAACGAGAGAGTAACTTGCTTAGCCGCTGATATACAAGGGGGACGAGCACATCCAGAAAACGTAATCTCCTAGGGGAGAGAAACTCGTTTAGCCGCTGATATGCAAGGGGGGAGAGCACGTCCAGAAAACGAAACTGCCGACTCTGCATTTCAATTTTTTTTCTGATGATTTCAATGGTTTTTAGGAGCCTGAGCTGTGTAAGCTTACACAGCTAGTTAGCTATAAAAGGTTTAACTAAGTGGTCCTCAAGTCCAGTTCTGCAGACCACCTTAACTATGGGTGTTCATCCCAACCTTCTTCTGCTTACACCTGGACTCCTGCCTTCATTCCTTTTTGTGTCAATCAAAAAATTGCAAAATGAGTTTGCAATATTTTTAGGGGAGTGCTGCAAGCATTTGTGTGTGTAACATTAATTATCATTCATTTTCTTGCTTTTCAAGATTTGGCACTTAATTACGCATGCTCTGGTAATGTAAGCCTTTTCTTATGATTTAGCTCACAATCTTATACTGAAGTTACTATTGCTCCCTCCCTGTAATATTTAGTGTCATTTGCACCTGTGTCTGTACTGATCATCAATAATCACCGGTATTTACATACAGTTAAGGGAGGAAACTCAACAGGAAAAAATGAATGAAAAAAACAATATGGTAAAAAAGTCAACATTTAAAGATATAGCAAAGATGCAAGTTCTGAATTTTGGTTACATGTAAATATACTAACACAATGTAAAATAACAGAAGAAAAAGACTAATTAAACAATTAGATCATTTAGATGCAAAACTGAACCATTTATTTGTGAAACCCGCAGCCCCAGTGGTACTTGGCTATTGAGTACACCATTTACATTTGATCAGAAATATTCCATGCTTTAGTTTTGATTTCTCGCGATCCCTCTACCACTCACTGTCCACACATCAAAAAAAAATCATTTTTCTATGTGTGTGATGCTTTGTTTTCTAAATGTCTCTTGAGATTAATGTTTGTTCAGCAGCCATAGGTGAGGAATTCTGGACACAAAACACACCCCATATTGAGATCACCTTCAAAAACAAAGAGGCAAATCCATAGTGCAAAAAATCAGCTTGAGGTTTGTGCTTTTTCACTTGCTCTTTGTCTTACGTTTTTTTATCATCGTCTTAAGCAAACGACCCCAATCAATCAATTAGATTTGTCACATAAAGATGATGTGTAATCTTTCTCTTCATTACTTTTTGTTTGATTTAAGCCACTTTTCCATTTTGATTACCAAGTAGATTTAAAAGCATTTTTTAGAGAATGGGAGACAGCATGAACTTGAAGGAATGAATGTCTTTAATGAACATATCACTGTTATCTACAAGCTGGCAGAACAACACCGTTAAGTGACAAGGTGCTATTGATACAATGCATGCCATAACACCCTGCTACAGCATACACTTTTTGAAGAAGTGTCATAACACCTCATGTAGCCCCTAGAATTTGTCTCAACCTGTTTTCCCCTTTCAGAATCGCTCATTTAGAATACTCACAGATATTGGCAAGGTCAGGACTTGATCCAAGGATCCTGGAGCTGTGATGCACCATCACAAATAAATTCACTGTCATATATATATATATATATATATAACTCCAACCATTTTCCAGACTGTTTGTCTGATTCAGGATGACGGGGTGCTGGGGCCTGTCCCTAGATCTATAAATCGTGGATTGGATGCCAGGTCCTCAAAGGGCATACTTTCAATACACCCTTAACACTCACACAGGGCCAATTTAGACTTACCATTAACACAGAATCCATGTCTTCAGGATGTGTAAGAAACAACAGAGTATGTAGAGCATGTAGAGAAAAACTCACAAAATTTTATAGGAAAGCATATTCCTTTAATAGATCAGATTCCAGAACTTTTACTTCTAACCATTGTGACCGGGTGGAGTGGAGGGTCTGAGGCTAGGGATCTGCACAGGCAATTGGTAGGTTGCCGGTTTGAATCCAGTAAACACCAGAAGTGACTCTATTCCATTGGGCCCTTGAATAAAGCCCTTAACCTGCAACTGCTTCATCCTGGGTATGATGTTAATCTGCATCCAGTCCTGCAAGTAGGTTCTCCAATTTACAGGGAAAACTTGGGGATTGGTGGCAGGGCTGGCACTCCAGCCACCATAAAAAATCCCCACACTGATCCAGTGTGGAACTGAGGTGTCACATGGCTACACTTGGGTCCTAATCCAGGTGGTTTGTGGTGTGGTGGGTGCGGCAACACGCTATCAGTGCATGCTTCTAGTCTCTCATTGTGACCACTAGGGGTCATTGCAGCACCCCTAACCTCAGACACAACCTCACAGACATTAGTTCCAGTATATGTAAAAGGTTTATTTTCACCAAATATTTTGCACAAAGGCTTCAAAAGTGACATAAAGCAAATTCAACACAATTGTTCTTTCTCTCCTCCACACTTCCTAGGAGAGATTTGTCCTTCCTCCACCTGACTCCAACTTGCCTGGATGTGGTCAAGCGGTCTATTTTATCTTGGACCAGTAATTCTGGTGCTAGGGCATAGACCGAGGAAGTCCCAAAAAGTAGGGCTTGTGAATCCCTTCAGCTCTCCCTGGTGAACCCCACTGAACCCAACAGGGCTGCCCCATGGGATTACATGTTCCAGCATGTCCTGAGGGTGTCCATGTGGGAATCCTAATCCAGGGAGGCTGCCACCTAGCATATTGGGGGAGAAAATGTTTGTTAATGCTCATCTCCCCTGATCATTCCAATGTACTGGCCTCCCAGGTGGGTAAGGATTCTTTTTCAATCCATTCCATGTGAACAGTCCATTACACAGTTCAATTAGCCTGTTAAACATTTCCAGGTTAATGCTTTTTCATTGCCCACTGTAACAGCAGAGAGTGATCTACAAGTATCTTAAACTGACAGCATTTGCCAGATTTAATAAAATTGTATGCAGATGATGTATTCCGGTCAGTTTACTTTTTTTTACCTTTTATTTTAATTCAGATACCATCACTTAGTGACGTCTGTAAAATATTCTCACTTTCACTTTGCTTTGTTTAAAAAATTCCACCATTGTTCTCCAGTGCCCTGGGGCCTTGTTCAGGCAGTAAAATGTCCAATGAGTTGAGTGACTTAACTGCATGCACATTGAACTACTAGTGCTTTTAAAGAAGTGACAAAGAATGCAGCAGAACAAAATTAGAGGTAAAGAGGGGCATGCGGGGACACCCTCGGACCAGCAAAATAGACATTCATGCCGTAAATCCAGCTCTCAAGTATGAATACAGTGCAGCGAAAAAGCTGGCCTGAGAGTAGCTGCATAGACCTCATTCCTCAAGTAGCTTCAAGAAAAAAATCGTCAACTGTATTATTTCACACTCTTAAAAAATGAAGGTGTTTGAGGGGTTCTGCCTTAGAAGAACCATTTTTGGTTGCGAAGTCCCCCCTACATGAAGGTTCCAGAAAGAATCATATATTTCTTTAGATATACAACAGGCTCCACAGTAAATAACCATAAATAGATGCTAAGAGTTTTGTAAAATACCAATGGGTATAGATTTTAGATGGACTCTTGCTGTATAGGTCCAGTAACAGAGACTAACTTCAGGGTTTCTGGTGTCTTGTCTCCTATGAAATATTAAAGATTTCTACATTTTAGGAAGTTTTTTCAAAGCACAAAGAACTAATTCCCTAAGCAAACAATCCTTCCCAGAAGGAAATGGTTCTTGGTCAAGCAATAGTTCAACAACGAACCACACAACCCAGTACAGAACCATATAGTGCCACTAAAGAACCAGTATTTTTAAGAGTGCACTCTGAACATTGAAAATTCAAAAGTAAAATAATAAATACAGAAAGAACTAATTTATTTAACATTTAGTGGAGCCTTTTTTAACTGGACTGATTTTTTTAGGCAAGTTACATATCCATAATTCAATTGTTTATTTTTATTACTGTTTGTAAGGACACAGAATGGGATGACTATATAGTAATAATGATTTGCTATAGGTGTCATATTAAATGGTCTTTATATGGTGTCATATTTGCCTTTTATTTCAATGGCTTAATTAAATCACAGGTCTAATTGCTGCTGAAATTTTAGATAGAGACCATTTTGGCGGGGTTTCAATATAACTTTTGTGTTAAATAAGAAAGAGTTACTTTTGATTATAAAATAATGTAATGTCCACACATTTTTTTCAACATTAAAATATATATTGTCACAAAAATCACTATCAGACATCAAGATGGTTTGGGGCAGCCACCCATATATTATGTCCTGGCTGCAAATGGTTAGGATTTAGCACACAGATCTTTACAGATCAGAGTCCACAACTGAACTGCCGGTATAGATACAAGATGGCCTTTAGGAAATGACGTCATCAAAGCAGGACCAGAACTGACATCATCAAAGGCGGAAATGGAAAGTGGCATAATCAAAGGCACTGGAACCGGAAAGTGTTGTCATCGGAGGTGGCGAGAATAGTCTGCAAAGGATCGAGAAAGACAATTAGTGCATCCCACCGTCCCCTGTTCGGATGTGGAATTACTATTATTCAGGCCCTTCAGTTGTCTCCTACTCGCACATGTGTGACATTATCTTCTTTCACATTAACCCTGAAACCCATGCTGTAACTCACCAATTTTAATCTGGGTTGAAAAAGTATTAAATTGCATTGTAGCAAACAAACTTTTCAAAGCTGCCAAGACCTGATCGTCTTTGAAGGTGTTCATATTTTATTTTATTGTTATTGAAGGTCTGTTTTGCATTTTGTGTTTTTCCACCTCCCTGTTTGTGTTCTGATCTTCATTGCATGGACACTGGATATATACTTGTTATATGTGTAATGTCGGAATGTATCTCAGTTCTCATTTTATTTAAATGCAAGTTATAAGCAGAGCTTGCTTTCAGATCTTAGAACACAATGCAATAATGAAGCACAATGAAATCAAAAACCATAGCAAGTACAATAATATGAAGATAACCTATGAAACACAACACCCAACCCCCGCCCAACTTAGTTATTCAACAGGGGAGACCTGTCTGAGGTGGTACTTCAAATAGAGTAAAACAGCTAATAAAATAAAAATGGTTCTGCACAAGCGTAGTGTGTTTGATTTGCAATTTCATTATTGAATACTTATCAAGGTTTGAAAAAATTTAGAACAGATCTTCATAAAGAAGAAATTGATTGATCCAGTTTGACATAATAAACAACGTCACTTTCCTACTGAGTTATAGAAGATGAATAATGATTCTTCCAGCTGACAAAAATATGTTCTCAAGAAATAGGATAGTACAAAAAATTTGTCATAGCACAATAATACCCTGCATAGTATTATTCAAAATATTACTGAAAAGCAATAGGAATAATCTTAGACTTAAGGCTATCTGACTGATATACAGTACAAACAATTTTGACCAATATAATTTGAATGTAGAACATCTTAAAACATCTGACCTAACAATGTGGGCTCTTTACATTGTTTTCAAGTTTTGATCTTGCCCAGGATACATTTTAGACAAGAAATGGTGTACTTGGTATATATTGAACCAAAATATTTTATGAACAGCTGAATTCCTATATTATGTTACTATACCATAGAGGTGTTGCCAGAATCTTCTCTGAAACTAGCCAGCCTCATCCAAGAAAGACAAGGACATTTCTTATTTGAATACAGAAGAAAAAGTGTTTCACTCCTAGTTTCAATTTGGAATATAATTGTTCTCAGGATGCAAATACATTACCAATATACACCCACCGGCTACTTTATTAAGTATAACTGCTTGTTAACACAGCTATCTAATCAGCCAATCACATGGCAGCAACTCAATCCTTTTGGACATGTAGACATTGTCAGGATGACCTGCTGAATTTCAAACCAAGCATCAGAATGGGGAAGAAAGGTGATTTAAGTGGCTTTGAATGTGGCATAGTTGTTGGTGGCAGACAGGCTGGTCTGAGTATTTCAGAAACTGCTGATCAACCAGGTTTTTCACACAGAACCATTTCTAGGGTTTACAGAGAATGATCTGAAAAAGTGAAAATATCTAGAGAGCGGCAATTCTCTAGGTAAATATACATTGTTGATGCCAGAGGTCAGAGGAGAATGGCCAGAATGGTTCAAGCTGATAGAAAGGCAACAGTAAGTCAAATAACCACTCGTTACAATCGACGTATGCAGAAGAGCATCTTTGAATGCAGAACACATCAAACCTTTTGTTTGTGTAATGGTGTGGGTGTTATTTTCTTGGCACACTTTGGGCACTTTAGTACCAATTAAGCATAATTTAAATGCCACAGCCTACCTGAGTATTGTTGCCTCAGTCAATCCATCTTCTGATGACTACTTCCAGCAGAATAACGTGCCATGTCACAAAATTCAAATCATCTCAAACTGGTTTCATGAACATGACAATGAGTTCACTGTACTCAAATGGCCTGCACAGTCACCAGATCTCAATCCAATGTGGCACCTTTGGACATGATGGAACAGGAAATTCGTATCATGGATGTGTAGCCAACAAATTTGCAGTAACTGCATGATGCTATCGTGTCAATATTGATCAAAATCCCTGTGGAATGTTTCCAGCACCTTGCTGAATATATGCCAAGAAGAACTGCAGCAGTTCTGGAGGCAAAAGGAGGTGCAACCTGGTACTAGCAAGGTGTATTTAATAATGGCCGGTAATGGTAAAGATCTCTAAATTTGATTCTGTAAACTGAGTTCTACATTGGTTAAAGAAGGCAGCAATATGTGATAATCGTGTAGAAGGAGGGATGAGAGTTCTCTATTTTAAAATGTGTCCTACATTAGTTCCATTCTTTAATAAACAGTGAACAATGGATTTCTGGTAACATAATATGAAAAAGCATACTTGTACTTAAATATTTTGAATCATAAGATCTTATGAAATTCTTCTAGTACATTTAATAGTAATGACAAATCATGGGTCTGAGAGATAAAGCACAGCGTTATCATCATAATGAGACATTTTCTTTTGAAGCCATTCCCTTATGATCCATCTAATGTTCCCAGAAGTAAACAGTTATGGGATCAATAGCAATCACCATAAGCATTGGTGATAATGGTGTCTGATTCCACATGTTAATTTAGAATAATTTAAATTTATATTATGTATATGGACTGAGGCTTCTGGACTAGTAAAGAGCAATTTAATCCATGCTGATATATGGGTGTAGAATCCAGATTAGTACAATATGGCAAAGAGCTGTACCCATTTAATACTATCAAAGGTTTTTTTCTGCCTTTTTATACCTGGTCTAGTGAAGGCTATACTTGTTTTGGACAAAATTTAAAATGCAAACAGTTGTTTTTTGTTTCTGTTTTTTTTTTCCAGTTATTTATATGACTAAAGCAAGGAGAATGGGAGTCTCAAATTAAGCCTTTAGAACCAAAATGTTCAAAAAGATCAAGGGAGGGTCCTGAAAATAGCGTTAAAACATGTTAAGGTGTTATGAATCACTCAGTGCCCATTACTGGGTGGAAGCCGTCTGCAAGTGCTTCACAGGCTGGGCATGGCTAGGGGACATCTAACAAGCAAACAAGTGTGCCCTTTAATACGAGGACTCAAGAAAGTCGGCAGAGACCTAAAGAGAAAAATTAGAAATAGGTACTCCATAGTTGGTTGCCTAGTCTCAGTGATGAACAATGTGGTGTGGCTTGCAGAATGTGATGGAGATTACTGATAAAATGATACCAACAGAGTCACATTACAGGGAAAACTATTTTATACTCTAAATGACATTCTTCTGCCATGTATGCTCTTAACGAAGAACAGCTCCAGGGCTGGTTTGTGAAAGGGCGGAAAATTGGTTCACAGCACACAATTACTTTATCCTGTATGATGAAATAGGTATTGTAGTGTGAGACACACAGCACTCAAGTGCATATGTTTTGTGAAAAGAGAACGGTTTGCATAATGCTTGTCAGAAGGACAATATAGTATGGCTTTTTTTTGTGCTTATTGCATATCCATGTCAGCTTAAGAAATGTATATCCCAATTGATAGCACTCTATGTAGAAAATCTATTGAAAGCTCCATAATACCACAGTAAGATTTCATCATTCACTACTCACCTTGATTACCCCATGGTATTTCACACATCTGTTTAAAGGCCTTTTTCAAAAAATCCCACGTTATTGCATTATTTACAAATGGAGAACATTCAAGACATTTGCTATTCTTCCAATTTTTTAACTGTTATTTACTGATGTCTGATTTTTTTTAACCTGGCTATACACCTTTTTCCATTAGTTTCAATGAGAGGTCAAGCAAAATGACGACCTTTTACTGGCTAACTAAAAAGATTACAATATGCATGCTTTCGAGGCAACTCAGGCCCCTTCTTCAGGCAGTTTTTAAACAAATGTGATACAAACTGTCTGAAGAAGGGGCCCGAGTTGCTTCAAAAGCTTGCATATTGTAATCTTTTTAGTTAGCCAATGAAAGGTGTCATTTTGCTTGCCTTCCCATTGCATCCATAATGGCTAATATGGTACAACATTTTACCATTAGTTTCATATATTTGTAAAATCATTTATGTCCATTACCTATGTTTTATATATAACCTGTATAAATATATAACAAAATATGTAATTTTTCAGGGTCCCTGGAACCTTTCCTACTCTGATTTAAGTTAATTTGCATAAACATTTTATTTATATTTCAGATTCAAAGTGTTTTTAATGTATATCACTGAAGTAGTTAATGGCTGTAGCTGGTTTCCAAAGACACACACCTTTTTTGAAGAAAATGTGGTTTATAAATTTCACAAAAGTATGGCATAGTTTGGTTAACCATGTTGTTAACATGTTTCTTCCTAAAAGGTGAGAAAAATATAATGTTGGTTTTCACTGACCAGTGTGCTACCACAGATTGTTGATAAGTTTATTAGCTCTTATCAGCTTCTCTCACAAATGCTGCAAGCTGTGGACTGCCAACTAGTGTCATCAAGTGTTATCATAAATGCACTAAAAGCTTTGTTTCAAATGATAAGCCTGTCATTGATATCTTTAGAGCCCTCTAGAATTGGGGGCTTTGTGATTAGAGATAGGCGGATGTTGCTGAACATAATTACCTTAAGAGGTCGTACTATACATTCTTACAGGGCTGCCTTTTTAATAAATCAGTTAATGGCTTGCGGTATCTAGTTTAGTATTCATTTCTTACACTATACAACTAACACCATATGCCATTTTGCGGAGCTTATTAATTCTTTGCTCTGAAACCTCTGACCTTTCTCCATTTATGCTATAAGCAGTTTTCCACTACCATTTAAATATGGAATCTAAAGCATAGCCTGAAATGTAAAAGTAAAAAAATCTTATCAGTTCATTTTTAAATAAAAATGAATACAGATACATTTTGTAAGAGATTTTCATACATATAATGGTTGCAAATGTTAACTGAACTTTTTACTAATCAGAACGCTTAAATTGAATTTTGTGTCTCACCCAAAAATATTTGTCCGTGTCTCATGTGAAAATGTTTGTCATTATATTGTATAAATACTTTAAATCTTAAATTTGCAATCTAATGGCACAATCACTAGATGCCAGGCAAAAATCCTAGTAAAAGACATGCAGGAAATCAGAAGCAACATGGGTGACAAGATGTTAAAAATTTGGGGCACCAAGAAAGTTCCAATTGTAAATGTGAAAAGATAGTTTTCTAGCAAAGTAATTTCTATAAACTATTTAATCTTTAGATAAAATGCACCTCACAAATCACCAATCCCCCACCCCACACCAGGCCACCACACTCCAAGAAGGTGTTTTCATGTAACATTTATAAGATGAGCTTCAAGGACGTTTACAGGAGTGAAGAATACAATTCTAAATTTTCTAACACTAATGTTTCAGATTTTTGCTTTTACATTGAATACCAGTACTCTTCACCTCCATTTTACAGGGCATGAGCAGGTATGATATTTTATAAAATTAATACAAATTGCTTCACACAATTTCAAGTGACAAACTAACATATACTATGACTGATGTAGAAAAAACTTAAAAAAATACCAAACTTATTCTTTAAAAAAGACATTTTTAAGTGTAGTTATCAGAAACAAACTATAAAGCAGTATAAATATAAAGGTCAATAAAAATATCTTTTATATATACAAGAACTTGCTTAGATTTTTTAGATACAGAGGGAAACCGAATGAAGCATACTCATTTAGAGCAACAGCAGAGTTTATAAACTAATTATTTCTTAAAACTAGAATCCCTGAAGCCTACAGAAAAACTCGTAATGCTGGGCCACCTTAAATTCTTTCGCACCCCTCCATTAGTGTCTTTTGTTTTGCAAATGTGTTGATCAGCACAAGCAGCAAACAGCCTGCTATCCCATTCCCTACCGATGCAGCTGAAGTGAGACGCAAAATTCTTAGAGCTCAAATCTGTTTATTGTGGTGTGAGGTGTCTTGAGTTGTATCGGGTGAATAATATATCGTCATTTGGAATACATACATTTCATGTGTGTTCCGTGTCTACAATGATCTGGATAAATGTAGGATGAAAGGAAATGCAAGGCAAGAGATGTTGAACACATACCTAAAACAGAAACTTTTTTCATGTTATAATAATAATTGATAAAATGTTAACGTGAACAACAACATTTATTTATATAGCACATTTTCATACAAAAAATGTAGCTCAAAGTGCTTTACATAATGAAGAATAGAAAAATAGAAGACACAGTAAGAAAATAAAGTAAGTCAACATGAATTAACATAGAATAAGAGTAAGGTCCGATGGCCAGGGAGGACAGAAAAAAAAACAAAAAAACTCCAGACAGCTGGAGAAAAAAATAAAATCTGCAGGGATTCCAGACCATGAGACCACCCAGTCCCCTCTGGGCATTCTACCTCACATAAATGAAACAGTCCTCTTTATATTTAGGGTTCTCACGGAAGGACTTGATGATGAAGTGAATAATGTGCGAAAACTTAAGTTCAAATATCAAATAAATACTTTCACAAAAGGTATAACAAAACAAGTGCACCTTTATTCAAGAATATAACCAAAGAAAAAGAGATTATTCAATTTACATGTTGCTGTCAATATGTAAAAACTGGAGCCAAGTTATCAATTACATAGCTGGTTTAGAGGTAAGAACTGCTGCTTCTAAAACTAAAGGTTGCAGGTCGTCCCTGTTTTTTCCATTTTGAGTAGTGAGCCGCTATTATTATTACTCTTATATCATAAAAAACATACATTTGATTTGAGTCTGTAATAGCCGTTGTAAAGTTTTGCTACTTGTAAAAGATATCACTGAAGGGAATCTGAAACCATTTGCTGTGGTTAAATGAACACAGTATTTGATTGGATATTTGAGTCCTCATTCCTATCAATATGCTGTGTTGAATATTAAAAGCAATAAAATATTCTGTGACCTGCAAGAGGATGAAAATTTGAAGCCTTACTTCATAGGACATGAATTAATTGACTTTGAAGTTGAAGTTACAACATTGACTAATGCTTAATTTAAGATTTTGGTGATGTGTAATTCTGTAGCTACTGTGTCCCATCAGGGCTATGTCTGGACACCTCTGGTCCAAGGAAAGTCAGTGCATCCTGTATGAGATATGTTGATCCCTAGCAACAACTTACATATTTCTATTATCCCAAATCCCATTATTTACTATACAGTGTAATTGCAAAAAGCAGAGAGATTTACCATTTGTAACATCTGCAAGAGTTAGATCAGGAAAATAATAAAGCAAAGGCATTCTTTTAGAACAGTTTGATGCAACATGTATGTTTTGCATGGCACCAAATATCCTAATTACCGTAGATCCCGGAATACAAGCCGAGAATTTCGTCCTAGATTTTTGGCTTGGAGTTTGGGGGTCGGTTTATACAACGAGTATCATTTCAGATTCAAGATTTCCAGTGCAATGCCGGTTTTGCCGATGAATACGGAAGTAAATAATGACGAAACCACAGAGCCATCTTTCAGATGAAGAAGTAACTTTGCATGCCGGTACTTTAAATTAAATAAAGAATTTATTCAAAAAAGTGTTTTAGTAGTTGATTTTATTAATAAAATTTATAATAAATTATCGGGAAGTTTAAAATAAAATTTTTTATTTTGATTTACGATCCACATCTTGCGTTACGAAACGGATGCGGTCACGTGTATCCGCTTGCGCGATTGTAAACAAACAACCGAGAGCATTAGTAGCGTCAGTCGGAGCCCAGATACATGTGTTTGTGGATGTAATGTCGAAACGAAGATGGACATTGTGTGGAAATATCTCCTCCTCCTCCCTTCCTGCAGCCCAAAGATGTCAAATTAAATGGTGAGTACAGTATGAAATTGTTTCTAGAATAGAATGCCTTTTACTGTCACTATACGCATCTACAATGAGATTAAAAGCAGCTCCTTCAGTGCAGAAAAAAGTTCTGTATAGGGCTTGTATGGTTGTTTTTTAGCCTTTGCATAACACCGTATCTGCGGCCCCGCTTCTGCTTTCTTTCCCTCCTCCGTCTGTGTCGTCTCCTAGACCCGACAACAAACCACGGAGAGCCCGCTGGTCTCGCTATGTTGTCTGGGATGTTGTGCGTGTGATTAAAAAAACACTCAAAACAGATGTCTATAAGGTTCTGAATGGTGTAGCGAATGTTCGCCGAACCGATCGTGCACAAACAAGGACAAAAAAAAAAAGTACAAAAACAACAAAAAAGTGCACTGAAAAGGAGAGCCTTGATCCGCTGCGACCATGCGCGCCGCCATGCTCCTAGCCTAATCGAAGTAGGCTAGGCACTTTTTATAACTTTTTGGTTAGTACATTAGAAAAATTATTGGTGTTTTTTATTATGAAAAGGTTAAGTAAGTGTTGCAATGGGAGGTTCGGAACGCATTATGGGTTAGCCTTTGCGAACGAATTAAGTTCGTAAGTCAAGGGTCCACTGTATTGCGTATTTAAGTTAATCAAATTTATAACAAGTCTCCGGAAATCCACCCGCCAATGTACCGTATTTGCGTATATAGTTTCAACACAAAGGTTCCAATTTACCAAACTTCTCCGCAATCACTTCCTGGTTTCCATCAAAAATGTCGGCAGTCTCAAATTCTCGCCGATAAACATTATAAATACAGTAATCCCTCGCTATATCGCGCTTCGACTTTCGCGGCTTCACTCTATCGCGGATTTTATATGAAAGCATAACTAAATATATAACGCGGATTTTTCGCTTCTTCGCGGGTTCTGCGGACAATGTGTCTTTTTACTTCCTGTATATGCTTCCTCAGTTGGTTTGCCCAGGTGATTTCATACAAGGGACGCTATTGGCGGATGGCTGAGAAGCTAACCAATCAGAGCACGCAGTTAAGTTCTCCTGACTGAGAAGCTAACCAATCAGAGCACGCAATTGAGCTCCTGCGTGCTGAATGCAGTGTTAACCAGGAAGTCTCGTCTCACTCATTCAGCATCAACGTGTTTCGCTGTGTAAAGAGTTGTGCTCTTTAGTGTTTATCTTTGTGCATAGTCAAGCCCTTCATTATGGCTCCAAAACAATCTGCTACTGCTTCAGGGGCCGTGCCCAAGCGCAAGAAGAAGATGTTAACGATTGCCGAAAAGGTAAACGTTTTGGATTTGTTGAAGGCTACGATTCTTTTTATTTAAAAAGTAGGAAAGGAATATAAGATCTACGGCTGCAGTGTCCTTTTAACCAGGGTGCAAAACGAGTTGTAAGTGGATGTAATAAGGCAGTAGTCTGGATGGAATCTGCTTTAGGGATTTGGATTGAAGACTGCCAGAAGAAGAACAACGGCAGTGCTACACAATCGCCTGAAGTGGCTCCTTTACAAGGGCTGTAACGCTCTCCTTTGTTGTGCAGTAAAATAAAACTCATTGTTATCGGACAAGTCATCGTGACATTGTTAGTGAGTAACCATAATTAATTTTCTTCTTACAGTGCTTAGTACATGTACGTATGTTTAGTGTCACTGTACACACATTTACTGTATACTATTTTTCTTGCATTGTACGTATTTATTGCTGGTGACCTGTCTATCGTAATGGCTGTAACATATGTGATATCGGAGACACTCAATATCTTTAAAATAATATTTAGGTTTTACTGTATATAAACAGTGTGTTTATATACAGAATTTCAATGAATCTTACCTAATATCTAAGAGAATACAAAGGGATTATGCTGTATAACTCTGCGGGGAATATTTATAAACAGTGCGGGAGAGTTTATAAGGGCTTAAAATATATAAAAATAACCATACAAACATATGGTTTCTACTTCGCGGATTTTCACCTATCGCCGGGGGGTCTGGAACGCAACCTCCGCGATCGAGGAGGGATTACTGTATACCCGAAGAGACACCTTTAAGGAAATTTAGAAAATTTTGCTTGGAGAAGGGGGTCGGCTTAAATACCGGTCATCGGCAAATACATGTAATTTAGTAGGTAGAGAAGGGGATCGGCTAATATACCGGGTCGGCTTGTATTCCGGGATCTACGGTATCTACTAAGCACTGAAATCCATAAATATTGACAGTTTAAAAAATCAAAGAGCATACCCAGATAATGGAATTCATTGCATTTGATGACAAGTTCTTTATAACTGGTTAGTGTAGATGCTTTACTGGGGCAGATGCTTTACTCTAGACTGCTAAATTTAAATACATTAGTTTTAAATGTTGCTCTACCAGAAATCACCAAAGTTGTTCAATGTCTAAAATATTTCCTTTTACCATTTCAAAATGTTTGTGAAAGACTAACAGGTTCTGTTTCAGTAATCACCAGTGGGATAAATTTGGATTGACACATCTGTGTTTTACACTCATTCTTTGTATTCTTTGGTGGAAAAATAGCCATGTTTCTCTTGGCTTCTTTGTAACGGTAAGGTTTGTAGGCTTGATGACCTTTAGTCAAGTCCAAGAAGTCATGTTAAGAAAAGCAATGCTTTACAAGATTGTCTATTAGATCATTTCACTAGGACAATTTTGATGAGGACAGGCCATTCAGCCCAAACAAAGCTTGCCAGCCTTATCCACTTAATTCTTCCAAAATAACATCAAGCCGAGTTTTAAAGGTCGCTAAATTTCTACTGTCTACCACACTACTTGGTGGCTTATTCCATGTGTCTATAGTTCTCTGTGTGAAGAAAAACTTCCTAATGTTTGTGTGAAATTTACTCTTAACAGATTTCCAACTATGTTCACGTGTTCTTGTTGATCTCATTTTAAATTAACACTCTTGATCCACTGCACTAATTCCCTTCATACTTTTTAATACTGCAATCATGTCACCTTTTAATCTCCATTTGCTTAAACTGAAATGGCTTAACTCAGTTAATCATTCCTTATAACTCATCCCCTGTTGCCCTGGTATCTTTAATAAACACTTGTTTCAGCAATTTCAAAACACTTAGGCTAACGTTAGGCCAGAATGATCGAGTAACAGCTTCCATATTCCCACAGGACCAGGGATGAAGTAATGTCTTATGATCTCCAATAATAAATTATGGGAGCTTAGCTTCTCTTTGTATTGTTTTTTAGATCATCACATTATAAAGAACCTGATGTTCAATCAGTCAATCAGAATTGCTGTCATGATTGCCATGGGGCTGTAGATGCCATATGGGCTGAACAGGCATCCGGGCCAGAAGAGGAATGTATGTCTAGTATCCACTGTTGTACCGATGCAAATTTAGTATGCATTCTGTGCATGACATGTTTTGAAACAGTCACAAGTACGTAGTCTTATGTCTCAAATGGGACAGAAGAAGTGTGTTTCTTTGTGCATTTTTCTTCTGTTTGAGCATGCGGGAGTAAAATGTCAGTGATTGATCCACACAATCTACAGCATCCATTCTGTTATTGTAGGCTACCACAGCACAAGACTTAGTGACTTCCTTATTCTCCCTGATACGAACATTGACAGTTGCTGCAATGTGAAAGTACTTAGATGGCTAAAGTCTTTGTCTATCCACTTGATCGCAATCACGTTGCCTTTTTGCCACACACCTACTTGCACCACAGTGAACCTTCAGGCAACAAATTCACCAAGTATATCATGATGGTTCAGTCATACAGTGTCATATGCATCAGTTTTAGTATCCGTGTCAAGCGTCTATGACCATTCACAAAGTCCTCACTAACGCTTGATTCAACTAATGGCTCCGTTTTTGTTTGTTCTGGTTGAAGGCTACACCCCCCACTCATGAATATTGATGAATTACCTTAGAGTGGCAAAACACATAAAAAAATATTCAAGATTTTTTGCAGCTTTATGTTATTTTATCATCCACTGAATAGCAACAGAATACTGAATTATTCAGGCTTACTGTAATTACACAGAATTCTGAGCCAGAGTCATGCTTTGGATTAATGCCAAGGAGGTTAAGTAATGATCAAGCCAGTTTTATTCAGACATTACCTTCTCCTAGCCCCGCCCCTTCTAGCTCATCCACTATAAGAATCCTGGATGCATGGAAAGAGGTGTCTATTGATATCAGAGCCATTTACGGAGCGCCAGTAAGACAACTCTCAGTTCTGCAGCTAAGAGGCTGTGAGTGTTGTACTGGACTTTTACCTGGCCAGAATGCTGCAATAGAAGGACACTATGAAAGGAGGCATAACCCGGCCGGGATGGAACTAAAACAACATCTTTTACAAAGGGATAACTTAATGGATAAGATGGGGACTTGGTGTATCCAGGGCAGTTGCTCCCCCAGTATGATAGACACAGTAAGGACACCCACAGAGATTTATGGGAGTTGTAGTCTTGAGGGACAACCCTGTCATGGTCTTTAGGTGCCCCAGAAGGCACTGCAGGGAGAGGGACTCCCTGCTTCAGGACACTTCCATCTGGCCTGAAAGTGTTTCCATTGGACTATGCCCTGGTACTCCTGGGTCTGACATAAAAGTGAGCCATCCAGTTTCCTTCAGTGAGTCAAAGTCAGGAGGAAGAAGGTAAAGCTCACATGGAGGAGGAAAGGGAGGATTGTGGATTGACCTGTGTTTGAGGTATTCTCAAACCTCAAATCTATTTTGCACCTTGGACTGTTTAGTGTGGTGTGTCTGGGGTTTTGGGGTTCAGTGGTGTTCCCTGTCTTTTGTAAGGTGAATACTTTGTTATTATTTCACCCACTTGTACAGATGCCTGGAGGCATGCTTTTTGTTGGACTTTGTTCAATTAAATGGGATAACCCAGTTGGTCTTCTGAAAGTATTCTTTTACAGCCTATTATTCCTGCATCCAGCCCCAATGTACATTAAGTAAGGTTTCAGAAAATAAAATATAACAGTAATAATTTCTAAGGTTTTTGTTTTTCTGCTGTGTCCAGATGACTTGGTTTAAAGTAAAGTTCCCAGGCTAATGAATTTCATTGAAGCAGCAATTAGAAGATAGAACATCATAACTGGCAACCTGCCAATGTGAGGTAGCTGTTGTTTTTTTCAATCTGTTATTAAAAGAACATTCTACACAAAAATGATAATATTTCATTGGACTTACTCCATGTTATTTGTAGTGATGGCTGAAAAAAAAATTAATTAATGTTGTCATGGAGAACTGAGATATAATGGACTTAAAAGGGGACAAGTGAGGGCAAGCACTGAACAACAGCAAATAATATTGCAACTTCTATGAAAAAATGTCAAGTTAGTCATGTCACATAATTCACGTCAGTTATCCAGTTGTATGCTCATAAATCTAATCTTTTGATTTGATCACCAACCATCCCCTTTCAATCATTGGTCAAGAGCCCTGCATTCAGTTAGCAGTATTAATGGTTGGCTACATCCTTACTGATCAAATACCTGTATATGTGCATTAGGCAGTTTCTGCATGCTTTACACATGTTTCTCAATCACTGCCTCCACTTATAATTCCCTTTCCATAGGATACCTCTTTGAAGTGGTCTTTCTGGAATACATTAGAATAAAAAAGGTGTTTATATATAAAACATAGAACTATTCCAACCACTTTATCACATGTAAGATTTATCTAAAATGGTTACTTTATGGATAGTGACATTAACTCTCACTTCTATCCTATAAACTGTTTTTAGAAAATGCAGGGGCGTGTCCTTCATACCTCTAATGTTTTCACCAATTAATTGTAAATAAATCCATCCTTTCTGCTTCATCCAGTTGTATGATGACAGTCAGTCAGAGTTTATCACTATAGCTGGGACTGCAAAATTACGGACCATCCCTGGAATGGACAATAGTCTGTCACTGGGAAAACAAAATGACATAAGGTTAACAATGGGTAAGGCTGAAAAAGGGGGGGAGAGGGGGGTACTTTCCTCTCAAATAGTTTATTTCTCTAACCAATAAAGTTAACCTAGAATTGAGGCAAATTCAAATATTCTCTTACACAATTCTCCTTTTCCTGCTATCAACTGTCTAATGTGTGTGCTTTCTGGCAAGTAGTTTTCATAATTGAAGTGAAGAATTTTATGTTTAGTTCCCCAGCCACTGCTTTAGTCTTTTCATTGCATAGTAAATTTATAGTCAATCCACATGTTTTTCTTTTTACTAAAAAAAAGCTTACTTTGAAAAATTTCCCACAAGTCCTATTCCATCTGTCTTTACCTTCCAGGACTTTAATATTCTTCTTTTCCTATCACATTTTTGATTGATTAAAAAACAGAGGGTTGAATTTCAATGGCAAAAACCTTAAACCAGTAACAACTCCAAGCAGAATGTGTGGATAAAGTTGATACCAGATAGGGATCAGAAATGAAAATAGCCAAGCTCTTATTCATTACAGTGCATTAATGCTGCAGATAATGAAGTTCCTCACTACAATAAATTATAAGCAAATACAGAATGTAAAAATATTCCTTTCTAATAAATATTAATTGCCAAGACTAAATGCTGTGCAATATTATTAGACTAGTATTAAGTGTCTCATATGCTTTTTTCTCTCATTTTATTACATTACTGTAAGTCAACTGCACATTTTGCATATATGAAATACAGTACAAAGTGCAATCCACATAGGAGCAACTTAACATTAAAATTAAATTATGATAAATTAAACACTATCTCCTAATATTCATTTCATTACAGTTATAAATTGTACACTTTATAATATTTATTTTTATAAGCCTATTTTTTCTATTTTAAACACATTAGCAATGGCAAAATAGTGTTCTGTTTTATTAAATTCTAAGACCTGTTTCTAAAATTTCAGACTCTTTAATCTCCAGTAAATAGATAACATACCATCTTCAGATTTAATAAAGCTACTTTATAAAGTGTTGTGATATGTTTTAAAATAAAAGCTCACCTTTTGTAAAAAATTGCTAAGTTAGGTCAGTCTTACTATTGTTATTAATATGATTCTCTGTTGAGAAAACCTTAATACACCGATGTCTAACAAAAGTCCATCCATTATCCAACCCACTACATCCTAACTACACGGGGTCTGCTGGAGCCAATCCCAGGCAACACAGGGCGCAAGGCAGGAAACAAACCCCAGGCAGGGCGCCAGCCCACCTCAGGGCACACACACACCAAGCACACACTAGGGACAATTTTGAATCGCCAATGCACCTAACCTGCATGTCTTTGGACTGTGGGAGAAAACCGGAGCACCCGGAGGAAACCCACGAAGACACAGGGAGAACATGCAAACTACCCACTGCGCCACCATGCTGCCCAATAAAAATCTTTATTTATAATTTATAAGAGTGATTTAACTGGTAATCTCAAGTATAAAGTTCCTGTTAGTTTTGAATGAATTGTTGTTGTTGAAAAGAGAACATGCCGGAGAGTTGAGTTTAAATGGGGGAAAACTAAACTAACTATTCACTATGAAATATTAAAGGTTAAAATAACAGAATACAATAACACAGTCCGTCTTGAGAGGCGCTGCTATTTCTCTAAGATTATAAATAACAATGCTAGTAATCCCAGAATCTTATTCTCTACAATTGACCATCTGTTAAACCCAGGTAACTCAAAGGAATGCCTCCAAAATAATTCCAGTGAAACCTGTGAGGGTATTGCTGTATTCTTCAATCAAAATATTAATGATGTTAGAAATAATATAGTATATCTCCCAAACACTGCGGATCCTTCTGAGCCCCAATACTCCGTTATAAACAAATTAAATTATTTCACCTGGATAGATTTACATAAAATAATTTCTCAACTGAGACCCTCCACCTACGTCCTTGACCCAATACCAACAAGTTTTTTCAAAGAAGTATCGGACGTGCTAATTGATAATATTGTTGACATTGTAAACTCGTCATCAGATACGGGGGTCTTCCCAGACTGTCTTACGAGTGCTGTAGTTAAACCCCTACTGAAGAAAAATAATCTTGACTCCTCTGCTTTTGAAAATTTTAGACGTATTTTTATCCTGCCTTATTTTAGAGAAGGCAGTCATTATGCAGTTAAATAACCATCTCATTAAACATGCTTTTCTTGATCAATTTCAGTCAGGTTTCAGAACAAATCACAGCACAGAAACTGCACTCGTTAAAGTAGTAAATGACTTGCAGGTAAATGCAGACAGAAGCCATTTACCTGTTCTCATCCTCTTAGATCTGAGTGCCGCATTTGACACCATTGATCATAATATTCTTAGAAATCGCCTTAGTCAATGGGTGGGCCTCTCTGGCAGTGTCTTAAAATGGTTTGAATCTTACCTGGCAGCTATAAAATTCTTTGTTAGTTGTGGTAATTACAACTCAAAGACACATGATATCCTATATGGTGTTCCACAAGGCTCTATCCTGAGTCCGCTGCTCTTCTCAATCTACATGCTTCCGTTAGGTCAGATTATCTCGAGGCACAACGTGAGTTACCACAGCTATGCTGATGACACACAGCTGTATTTATCAATAGCACCTGATGACCCTGACTCTGTTGTTTCACTAACACAATGTTTCTAAATGGATGAGTAATAATTTTCTCAAGCTAAATAAAGAGAAAACAGAAATTTTAGTGATTGGCAATAATGGAGACAATTAGATTATTAGAAATAAACTTGATGCATTAGGATTAAAAGTCAAGATGGAGGTAAAGAACTTAGGGGTAATTGTTGACTGTAACCTAAATTTTAAATTGCATATTAATCAGATCACTAGGACAGCATTCTTTCACTTAAGAAACATAGCGAAAGTTAGATCTCTTATATTATTGAAAGATGCCGAGAAATTAGTTCACGCTTTTGTTTTCAGTCATCTAGATTACTGTAACGCACTCCTCTCAAGACTACCCAAAAAAGACATAAATCATTTGCAACTAGTGCAGAATGCAGCTGCTAGAATCCTAACTAGGAAAAGAAAATCCGAGCACATTTCTCCAGTTTTGATGTCACTACACTGGTTACCTGTGTCATTCAGAATTGACTTTAAAATACTGCTTATGGTTTAAAAAGCCTTAAATAATCTCGCTCCATCTTATATATCGGAATGTCTGACACCTTATATTCCAAATCGTAACCTTAGATCCTCAAATGAGTGTCTGCTTGGCCGCCCAACGTCACTTTCACATTCGACTCCAGATAAAAATGTCACTTCCGGTCTCCTGCTGATGACATCACTTCCATCACACCAACAATAAAATCACTTCCAGTCTCCCAATGATGAAATAATTTTCGTCAAACTGTTGTGACGTCATCTCCTGCCACATCATTTCCGCCAGCCATCTTTGTCCTTTATAAAAACGCCATTTCACTACTTCACTTTGTCAATTGCTTTTTTTAGTCTTTTGATAATTTTTTAAACTATTTTATTTGCTTTGTCCACTTGGCAATATACAGGGTCATTCCCCAACTCTTTGTTTGTTGTGGATATCATCTTTATTACACGACAGTAGTTTCATAATTAATAAAAGATTTTGTTGTTAATTGTTATGTTTTTGGGTTGGAATGTTTGTATTAATTTAAATCAAGCAACTGTAAGTCACAGCAGGCCTAATCTAACCCGTTCCTTGGTTCAGTTTGGAGTAAGGTGTGTACGTGACATAGCCAGGCCAATTATTTTTTGCTTTCTATGTCCCTGAATTAGTTTAACTGGATATTTTGAATAGTAATGCAGTGTATAAAATTTTGGTCTATGGAAAGTATACATTTTGTAAAGAGCCTTTAAAATCACACAATGGGAGGCATCTGTTTTGACCAATTGTCAAGTGGTTTTAAGACAACACAACTAACTTTCATAACATCATTAATAAAGACATAAGAATAAACAAAACAAAAAAAAAATAAAACACACGTTAGACCAGAGCCTTTAGGCAGCAGTCTTGCCTGTTCATGAAGTGATTATTAAAACTTATTAGAACATAACAGTAAATCTCCTCTTTTGTGAATACTAAATCTTGTTAGGAGTGAAAGATAAAGGATACAATACTATAATCAGTTCCATTTTCTGTGAGGAGTTAGTGGCTCCAATCTATTATTATCATGGCAGAACTGACCAGATCAATGAGTAGATAATGAAGCCAAACTGTTTCACCAAGAACAATATCGCATGACACTGTCATTCTGGACAGATATAAAGTGAGATTTTAATTAAAAAGTCTAAATGGACTGGGAAACAAAGTAGCAATTAAACACCACCAGTAGGCTTCCATCCAATGGACAGTGTTTTCCAGTCTAAAACAATGATAGCTTGTATATACAAAAGTGATTAGGAAGTCATTTTGCAATGTCAGTATTCCCAAAAGGTTATGCTATAATTAGGTGGAACTACACAGAGATGTTAAAGAATCCTGAGACTGCAAATGGCTCTGTCATGAATCACTGTCAGCACAGTCCCATTGTGATCTACCCTTGATAATCAGATCTGGCAATTGATAAAGTCATCCGTCTTGACCCACAATTCATTACACTCACTTGACGATGAACATTAAAACCTCATTTCTCTTTTTTCAAATCTCCTGAACCACCTTTAAAAATATAGCATCACTAAAGTGACAAATAACAACCACAGCTGCACACATTAACAACACAAATAAAATCTATAGCTTTTAAAATAACGAGGGCTTTATTAATGACTATATAACTTGAATTGTGGTTATTAAAATTCAGAAGTATTGAATCCATGAATGGTGTGTGCCATATCAAACTATTTCTAATAATGCTGGCAAAAGCTACAACTCCAAGGAGTACAAGGTGTGAACTGTGATACAAGATTAAAGGAGCTGAATCTTTCCATCTTCAGCAATCAGGTGTTCAGTAGTATTTAATCCTCATGAAGGGAATTAATACTAAATGCTGGTTGTGAGCCCTGCGGTGGGGTTGGTGCCCTGCCCGGGGTTTGTTTCCTGCCTTGCGCCTTGTGTTGGTTGGGATTGGTTCCAGCAGACCCCCGTGACCCTGTAGTTAGGATATAGCGGGTTGGATAATGGATGCTGGTCGTGACTTGATTCTGTGCTCTTTAACAAGAACATTGGAGCATTGGATAAAACCATGGAAAATTTTTGTGCCATCTTACTTTGATTGGGGGCGGAGTGGTGGCTCTGAGAGTAGGGATCTCCACTGGTAATCGGAAGGTTGCCAGTTCAAATCCCATAAATGACAAAAGTGACCCTACTTTACCCCTGAGCAAGGTCCTTAACCTGCAATTGCTCAGTCCTGGGTATGATGTTATTCTGCATCCAGCCCTGCATATGCAGGCTCTCCAAGCTGCAAGGAAACACTTGGTGGTTGGTGGCAGAACTTGCACTCCAGCCACCATAAAAAACCTTGCACTGTCCATTCCAATCTAAACTAGTGTGGCTGTACTTAGGTCTTAATCTGGGATCCTGAGTTGGTTTGTCATGTGGTGGGATGTGGCAATGCTCTTTCTTTAATTGATCCTTATCACATGTCATTAGTAAATATATTTAAGAGCACAACTAGAGGAACTTCAAATCAAAAATATCATGAAAATGTTAGGTGAACAAGGAATGGTGTACTGTGTTGGACTGATGGATCTGTTCTTTTTCAAAACATGTAACAGTGAGCTGGCCTAACAATTCCAGGATGATGGCTTAGAATTCTGGCTTTGTTGCTGTCTGTGCAGATTTACAGTATTGTTGAGGCCTACATGTCATTTTGTGTAAGTACTCCAGTTTTTTTGTAATATCCTAAACATATGCAGGCTATGTTGATTGGAAACTCAAATTGGCCCTGTATGAGTATGTTGCTTGTTCCTGCCTTAAGCTTCCAAGGTAGAGTTTGGTCCCCCAAAACCCTAAATAAATAGGTAGATTATCAGGCAGCCAATCCCAAACAGCTCTTTCTACAAATAATCCAAGTTTTTGCTGATGAAGTAAGATGAAGCACAAATTGATGTGATGCTTCAAACCTTTTTTTAACCTTGAATATTCAACAAGGTGACCACTAGTTCAGCTATAACGTAAATCAAGAATAGTAAGTATAAACAAGTACAAAAAAAGATATGAAGTGACATCGATAGCTTAATACATAATACTAGAAATTGAAAAAGGCTCAATATGTCATCCACTCCACACCAGTCCCAGACGTCCCCAACTCTAGCCCTCTGAATAAAGAAAAAACATGAAAATGCTAAGAGAACAACACCCTGAAATATCAGCTCTTACTGTAATAAATAAGCAGCATAGAATTGCCCCCCTGCCCCTCCCCAGTCATCCTACTCATCATTGACCAAGAAAAACTTATTAACAAAGTGAAAATGCAGTATTGCATTGGGAGGAAGAAAATAATGCAGTCATCTGGCATAAAGCTTAAAAGATGCTGACCTACTGTTAAAGTAAGCTTCATGAACCCCACCCATGCAAGTATTTTGAACTAGCAGTGAAATTTAAAGTAAACAGAACACTTCATGTAAGTAAAAGTAAAAGACTGGCTAATAACCTTGCCTTTCATAGCACAATGTGGCATTCCTTAATACTGAGAAAGCAAATAAATGAATAAAACCCAATCGACAGTCACCTATTCAGCGAATTGCTTTAAAGGGTAAAAATGAGATCAGTTGTTAAACTAGGAATGGCCCTTTATACTGAAATAATTGAATTGCTTGGATAGCATCTGCTGGTGAATAAACCATATGATGGGAATCACCCAGGTGAGGCTTTGTGGGGGAAAGTAGAATTTAATGGAGACCACTTTCTCTTACACTGTTAATAACCTGGTTCACGGACTTTCTTATTCTGACAAGTCACCGTGATAAAGTCTCGACAAATCCACCTGTGACGCAGTGATCCTGTGAGCTCATTCAGTTTCTAGGGTGAGAAGCTCAGAACTGGAAATCAATTTGACCAAACCTTGGTCAAAAAAGAAACTGAATCACTTTTCTCATTACCTTCGAGAAAAGTCTTAATTCTTATATTTTTCTGCTGGCACCTATTCATCTCTTCAGCCAGATCTCAATCTCCATGTCATAATGTAAAAAAACATGTTTATTTTATGCAGCTTTGGTAGGCTGCATTTCACATTCTGTCATAAAATCCCAACATGTGAAATTAAACATGCATTGCATTATGTTCAGTATTCATGTGTATTTTATGTTTCATTGTTGTTTTTGTTAGTTTTAAATGATGACTTTTCATATCTTTATGTTATTTCAATAAACTGGTTATTATTGATTGTGTACCGGTCTCTTTATGTTTGTGGGTGGTTCTCCAAGAGGTGATTTCACCGCACCTGAGCCCTGCTTCTGACCATTTAGCCCAGAGAAGAAGACACTCAGTTAGTGTTAACATCAGAACAATGTAGATGATAACAGGCTATTCAGCCCAACCTATCCTATCCACTTAATGCTTCTAAAATAACATCAAGTCAAGTTTTGAAGGTATATAAAGTCCTAATGTCTATCACACTTTCTGGTAGCTTATTCCATGTGTCTGTGGTTCTCTATGCAAAGAAAAACATACTAACGTTTGTGTGAAATTTACCCTTAACAAGTTTCCAACTCTGGCCCCATGTTCTTGATGAACTCTTTTTAAAATAACAGTCTTGATCCACTATACTAGTTCCTTTCACAATTTTAAACATTTCCAACATGTCTTCGCTTAATCTTATTTTTCTTAAACTGAAGAGACTCAGCTCTTTCAATGTTTCTTTGTAATTTGTTCCCTGTAGTACTGGAATGAGCATAGTCGCTCTTCTCTGGATCTTTTTCAGTGCTGCTATGTCCTTTTTGTAAACTGGGGCCCAAAACTGCACACAGTACTCCAGATGAGGCCTCACCAGTGCATTATAAAGGTTGAGCAGAACCACCTTGGACTTACACTCCGCACATACAATCTAATATTTTGTTAGTCCTCCTAATGGCTTCTGAACAGGTGATATTGCTGAGTCAATTTCACATTTTACTCTAATACTTTACATTTACTTACATTAAATTACACCTGTCACAAATCTGCCCAAGCCTGTATGCTATTCAAGTCCCTCTGTAATGATTCAACAGATTTGAGATTATCTGCCAATCCACCTGCCTTGGTATCAGTCTTTCCCTTAATAATTCCTTCTATTAACTCCTTCTGCTGTACGTATTGTTTTTAGATATTTTATTCTGACTATGTTTGCTCTATCTTTGAATTCTGTTTCTGGATTAGAGTGTTGGGACTTGTTTGCTTTAAGATTGCATTTTAGGCAACGCCAGTCTCCTTTTGTTATTCTCTTTTTGTTTGTTTGAAGGATTTGTGTTGCCTTTTGGGGTTTTTCTATAGTTATCCCTCTTGTGAGGCATTTTGAAACATTTAAGTTTATCTTTTTAATTTTAAACCAGCAGTTTTACTTTTCCTTTTTGGGTATATTACAAACAATTATTATAATTAGCAGTTGGAGCAAGCTGAACTGGGTAAGCCTCTCCTGGGCTGGCTAGCAAAGGTGCTGATCTGCTTTACTTGCTTCTTTTGGAGGCCTCACGTCCATTTTCCCATATTTGCCACTCCATTTTGTGACACATTGACTTCTTGGCTGAGATGTGAGATCAAGGGCTAAGACTAGGTAAGAGCACATGTTTCTAACAACAGGGTATTAATTGCAAGCAAGGGTGTTAAAATTAGAGTAGGTTGGAACATAACAAAGAGATTGGGTGTCCAATCTTTAGCTGCCATCACAGACAAGACATCACGTGAAATCCTCTCGCTTTTAGTGTTTCACATTCCATTCCCTCTTCAAAGCATGACTCTTCATTAATACTTCATTAATAAAGATTTTTATCTGAAGGCCACTAAAAGTTATATATCAGAAGTTGGTACCTGTTAAAATGTTGATCTGGAGTGTTTGGAGTACTGTTTTATATTTGTCTCGATATGATTTAAACTTTCTAGATAAAATTTCACTGTAACTGTTAACAGATAACTTAAAATTGTTTCCTATTCTCAACTATGCCTGGCCAGAACCAGTCACAAGATGAACTTGAGGTCAGCTAAACTGAAAACGTATCTACCTTTTACCATAACCCCCTTCCAAAACAAGTAGAAATGATGGGTAAAAGGTTTGAGAATATAGGTCATGCATTATCATGATTGGCTCAAAGGCACACAGCATTTATATGGGGAAGGATCTGGCTCCTTAACTACGAGGCCCCATGGGTCGAAGGGCTGTAGTTAGGAAGCATGAGGTTAACATAATACAGGGTCCACAAGCACTTCAGAATTGCATCCTTATCCATCATGTTCATCTAGAGATCATGTTGGACCAAAGAAGTGAGCAGCTACCTGATATCTAGGCACATTGTGTGTTCTGTGTCTACAAAAATCTGGGTAAATGTTGGATGATAGGAAATGCAAGGCAAGAAACACATAACTAAAGCAGAAACTTTTTTCACATTATAATAACGACAAAATGCTGATGCGAAGTGTATAATGTGTGAAGAGTGAGGACCAAATATCAAATAAACACTTTTGCAAAAGGTATAACAAAACAACATGCCTTTATATGAGAATAAAACCGAAGAAAAAGAAATTATTCAACTTACATGTTGCTGTCAATGTGTAAAAACTGAAGTTCAAATGTCAGTTGTATGGCTGATGTAGAGGTAAGAATGGCTGCCATTAAATCAAGAGGTTGTGGATTTGATCCTGGGTTTTCCCCGCATTTACCATTATGAGTAGTGAGCTGCTGTTATTGTTACTATTATATAATTAAAACATTTGCTTTGAGTCTGTAACAGCCGGTGTAAAGTTTTGGTACCTGTAAAAGATATCGCTGAAGGGATATAAGTAGACACACAAACACTGGTGAATCATGTCATCTTGTTACTTGAATTGTATAAAAGAATATTTGTTTTGTTATACCTTTGCAAAAGTGTTTTTTATATTCCAGTAACCACTTGAATGATACCAAATCTGTCTCTGCTTCTGTCATACACGCACGCACACACACACCCATGCATGAAAACCCAATTATTTGAAAACGCTATGTCATTTGAACATGATCTGTTATTTGAACATAGTTTTTTTTTATCTTTCCCAGTCTACACGATATGGTGCATGGTACTGAGAATGCAAGCAGACTTCTATTTGAGCGCATACACCGTCAGCATGGCACTGCCAGATCTAAATACTAGCATGGAGAATGACACGCATACTGAAGTGAGTTCAGCTGCAGGTGGAAAGTCCCGTCCCACCTTATGCTGCCAAGAAGAGTTGTGTTGCAGTGCAGCAGTTTATTATCCAGCAAAGGTGACATGAAAAAGTTGTCTGGTATTACGGTGCTGCCCAGAAACAGCTTTATGACCACAGTCTCAGAAAGTCCTTTTCCCATCGAATGGGTGAGATCTTTTCCTAAATAAGAAGTAGCTTTGCACAAGCACATGCAAATCTGTCATATTTCACAAGTTCTGCACAGGTGTCTTTGTTGTCAAAGCACAAGTGCCGCATGATAATCTGACACTGGTCATGGGGTATTATATCTTTGATTGCCTGTACAACAAATAGTTCTGAGCAGGCGTCAACCACAGCACCAACTGTGGTCATTGCTACTCTTGAGAAAATAATGAGGATAAACGCCATCAACTCGGAGAGGGTGAGGAAAGGTCATTGTACCACATGAATGTGACTTAGAGAATAAAACAGAATAAAAAAAAATCCTAACTTTTATACGTATCAAAAATTTACAGAGGGTGTTAGAGACTCAAATCAAATGTATGTTTTTAATATATAATAGTAATAGTAATAGCAGCTCACCACTCAAAACACAAAATGCAGGGAAGACCCGGGATCAAACCCATAACCTCTTGATTTAGAAGCAGCCATATTTACCTCTAACCCATCCATGCGATTGATAAATGGACTTTGGTTTTTACATATTGACATCAACATGTAAATTAAATAATTTCTTTTTCTTTTGTTATATTCTTGAATAAAGGCACACTTGTTGTGTTATGCCTTTTGTGAAAGTATTTAATAGTTGAACTTCAGTCTTCACACATCATACATTTCATGTCAACATTTTATCAAATTTTACTATAACGAAAAAAGTTTCTGTTTTAGATATGTGTTCAACATTTCTTGCCTCGCATTTCCTGTCATCCTACATTTATCCAGATCTGTGTAGGCATGGAACACACATGGAATGTATGCATTCCAAATAACGATATACTATTTACACCTATACAACTCAAGATACCTCACACCCAGATAAACAGACTTGAGCTGGGAGAACTTCAGGTGCATTGGCAGGGGATGGGATAGCAGGCTGCTTGCTGCTTGTGCTGAATGACACATTTGCAAAACAAAGACGCTGATGAAGAGGAGAAGGAATTTAAGGTGGCTCGGCATTAAGACTTTTTTGTAGGCTTCGGGGATTCTAATGTTAAAATACTTTAAATGTCCCAAAATAAGTGTGCCTCTAAATGGGAAATTAAACCATTAACAGTTGATGAACTGTTAAAATATTTACTTATAATGAACAAAAAGCTCCAAAATAGCAAAATTAGGCAAAAATGAAGGCAGAAAAGCTTTGCTTAAAATGGAAGCCACAGTGAACGAATCCCAATTGTAATTCAAATAATCAATTTTCAAAACAGAAACAATAAATTAATAATTCAGAAAATCAATCATCACGAGTAAAGCAATCTTTAAATGTCAGACGATCAATGAATAGCCATGGGACTTGCTTCCCAGCCTGAATTTATAGGCTGGGGCTGGTGCCTTAGCAATGTTGCAAGGAAGGTCTCACCTCTTGGGGTTCCACCCACGAGATACAAGAATCACCAGAGACCAATAAAACTTATATGGGTACTGAATAAAAAAATATTAAAAATTACACAAACACTTTAAACATACTGAAAATAAACAAGACAGAAAAAGGGAAACTACACATAAACCAAGAAAAAAAAAACCCTGGCTAAAATATAACACTAGTGAGAACAGCAGAAATCTATCCAGGTTGTATGGGGTTTTTGCTATGCCAACAAAGGTTTGCTTTGTTTTAGGTACAGTGTAAAATGTATAATATTATGAGTAAATAAAAGTGTGAACCCACTGCTCTGCTTACTGTCAGGGTATGAGAGGGTTAAGTGAAATAGTGAATTTAACAGTGCAGTCAGGTGTAATTCACTCCGCTGGTGACCACAAGTGGAGCTGTAGACTGCAGCTGCACATGTTTGTCTGGCTGCTAAATGTGACTTAACAGAGCAAAGGTGTGGAGATCCCCAGGTTTATACCGAAAGTCCTAAAGGAAGGACTGGCTCACAAAGGTAAGATCTGGCCATTTAGTCAAACTTTAATGTATAGTATATAGTATGGTGTCTACCATTTTTAGCATTTTCACAAACATTATTAATAAATTGTAACAGATTATTAAGCAAACAGCTTATGTGTATAGGTGGTGAAACAAGAAAGGACTTCAAATGGCAAAGAGGAAATGGTTCAGTGTTTTTGCCACTGCATTCTACTCAATACATGCAAATTTATTTAATCTCTATTTGGTGTACAAACAGGCTTTTCTGTAATAATCATTACAAGAAAACCACTTGTTCTTATGTTTTCCATCATATCACCTCTTCTTCTTTCAGCTGCTCCTGTTAAGGGTTGCCAAAGCGGATAATCTTTTTCCATCTCTTCCTGTCCTCGTCATCTTACTCTGTTACATCCATCACCTGCATGTTCTCTCTCACCACATCCATAAGGTTTCTCTTAGGCCTTCCTCTTTACCTCTTACCTGGCAGCTCTATCCTTAGCATCCTTCTCCCAATATACTCAGCATCTCTCCTCTGCACATGTCCGAACCAAATCATATCACTATGTTGAAATAAAGAGTAGACTGCTAATTTTTGCTCTCGAGGTCTGAAATGATACAAGTCTGGCAACAAGATGCTCTCCAAAGCAAGTCATTAACAGACAATGATGAACGGTTGAAGCATGGGGAAATGTAGACTAGGAAATTATCCAAAGATTTGAGGATTTCATTGCTTTAGGGTTTTAAACCATGCATGAGACAAAATGCAAAATTAATATCCAACAACAGTTTAACAGTTTAGGTTTGGCACACAAACAATCTTTTTAATATAACTAGATCTTTCACAAAATATGGCTTAGACTTTGTTCATTAATAATGTAGTGTTTGTATTTTTCTGTTTGAACAAGCCTATATCTATAACAGCCAAAGATATGCAGACACTCACAAAATAATATCATCTAACAAAGAACAGCAGTCTCAAATAACCTGAACTATCCCACCTTCACTAAACAAAGTTGAATGCAATTTATACTCACTAGCAAGTCTATTTAGTGTCATCATGTTTGTCCTTGATAACCCTGTACCTTATTAACATTTATAAAGTGAATAGAGAGCTTTCTGTTATCACTTTGAACAACAACCATGTCCTTATAGAACAACAACCTTGAATCTGGCACTTTTTCTTGAGCAGTGAATATATTTCAGCCCTGTTCAATTTAGATACGGCAGTTGAATAACATCAGAATGAACGTCAGAGTGATTTACAGTTGCCAGCTGTGCTTTTTTTTTTAAAACCAATACTCACACACACACACACATGCACACACACATACAGAGACAGAGAAAATGACTTCAACTCTCTTTTCTGCAAAAACAATAGCACATCAAACAGTATGATGCTGGATGAACATTACTTATAATAACAACATGAATACATTTAGTTTTTTTATACATTGTACACTCAAAAAATTTTAAATGTGCCAACAGACCATTCTGCTGAAGAAGAACACATTTAAAGACAATGACATTCCGTCATTACAGCGGCAGACCACAGAATTTCCCAGAAAATTAGGAAAATGTAATATAAATGTTAGAAATAAAAAAAAAAAATGCGATTTGGTCCTGAAATGCTGCCTAACAATTGGGATACAAGACCATTACTTACAAAAGGACAGTAAAGACAATAGCTACCATGATCAGATCAGAACAGCGTTTGTTGCTTAATACCAAGGCAATAACAGCACACTAGGTAATATTAACATCTGGAGTGGTTTAAGGACCCATTATGATTTTTTTTTCTAATTGTTCTAATTAGCTCAGGCATTTTGTAACTGTCAGGAGAAAACAATAGTTGAGATCACTGTTACAAATGTTTTCACCTTTGGGACATCCTTTATTACAACTAGCTTGAGAGAAAATACCATGTGTACTGGTCCCTTTGCCATGGGAATATAACAAAAGCAGTGGTTCTTAAAGTTTTTTTTTCTTAACCCAATTTTGCCTATTTCTTGTCTTTATGACTCATAACCACTGCAAAACATCTGCCTATCATTGTGTTGTTCCCCCGAACATGTTTGGCTGGGGGGGAATGCCCCTCTTGGAGAATCGCAGCAAATCGTCATTTCAGCTTTCTGCAAACCATTTGTGACATTTTCTCATTCACTTCAATGACTCAGTGCGACTCAATTAGAGATGTCTCAGATGACCCATACTTTAAGAAACAATGTAATAAACTAACAAACAAATAAATTGGACTAATTTGCAAAACATACCATAGTTAGGAAGCAAATCAGTTTGTACCAATCAGTATAGAGATAAATCTTTAGTACACATCTATCTTTTTTATATCGAAAAGACCCAAAATAGTTCGATTCTTATTGAGAACAAAATAAAGTGTATTAATTGTCATTATTTCATCATTGGTAATGTGCTGGGTACAAATGGTACAGAATGTCTTAGCTAAACAAGCAATCACAGATAGAACCAAATTATGGATTCATCCAGAACATTTTTCCCTAACAGTAACACATCTTGAAGTAAGTAGGAAAGCAAACAATTATATGTCTCACTTTTAAAATTGCTTCTGTAACCCCAATGTTAAAAAACTCTGGTCTTGATGCTGACAATCTTAACAATTTTCGGGCAATTTCCCACTTACCATTTCTGTCAGAAGTTCTTGAGCATGTTGTAGCTTTCCAACTCACCAACTACTTAACTTCTAATAATTTGATGGAACCCTTTCAGTCTGGTTTCAGGGTGTAGCACAGCTGTGAAACTGCTCTTCCTCAGGTACCCAATGATTTGCTTACGGAAGCAGACTCTGGACACACCAGCATACTGTATTAATTCTGTTAGACCTCAGTGCAGCATGTGACCCTGTCAGTCATGACATTCTACTGTCCAGAATGGAGAACATGCTGGGTATCTCTAGCACTGCCCTGCAGTTGCTCAAGTCCTATCTGACTGACAGCAGATCCAGCTCAGCGCCAGTCACACAAGGAGTTCCTCAGGGCTCTGTCCTCGGTCCTCTACTTTTCTGTATTTGTATGCTTCCCCTTGGCCATATTTTTCATAGCTTTCGACTGGGTTATCATTTTTATGCAGACGATACTCCACTCTATTTCAATGTTAAAAGTGGAACTTCATCAGAGCTTTCTCAGCTCACAACCTGCCTCAGTGAAATTAAAACCTGGATGGAACAGAACTCTTTAAAATTAAATTGCAACAAAACTGAACTCCTGCAAATTGGGACTAAAGTGCAACTTAATGAAATGAGCTCCTTCCCAGTCAATCTTGGCGGTTATCTAATGAGACCTGCCTCTACTGCAAAGAATCTTGGTGTCATTTTTGATTCCACCCACATAAAATCACATTAAGAAACATTCTTACTTTCACCTCCGTAACATATCATGTGTTCGCTCCTTCCTCTCCTTTTCTAACGCTGAGAAACTTGTCCATGCTTTTATCACATCCTGCATGGATTATTGTAATTCCATACTGGCAAGTGCCCCTTCTAATCTTATATCACAGCTCCAGCTTATTCAAAACTCGGCTGCAAGAGTCCTTACATGAACCAGCAGCAGCAAGCACATAACACCCATCCTGCTTCGCCTTCACTGGCTCCCTGTGTCTTACAGGATTGAATATAAAATTCTATTAATAACCTACAAAGCTTTAAGTGGCCTCACACCGGATTACATCAGTGACCTTCTCCATCGCTATGTGCCTGTCTGCCCATTAAGTTCCTCTGATTCTGGCAATCTTGTTGTGCCCCACACTAATCTACACTCCATGGGTGACAGGGCCTTCAGCTGTATAGTGCCCAGACTCTGGAATGACCTACCGAAATTAATTAGATCAACTGACTCCAGGAATTCTTTTAAAAAACAACTCAAAACTCATCTGTTCAGGAAGGCTTTTAGCTCTGCCTTACTTTATTACCCTTCTCTCAGTTTACCTCCATGTCAAGATGCTCATGTAACCTGTGTGTGTGTGCTAGACCATCAATGATGTTGTCTGTTAGGCTTTTGTTTCTCTGAATTTACTATCTTACTCTTCTTTATTTATTTATCTGGTTTAGTACAATTTTATATACTGAATACCCTGCCGTTCTTTCTTAAACTCTGTGAAGTACCTTGAGCATGGGAAAGGTGCTATATAAATAATAATAATTATTATTATTATTTCAGCCCTTGCTGGAGCAGCAGCAAAGATAACTGGAGAGCCAGCCACCAACACTACAGCACTACTAGTATACTATTAATATAGACATGACTAAACAAAAGGGACGTAAAAATACAAATACAGTAATAATAGTTAAGACACCAAAGCACAATCAATTTGCAAAGTCCATCTTGTATTACTGTACTTTTCTCATGTTTTCTATAATTAATACGCAATACAAGATGAACGAAACAAACACACCAGCCCGACAATGAACTATTTTTTAGTTGGATTTCATCCTTAATTGATCTAGGCAGAAAATAAACTGTTGAAAATGTACAAAATGGATTGATGATGTGAATGAGAGTTCACTCCTGACATAGACTACAAAAATAAACAATTCACCACGCCAGCAGCCGTTTTCAACCTTAAAAAGCTCACTTCTAGAATTTTAAATGACATTTCATTCTACAGCACATTTTCAGACCTGAAAGCAGCTCAGAGTACTTTACAATAATAATATCTAAACACAATTATGAAATAAAGTAAAAGCTAAAGAACAGTTATTTATAACAGTAAATAATCATAATGCCCAGCTAATAACACAAATTATGGTCAGACAGACAATGAGGACAGGGAAATAAAAACTCCAGTTGGTGGGATATTCGAGAAAATAAAAGCCAAATGTCCACTCAGCCCGCATGGGGTTTCCATAGTCCATGGATGTGTCACTATTAACAGGATACTCTTGTAGAGTTTTGTTCATGTTCTCAGTATCACATGTGGCTGCATACTTATGCCTGAAGGCAGTAACACCTCTGCCATGTCCTGGAAAAATAAAAAAAAACACAAGCACACACTAAAAGTATTGATTAGTGGCCAGCCAATAAAACAAAAAATAGAATTTAATTTACTGAAAAAGGAACAACTTCCTTCTCCCCTCAGTATGAAGCAATGCTACTGATGTCTTAAGTGATTGTGAAGCCAGATTAAAGAGGTGGGTTTCTAGTAGCTCTTTAGCATGTTCGTTTGTGCCCCCCACCACACCCCCCGGCATATCTCTAATTGGTAAAGTATTTCAGATTTTTCATGCGTTGAAAGAGAAGCTGCCTCACAACTTATGATAAACTCTCGGACTACTGAGCAAGCTGATGTAAGAGGATATAAGAATTCGATACGAATGTAGGTGGACAAGCACTTCAAAATATAAGAAGGTGTTAGATTGTTTAGAGTCTTACATACAATTGAAAGTGTTTAAAAATCAATCCTAAAGGTCACAGACAGTCAGTGTAATTGGGTTAAGACTTGTGAAATATGCTCAGAATTTCTTTTTAGTTAAAATTCTTGCTGTGTTGCGTTATGGATTGATTGCAGCTGAGTTATATCTTTTCAGGTATTCCTGTTAGGAATGCATTGCAATATTTTAGATGGCTAAAGACAAAGGTCTTTATTAACTTTTCACCCACTTGCAGTGATATAAAAGATGTAACTTGAGCCATATATTTTGAAAAAGAATGCAGTCTTAGGTTGAAGTTTAGCTCGGAATCTCAGTGATTCTACACCTTTAACATTATTTGTAAAGACAGATGGACTAGTTTATTTCTAAGATCCTAGCCTTTCTTTTTGCTGCCAATAATTAAAAAAAATCTGTTTTTCCTTGTTAAGTTTAAGGAAATTATTAAACAAAGGGCACAATTATGGGTTTACCTGGTTAAGGTTACTAGATTTCCGGCAAAAGGAGGACATGTCTTTCTTTTTGGCCTCTTATCCTCCATCTGGCAGGCAAGCTAAGAACCTGGAAAAAATCTAGCTTTTGCATGGCGCACCAGCACTGTTCTGTTAAAAGGGCTAATGTAATGGTGCAATGCCTTGTGCAATGGCACCTTGCCCATAGTTTGGACTAGGTGCACCTGTAGTCATAATAGAGCGACCAGAATGACAAGAAAGAGACACAGGCAGAAGTGTCTTAGAAAAAAAAATGTAAAAGCTGTTCATTATAAATGTGCTGATCCATGGGCTTGTACCACACAATATATTATTAATAAAATCACAAATTAAAGTACTGTTATAAATCATTATAAACACAAGTTCTTGCCTTCTTTACCTCAAAATTGCTCAAGGCAAAGACACTTTACTGAGCTTCTCCACAAGTTAAGACTAGCTCACACTACCAGTTCACACGAATACCTTGATTCTCAGGACTTTCAGAGGATTTGGTTTGTAAGCACTGCCTGTGATGCCCCTTGTGCTCACAGCGTTGGCACTGCCTATTTTCCAAGATGTCGCAAGTCACAACTGAGAAGTAAACAAGTGTGAGACTTACTAGACAAAAAAATAGCAGGTTAATCCAGACATGGAGAATATAAAATGCATTCATAAAGTGCCTACAGTACAATTAAATACATAATTGCAATAAATAAATATCATATAATATTCATGTATAAGTCGGGTCTTGAAACCCAAAAAATCTATCATAAAATCAGACCCCAACTTATAAGCCCGTTCAAAAATACGACATTTAATATTTTTTTTACATCTTCCTGCTTCCTCCAATCTCGTTCCAGTTTCTCAGATGCATCAAATTTTGTGGCAGCAGCACAGCTACCAATTTCTTTTGCCACTTCAATGGCTTTTAATTTATAACCAGCTTCATATTTTCTTCTGGTCGAATGCTCCAATGTAGATAAGGGATGCTTTTGTGATAAAGGTGTATGTGGGTGTGAGATACAAAAAACACAAAGCAGTGCAAACGTCACTTCAGAATAATTTGGGTATTACCGTTTGGTCATGTAGGCACAATAGAGAGGAAAAAAAGGCAGTGTGGTCTGTGGTTACTCTCTCAGGTGGGTATTAGCATATCATAATCTCTTGGACCAATAGCGTGAGTTTTCCGCATTCAACTTATACGACCGACATTATAAAATACCGGAAATTATATGGTAAAATCAAGCCCAGACCTATCCGCGGGAGAACTTAAATGCAAGTATACAGTATACGGTAATTCATAAAATTCAGCCATAAAGCCTAAGTGTTCCAAAGTGTTTTAAATCCCTAATTTAATTAACAGGTTAAAATATAAATCAGAACGGTCAAGTCACAAATGTTCTTCCTTCTTACTCTCTTTCTTAGTCCTCATCAGCACCCATGGATATGCCACGGACGCGAACCACTACATCCCTCCAATCCAGCACCTCAGTCAATATCCATGGAGCTGGAGCTGCCATCTTTAGGTCACCCCAACTCTTAGGGCCTCATGCTCTCTCCTGGATGCCTCTACGTCAGAACACTAACTTTCCACCAGCTCCTTAGGCCTCTCTCTTCTTCTTGCTAGCTCTTCACAGCTCCTCCAGTACTCCATCCTGTTCTCTGTAAACTTATCAGCAGTATGCTACTGTTCAATGTATCCTCCAAAGTTTACCTTTCCCAAGCAGCAATTGCTTTCTTTCAGTTTGATTCTTTCCTTTATTTCTTCTCTCTCTCTCTATATATATGCCCTGACCACACTCCCTTTTCTTCTAAATATCATGCTTAGCTGGTGCTTTTTGACTGTTCTGCTGTTCTTGGCCAATCATTAATCTGCACTAGCGCACGCTGGCACATGTGCACACAACACCAACACACACTACGACATGGTGTGCCACTACTAAAGTGGGTTGACACCCTCTAACTCAGTGGCGTACTTTCTTTCCCCTCCAGGGTCTATCAAGCGTATACAGCAGATTCAAGCATTTCCCAATAGCAGCTGCAGCGTCTGTCTTTCCCGGGTCCTAGCCCTAGCTTAACCAAAGAACTCTGCATAACTTTCTTCCCTTTCCCCTTCTTTCTATTCTTTCCCTTTCACTAAGCCTGCTCAAGGCTACAATATTTTTAGAACATTAGAACACTCTAGACGAGAACAGGCCATTCAGACCAACAAAGCTCGCCAGTCCTATCCACTTGTTCCCTCCAAGAAAACATCAAGTCGAGTTTTGAAAGTCCCTAACGTCTTACTGTCTACCACACTACTTGGTAGCTTATTCCAAGCGTCTGTCGTTCTTTGTGTAAAGAAAAACTTCCTAATGTTTGTGCGAAATTTACCCTTAACAAGTTTCCAACTGTTTCCCCGTGTTCTTGATGAACTCATTTTAAAATACAAGTCTCGATCCACTGTTCTAATTCCCTTCATAATTTTAAACACTTCAATCATGTCACCTCTTAATCTTCTTTTGCTTAAACTGTAAAGGCTCAGCTCTTTTATTCTTTCCTCATAATTCAACCCCTATAACCCTGGAATCAGCCTAGTCACTCTTCTCTGGACCTTTTCTAGTGCTGCTATGTCCTTTTTGTAGCCTGGAGACCAAAACTGCACACAGTACTCAAGATGAGGCCTCACCAGTGCATTATAAAGGTTGAGCATAACCTCCTTGGACTCCACAGATCATGCTATATAACCTAACATTCTGTTAGCCTTCTTAATGGCTTCTGAACACTGTTGGGAAGTTGATAGCTTAGAGTCCACTATGACTCCTAAATCCTTCTCATAAGGTGTACTCTTGATTTTCCGACCGCCCATTGTGTATTCAAACGCCCATTGTGTATTTTACTCACTAAGCACACCACACCAACAGAAGCTGATCCCCTCACTAGCCCTTGCAGTGTTTTAGATATCCTCATGGAATGTCTGCAGCCAATCTGGATTGTACAACTCTCCAACCCCACCCATAGGGTTAGACTGTATGCTGCCAAATTCACATAGCTGCAATCAATCTCCTAATGACTGCTCCTATATCAATGGGAGTCACAAATCCTCCCGTGCATTTATGCATGCATTAATGCAGAACAGATCCATGGTCCAGTCTCCTCTACTGAACACCTTTCAGGTTAAAACTCTCTCTGAAGTATCTCTGGACCCTTGCACGGCTTCTCACTAACCGGCATCTCACCTGTCACTCTCCTTCAAGAGGCAACAAAGCAATGCAAGGGTGTTAGCCCCTCTCATGCTCACAAACACATGTCCACCCCCTCCACCCATGGAGCACTCCAGTGTAGCTGTCCAGCCTCTCACGCTGACACAATGTGCTGCACCTGGGTAGCCACCCACCCTTCTTCCCTGCATTCCATGCTGCACCGTACCTCCTCCTCCTTTTGAGGCAAGTACAAACTCTTTTTCTTTCTGTTATACGGAAAAGTAAACCAACACCCAGTCACACACTATCCCAGATAGATGCTGTGGAATGGACAATTGGGGGAGGCAGCTTGATGGCTGAGGTCTCCAGTATTCTAAACAAATCTAAATCATATTATTTGATATCATCTACTGTTAAATTCTGCTCTATACTTGAAATATTTTTATTTTATTATTATACTGTATTGAGGATTACTTGTGTTTTGTTCTGTGTATTGTACTGTATTGTATTGATCCCCTTCTTTTTGACACCCACTGCATGCTCAACCTACCTGGGAAGGGGTCTCTCTTTGAACTGCCTTTCCCAGGGTTTCTTTCATTTTCTCCCTACAAGGGTTTTTTGGGAGTTTTTCCTTGCCTTCTTAGAGAGTCAAGGCTGGGGGGCTGTCAAGAGGTAGGGCCTGTTAAAGCCCGTTGCGGCACTCCTTATGTGATTTTGGGCTATACAAAAATAAATTGTATGGTATTGTATTATATTGTAATGATCTTCTCCCTGTTTTCCTTTCTTTTTCAAAAAGTTTATTCCTGATAGGGCAGGAAAAATCCCTGAATTTGTCTGTTTTACTGGTTCTTATCTGTCCTTAATCACTTTAAATTAAGTCCTTCAATTCCATGTTGGTATAGCTAAATGACTTATACACAAAAAATTAGAGATAATTCTAAAGGTACATAGAAACCCACCTCTAATCTGGCTTCACAATCACTTAAGACATCAGTAGCATTGCTTCATACTGAGGGGAGAAGGACGTTGTGACAATTAAAGTTTTATTTCGGCCATTTCCTTTGCAAATATTGACAGTGAAGCTTTGACGTTCATATGCTCGTGTACAAACTGACTCCTATAGATGCATGCATGCATGTTCAGGTGTCTGTTTGATACTAAATATAACACATAATCAAGACTTGCAGCTTAGAAGAAATAAGATATGGTGCAAGCAACATTTTCCAAATTAGGTGATTTAAAAAGATTGTCCAGGCCATTATTCTTTTTAATTTATAGAAATAATCTAAATAAGGATGCTTCTAGAATGTGTTTTAAAGTTTTGATGACGCCACGATACACTAATGGATATTTTTAAATATTATTTTTGTTACAAGGGTTTATTTTGTATGAAAATATAATAAATTGGTACTTTTATTTTTAAAGGACTGCCTTGTATAAGGTTAAGACAGGAAGAACTTTTATTATGAAACACAATTTTAACCAGAGGTTGTGGAGGGTAGAGAAAAAGTAGTGATAGATGAATGAAGCCCCATGAAGCTTTTCAGGCGTCTTTACAATAGTGACGGAAAAAGATACAAATCTTCAAATCTTTGATAATAGTGACATGTGGTGGTTTACAGAAAACATAGCAGCCATGAACTCGACACAGCCAGCGGAGGAAGCACACACACAATCCCTTGCTGATTGCATAGTTTCAATCAGACAGGTGCAGTAAAAGCCTGAGAACGTTCATTTTGATTTGATGATAATCATGTTGTCATTAAAATGCTGCAACAAATTTACATGTTGGTATGAGTGACAATTTTCTACAATAAGCAAAGATTTGTTGCTATTACAATAACCATTTAGCCCCACACCAATTCTCTTTTAATTACAATGGCTTCTTTTACATTGCTGTTGTCGTACTAGTTGGAATTCATGCAACTTTGGTAAGCATGCCGTTTTCCTAGGCTGCCCTGTTGCTGGCTCTGAATAGGCTTTTTTGCATAACAGGATGCCAGCAGATTCTGATGGTGACTCATCACCAACTTTTCAGCACCATTACCACGGCACTAAATAATCCATTGTCATGCTCCAGCACAACAATACAATACATTATAAGCCATCACTAATTCATAATTAGGTAACAACTTTTTCATGTAAGGTTAATTTTGATATAAGGCAATGTTAAAGATGCATATTTTCCTATCAGTATTTGGGGAACAACTACACTAAGAAGCAAAGAGAATCATAACAGGATTTAGGGAATGTGCTTGAGGAGCTGGGTACATAAGAGGGTTTAGAGAGGGTGCCTGCTGTACGCTAGAGTATTAATGACACGCCATAAGTTCCAGCACAGAAGAATAGTATGGCATGGCATTTACTTTATTATCGGATACCAAATTCCACACTTTTGGTCTCCATATTTACTTTAACATCTCTTCTGTTTAAAATATGAGCGGAAGTTTCAAAACCCCTTTTATAACATGAGGGACAGCGTGAAATGTTAAAGCATGGGATGATGTTTCGACACAGTGTGCTTCATTAAAGCGATACAAGTTTCCTGAGCCTTGGTGTCAAAGTCTAAGCGTTTGAGAAAAAGAAGAGGAATAGAGGAAGTCAGCTTTTTTTTCTTTTGAAAACCAGCCTGTTAGGTGTTATATGAAAAAAAAAAACGTAAAACTATTAATGTAAGCTTTTTAGACATTTTTGGGATTACAATGTGGTTGTGCATTATTTTGGAGTTAAAAACTTTCAGGACAAATCAATTTCTTAATTAAGTCAAATAAAAATTCTCCCTTTTTAACACGGAAAAGCAACCAACATTGTGGTGAAGGACAAGTCCCATTAGATTTGTGGGTAAAGTAAATTCCAACTCACAATGAAAAAAATCTTTTTTATGCTTTACAAGAATGCTAAAAACAGTATTTGTTTCTTCTGTTGGGACGTACATGTACATTTATCTGTTTGTGGTGTTATTATAAATTCTTGATACACTTTTGCGTATTACATGATATTAATATATGAATAACTATTTCTTTCGAAACTTTGGTTGCTAATTTTTACAAACTTTTCAGATTTTTAAATAGATATACCCTCCTAATGCCATTTTCCTTCAATGACCACACCATCCCTACTACATCAAAAACTCCTACTACATCAACTGGAAAGGCCATTTTTGAGTCCACCTCTGACCACTGTGTCCTGCAGTTGGTGCTCGCTCCCTGGGAATGGGTTCATTAGAGATTGCAGTGTGTTACTTAACCTGAATCTATAAAGATATAATGATACCCTTCCCTATTGATATGGCGGTAAGAAAACACATAGGAGAAGTAACTTAGCTATGTTTAATGTAGGCTTACACTTCAAATCATAGCTAAAATGAAGCTCTTGATGCCTGGTTGAGGAAGGGTAGCCCAAGAACTGGAGGTCAGATTCAGCAGTGTAGAAGGCATTTGGAGAAGCAAGCGTCAGTGACATCATCCATCCCTCTGGGTTGAGCTTCAAAGGACTGGGCTTGATCGAAGCTTTTTTATATAATTTCTATTGGTCAAAAGTCCCAAAAGTCAAGCTTATCACAGCAAACATGGACATAATCTTTTTTAAATAACGCTGCTATAGCACATCAAAAGAGAAACATGCATCAACCAAACATGGAAATAAGTGTGCTGACAGAGAGTGAATAATAAGGAGCACCCTGCAGCTGCAAAACGTATAGTGACTGTTTTAGATTACAACTGCTCTCCTTTACTTCCTTAGAAGGTTGGCGTCCTTCAACATCTGCAATAAGATGCTGCAGATGTTCTACCAGACGGTTGTGGCAAGTGCCCTCTTCTACGCGGTGGTGTGCTGGGGAGGCAGCATAAAGAAGAAGGACGTCTCACGCCTGGACAAACTTGTTAGGAAGGCAGGCTCTATTGTAGGAATAAAGCTGGACTGTTTAACATCTGTAGCGGAGCGACAGGCACTAAGCAAACTCCTGTCAATCATGGAGAATTCACTGCATCCACTGAACAGTGTCATCTCGAGGCAGAGGAGTAGCTTCAATGACAGACTTTTGTCACTGTCTTGCTCCACTGACAGACTGAGGAGATCGTTCCTCCCCCACACTACGCGACTCTTCAATTCCACCCGGGGGAGTAAATGCTAACATTATTCAAAGTTTTTGTCTGCTTTTACCTGCATTTTTATTACTCTTTAATATTGTTTTTTGTATCAGTATACTGCTGCTGGATTATGTGAATTTCCCCTTGGGATTAATAAAGTATCTATCTATCTATCTATCTATCTACAATAGCCAGCCCTAGGAATCGCCACTTATCATTCTTCATGTCTTTGTTAAGTTGTTTTAGGGTAGGCTCAGGTTCTCTGTCACAGGTGCTTGAACAGAGCACAGTGACATTTTTTGTTGTTAACCCTTTGATGCCTACTGCCTACAATCCACCCTTAAATGTTGCTGGGTCTGTGACTAATCCTTGAGGGGCTCATCCTCTAAGCAAAAAGTGTTTGATCCCTCTTCACAGTGCAAACTGCTCCTCAACAGTGTTTATTGAGACATGGGGTGTAATGTCGATCTAGCTCTTGTTTTACTATTTATACTGCGGAAGTGTAAATAGATATTTGTAATAGTGAAAATGACTACAACAACACTTAACACAAATGGATGTATAGCTACATTTAATACATTATTCTTAGACGGTGACCACTTGGTGAAAAAATTCACCACTGGTGTGTGGAGTTCTCCTTGATTTCTTCTGCAGAGGCAATTAATTATTTTTTCATCATTTTTAAGCCTTACTATTAGGTCTCGAGTATTTTTGTAATGTTACATTAAATAGATATTCATATTCTTTAGCATGCTCCAAAATAGCTTTATATTTAGGTAATTCTGTTTCAAAGGTAAATTGTAAATGGAGAGATGGGTTAACTTTTGCTTCTCAATGAATATCCTCCCATATAATCAAAGCATAAGTCATTCCATAATAATAATATTAATCGGTGTATGTGCCTTGACCACTAAACCTGAGGAAGTTAATTCATTGTTTACCAATGGGCTAATTGTTGTCAGATGGAGGGCACACATAGATAGCTGTTATCCTGCATTTTGATATCTCAAAAAGGGTGTGGATCCAGCCAACAGATAATCATTGACTTTAAACAAGGCTTTCTTTAGAACTTTACACCATCCTTTAAGGTGATTGTACCCAGTTATTTTTTTTTTTAAATACGAGGGATATCCAGAAAAAAAGGTTACAACAGCTGTTAAAAATCGAAAAATGAATATATTTCAACCAAATTTACAGGGTATGTTCCAAAATATGTCTTTATTTCTCAACATAATCGCCGTCAACTTCGATGCACTTCTTCAGCCTGGGCACCAGCTTTTTTATACCCTCGTCGAATACGCTCCGCTCCACCTCTGAAAGCCATCCCTTCACCTCCTCATCGTTGGAAAAACATTTCCCACCCAAGAACTCTTTCACTCCATATGTTTAAACCAAAGTCCATTAAGTGTGTCTTTTTCATTGATGGGTAAGCTTGTAAGAGTCCAGAATAAGTATCAACTCTATTTAAAGCATACTGGTGTATGTTTTCTTATGGCAGTGGCCCATTGTAATCCTTCTGCCAGATTTGTCCTGATCCATTTTGTCGGTTAAGTATACCAGTCACCTTCTTTAATAGGGGTCATTGTTCTACTTCTGCAAATGTGGAACTCTTGTTCTCTATTTGTTTGACAATGTCTTTAGAGACTGGTACTTAGAGATAAAGTAAGCAGAAACCAAAATAAGTTTCTATATGAATTTTAAATAAGTAAAGGCAGGTATTATGGAATAAAGTCTAGTGTATAAAACACAAACTTTTACGAAAAGTAAAACATAATTCAGTCAACATATGGAAAAATAGAATGTTCCCACAAACTAGTTATAAATGCAAAATTAATATCCCACATGTAATACAACAAAATTTGCAAACACAACAAAATTGTGTTGTACATATGCAATGAAACATACAAGAAAATATTGAAATTACTGTACAAATGAAAACAAAAATGTATAATAAAATTATATACACAAAGAGAGTATAATCACCAGCAAACAATAGAAACAAAAAAACCTGTGTGAGCCAACTGAAAAAACTATCAGCCCTAGTTATACGCGGTCGTGAACTGGGCCCTTCGTCGCACAGCATTATAATTTTTTATAAGGGAAACAAAATTACAAAAGAAAACCCTTGGATATTGATTCGATAGGAACGGCCTACTCGGAATCACTGTCCGAATCGTAATTACGTGGTGGTGTAGGAGCATTTCTGCTTCTGTCCGTTCACAGTCCATCTCGTTTTCACGATGCTGTCATTTCCTCTCACGATCTCTTCTCAACCTTTCTCTAATCTCGCAGGTTGCTTTGTGGCAATCCAAAGAGTAAGGCAATATACATGGAGCAATGGTTATAAAAGGGGGACACATAGGTATCCAGGCTCTTTAAAGTATAAATAGGGATCACTTCACTGACATGTGAGCAAGCCATGGTACAACTGTGAGACGCGCACCACTCGCCGGCTACAACGTAACAATAATAATTTCCGGAACGTGCTGTTACGTTGTCATTCATTTTACTCATTGTCTTTCTTTCATTCATATGTTACGTAGGCATATACCTTTTATCTTCGGCAATCTCATTCTCTAACCAGGCCTCAGGAGCTAACCAGTGTAACACTGTCCACCACCCCTTTCGTTATTTCGGCACATTGTTGACATCCGTGAGTAACAACAATGTACTAAACTGGAAGGTGGTCTACGCATGATTGGAATTCGTGGACAAACAAAGATCAAGATCTAAATCAAGAGTTCCCAAAGTGGTCGATATTGATCATTTCTCGCCTTTCTCGATTACTGCAACTCGCTGTATTCTGGGATTAGCAAATCCCTGATACACAGGTTACAGTTGGTCTGGTCAAGAAAGTCTGATTCTGTATCTCCAATATTAGCTTCTTTACACTGGCTGCCTGTCAGTTTTCGAATTGATTTTAAAATCTTTTTGCTAGTTTTTAAATCTTTACATGGGCTTGCTCCTGAATATTTATCAAAATTGTGTATTTTACACCAGCCATCCAGAGTGCTTAGATCTTCTGGTCAGTTGTCTCTTGTTGTCCCTCGTACCAAGTGTAAAACTAAGAGGGACAGACAGGGCTTTTGCAGCTGCTGCTCCTCGCCTGTGGAACTCTTTACCTCATCACATAAAGGAGTCATCTACAATTGAACTGTTTAAAACGAGATTAAAGACTCATTTCTATTCACTTGCATTCCGTGACCTTCAGTAATACTGATGGTTTCCTCATTGTGATTATATAACATTACTTCTGTTTATTATTTATTTTATTTATGTTCATTTATTTTATTTCAATTTACGTTATTCATGTTAATTGTATGTTTTTCTTTAATTCTATTATTGTAAAGCACTTTGGCCACAACACTCCTATGTTGTTTTAAATGTGCTATATAAATAAAGTTGACATTGACATATTTGTAAGAAAAGCTGCACATTTCAGTTGTCAGGATTTGTTATTAAATTTGAAGCCCATAGATGAAACTTTATAAAACTGACCCAAAACACAGCCTGATTTGGAAAATTTCTTGTGTTTTACAAATATGTGTAGTTCATTATGTGCTGTGATGTCAATAACATCCATCCTCTTTTTATATCCCTAAAGTGAGCCCCCGAAGACCTGCAGTATGAACACTGGCCACTGCTTTAACAGTGTGATTGTCTGCTACTGGACTGGACACATTTTTTTCTTTAGCTATGTGTCTGTGCCCTGGAAATGACTGGCATACTAGTCCACCATGTTTGCTTCTTGCCTTACATCCAGTTTTGTACCCAGATAATTATTGTCTCCCTGTGACTCTAATCCAGGCAGATTAAATTACCCATGAGAACATGAAGTATTAAAGCTATAGTTTGAACCTTTTTTCAGTTCCTTTTAGTGATTACACCCTACGCATATGCTTAACCTCTTCCTCACTAGCTGTCACTAGACAGCCAGAGCACGATATGTGTGCACGATATTACTGAATAAACAAAATGATGCAGTAATTCTTTTTGGAGTATTAAGTAAGGCAGGTATTTTTATATTACTAAGGTAAGTATTGTATTATGTTACTCATTACTTTAAAAATTAACCTGTCTATGTCACGTGTGTTACTTTTAACATGTTACCCCCAAAATTGTCTTTCAGTTTTCAAACCCAATGGATCGATTTTAGAATCTTGATACCACCACTCAGTTCTGCAGTACTGCTGTAGAGTCACCAATTAATGTAACATTTATTGAATATGGAACACCAAAATATATTACATTTACAGTTACAGTGTTTTCTAGTTTATTCTGCCAACAATTACATGGATTTGTTATTGTTTATGTAATCAGTTATTCAATGATGTGTACCGTTGAGTAAAACCATTTAAGATTACGAGAATATTATTAATTATCAGGGCATGCAGATGATTATTTTCTTTCAGTACAACTGATCATAGAATGCAACAAAATGGCAAACCAGATCCATACATATAATTTATTCAATAATTGTTATGTACTGTATTTTTATGCAAATTCATTGAATGTAAATTAAACATGAGGAAAACTGAACTGTGTTCTTAAATGGGGATGAATCAACCTTTCTGTATTTGCAATCATGAAAAATTGATACACAGCACTGTGCAAAAGTCTTCAGCACTTTGGAAACTCTAGGCAAATAAAGTCTTTGAAAACCGCCTGTATAGGAAACTACTTGTGATCCTTCAAACACAAAGCAGCATCCTCCCTGTTTTTAAGAGACTGGGGAATAAGAGACATTCTCCTCTGTCCTTCTTGCTGATATTGCAATGTTCTTCTTTCTTTGATTTCTCATCTCTGCTCTTTTCCCCATGTACAGCACACTCTTTAATACCGGGTACTGAGGCACTTTTGATTTAACACTGCAAGCTTTCTGCAAAGGTCAGAGGTGGCTTGTTAGAATACCAACCTTCTGTGTCTACAAGTAGAACTCAAAGGAGCTCAGCAAAAATACTTCACTTTGGAAAATTGTTAACTTTTTATTTATTTATTTATTTTTTTTTGTTAACAGCCTGAATCCCCTGGTGAAATTTCAAACAAAAGGCAAGAAAAGAAAATCAGAAAAAAAATCTTGTCAGAAATTATATGACAGGTAGCAGAGAGTTTTTTCAAGCGCCACCAACCCCGTGAATGTTCAGATGCTGCACTCAATTAGCTCTTATGAGGCACTTTTTAAAAATAATTTAATGAAATAGGGCATGTGAGTTTTTTTCCTGCTGTAATGAAAATGCATTCAAGTTGTTCATCCTGGGTTCTTAAAGGAATATTTCACTCAAAAATCATGTCTGTCTTTATATTTTACTTATTCCAGGTAGCTTGTAGTAATGGCCAAGAAAATAATTCATCTCATGTTTTTATGAGAATTGAAACAACAAAGTTTCTGATATAATAGGTGCTTATGGTGACCAATACTGCCCACTGGAAAATGTTACTGCTTAAAAGTTGATCTTTGATGGTTAAACAGACTTAAAAGATATTCTCATTTATGTTTATTTTAAGAATCAACTTTGTCACAGATGCTTCTCTTAAAATTCATTAGGAGGAAAAGCTTTAAACAAAAATGAGTCATGAGATACGTCTGAGGTAAAATAAGTCAAAATTGAGAATTTGGTTTGAAAAGCATGTTACATTTTGTTACATCGCTTTCTGGTCTTGTTTTATTTTCTTTCAAGACTTGATAATTTTTACTTATTATTGGACCAATACCTTTTACTGAAGTGACTTACAATATTTGAGATATTATTGGTTACATCTCTTTTGTTTTTCCAAATTGAGCACAGGCAAATGAAGTGACTTGCCCATAGTTGCATGGTGTCAGAAGTGGGATTTATACACATAACTTCAAGGCTTGAAGTTCAATGTCACGCTGCCTGCCTTATCTTCTAGAATGAGGATTATCAAATTGGAGAGTACAAATATAAATTAGAGCAACTAATAGTATTGTTCAAAATTAAAGACTACAATTTTGTAATCATAATAAAGTGTTTTATTACCACAAACAAGTGTAAATACTTTTCATCAATATATTACTAAGCACACAGTGCAGATACATTCAAATTGCAAAAAAAAAATGTCAGTGACACTACTTGTGCCCATTGTGTGATTTTGCTGAGATCTCTGTTGAAACTCAAGAAGAGACACTTGTAAAAGTACTGTGTTATGTTTTCTTAGAAGAAAAATCTGAGAAGTATGAGACAAAAAACATGTCTCCATTTTATTTTTTTCTGATGTCATTGTTGTCTATGAGAAACCAAAAAAAAAAAAATATTAAGGAGATCTCATTTTTGATTTTTCATTCCTATGGGTGGACAACAGGAAATACCTTCAAAAAGTCCTGGGAAAAAATCTCATGTTATTTGTTTTACATATTTCACGTCAAGTCATCCAGTCATGTGATCACAACGTTCTAAACACATGTATTTTTACTAAAATATTCTTAAATAAACCACTTCCAGAAAATGCCCGCCTCCACGCCTCATTCTTTGGTCAGGTATCCACCCCTTTAACAGCTTATTCCTTGGTTAACATTGCACTTCATGTGATATCAACAAAATGTGTGCACTGGGAGTCAAGTAAAACTAAAGATTGAAAGTTAAAGAAGACGAGTAAAAATATTATTAAGAAGAATATACAGCTTGTTATTATTCATGCAGTTACACAGACTGCTGCTAAACCCCGAGGTACTCCAGTTGTGAATATAAAACTTTCTTCGCAACAATTTAGTTTTATATGTGCCCTCACCACTTTTCTGCGGGACAGTATAGTTTCTCCCTTTTATGTCCTGCTGAAAATAATTAACTGTACCCCATTAGTCCTCAGCATTAGAACTCAAAGAAATGGTATGTACTGGCATCCTTTCAGGTGCACATGAAGGGGTGTAGGAAAGTGTCAGTGGTAAAGGGATAATGCATCTTTGGAGAATTTTGGACGGTGTTACCATGTTGTTATACCACGTTTTAACAACTTTTTATTGTTCTCACATTTTTTGAAGGTGCACTTTTTGAACCATTTAATCAGTGTATTGCACAATAAATTGTACTTTTTTCTTTTAAATTGCACCTCTGTGTCTGCCTCTCCCTGCAGGATTTACCAGTTAAGGGCCAGAGGGCCTAACAAACAGGAAGTGAGTCTACAACTGAAGTGCTCCTTTGCATCTGCGCACATTTCAAATCTATTCATTAAACTATTTTCCATAGGTGGTTTATTTAACAATATTTTAGTTAAAATACATTTGGGCATTGTGAGCATACATCTGGACAACTTGACGTGGATTATGCTACATGAGTGATATAAGATTTTTTCATTGATGTTTTTAATATTGTTTGCTGTAGTCTAGTGATGGACACCATACATACTTATTATATCAGAAAGTCCGTTATCCTTGTTCTGCATAAAAACATGAGATTACCACCACCAATACAAACTACACTGGGTAAGTAACATATAAAAATTATAACATTTTTGGGTAAAATATTCCTTTAAGTGACATATCAAAGACTCTTTGCTTCATTAGCTGTCTCTTATAAGTTTATATCAAGTGAGCATTTCTGAATTTACTATCCTCTTCTCCCTATGAATCAGTTATTTAGTTATTGTCAAAGTTTCTCTCGGCAGTGTAAAAAAAATGGAAAATCTAAGCAAAGGATTAAAACTTGGAGGAGGAGGAGGAATAATAAAATAAAAGTGCTACGCAAACTAGCACTGCAGATGCTATCACTGACTTGTATGTAGCATGGATGGTAAATGTATTGAGTTTATTAGGGATAAGGGAGAAACAAAATCAAAACAGAGAATTCCTTCAGGAAAAGACCAAAGATATAGAGAATTAAATTAGCCCAGCACAGCACAAGGTCCTTTTTAATGTTTTTTATAGGACCGTAACTACATATATATATATAAATATTTGTATAAAACTCAATATTTGCTTATATGAGATACCCTGTAAAGAAGGCTTGATTTTACTTTATTATTTTGTATCAAAATATTTCAAGAAGTAACAGTGTCCATTTAAATTCAGAGTTTGTATGACTTTCTTTTAATGGACATAATCTTTATATATAATACGTTACCGTGGCTGTCTGTTTGTCTGTCCAGGATTTTAAATCACCTGTAGCTCGCAAACCGTTTCAACTATTGACCTGAAATTTGGTACACATATACTATGTGACGTCTACTTTCTGCTTTCGGAGTGATGATTGACCTCCAAGGTTATTCCTCTTTTTATTTTTATTTTGTTTTATTGTAGAATCAACTCTCGGCAGTGGCCAGCAGGGCAGCCGTGTGGCACATGCGTACGGGCCCCATTCTCATTCCCTACCACCTTCGCCATGATTTCCCCTACCTCTTCATATCTTAAATCATTGTTGAGGCAGATTGGAGACTTAAATGCCAGCTTAAGTAAAAAATTAAGAAAAACGTACTAAGTAATTGCAACTCAAACACTGAGTTAATCATTTTTAACGCGAAAAGATGCTAATGAAAGAATAGAAGAAGTGGGCCGCTAGGATGGAGAAAAGAAAAGCTGCTCAGGAAGCTGCAAGCGCATCAACCTTTAGCCAACGAATGCTAAACGTACAGAGAATTAGGATGAAAACTATGAAAGCTCAGTGCAAGTGTATTCACTGCACGAGTGCAGTGCGCCGTTACTGGTTGTTAATAAATTATATTTGGGTATGTTGCAGACCATCATTTCTATTGCTGCATGCACTTCAAAAATAGTAGGACATCTTCAAATATGGTCAATCGATTAGCTGCTAACTGAAATTCTTTACTTTTCTAAGCATTATGGTCATAAACTTGTAGTGCTCCTCATTGCCAAGTATTGTGAAACTTGAGTAGGAGTGTGTTGTGAGCAAATTATTGTTCCCGAGGATTGTTTTGAATAAAAAGGCAAAGTGATGAAAATGGAGCTGAAGAATCAGAAGGAACAGTGAGTGAGCTATGCCAAAGAGCAAAACTAGATAGATAGATAGACCTTTGTTTGTCCCCAGGAACAAATTTGTCTTTTTACAGCTCTTTAAATACATAAATACACTAAAGAAAAGTCAAAGCCCCAAACGAAGATGATGCAACAAAAAATAATTACGTTATAATAGTGGAAGGGCTGTGTGAAGGTCACCTGGCCTCAGGATTACAGGGCTGCTAGATAACCACATAAGAGTGCAGAAGACATTTCTGACCCTGGAAGCATTTTCTAGGGAGTCTTTGGAAGCATTTCCTAGCCAGGGCTTAATACCTCCATTTGCCCCGTCCATCGTTAAACTTCGATTCAGAAGATAAGTACAGCAATATTTTATCTGGAGATTATGTCTCGGAGTCGAGAGTGAGAGGAATCAAAGGTCTGATAAAAAAGAAGAACATGGATTGGATGACACAGTTTAGGCACTGTCCAGGTTCAAATAGACTGAGGTGATGTTCCGATCATTGAAGTTTCATCATTTCCGAGAGCAGTTAAGGACACTGAAAATATTAGTTTTATCCTTCCCAATCCACTGTTTTTATTTTGATAGTACCATTTGTTAGATAAATCCAGCAGAAGGAATCAAGATGAAAGATAGGCTTTTAAAAACATTGTTTTATACTTTTTCTTTTTACTTTCTATAACTCTGGAGTAAGTCTCTAAGAAGATAATGTGACTGATGGAGTCGAAATAGAAGCAGACAAACATGCATCATCTGGCCTCCTAAAGGATACATTAACGTAACCAGCTTTCCTTCACACTGACTTGATAGCTGTACAAAAAGTATATAATAATGATAAATATGTGATAGTTTGGATAGAGTGATGCCTGGAGTTATACACCCAGGAAATCACTAACTACAGGGGGTGAAAAAATTGAAGCATCACTTGTAAACCTCAGCAGTTCATTCTTTTAATCATAAGACATTGGTTATATTTCAGTCAACGCAGAAAAAAACAACACCCTTCTAAAAACTCCAGAGTAAATAATGCAAAAATTAAAGGCTCAGAACTTCTCAGTTTAACTGCTGAAAAATTACTGCATTCAATCATCGTGCATTCCTAATTGTTGGACATGTTTTTATGTTATGCCCTCTTTTCATATTAAATGTTGTATCAAATATTTCAATGTATAGCAAGAAGTGTCCTCCATGCTAGACATTCATTGGCAGTATGCATTTACACAAGGAGGACAGCAATGCCAAATACGAAAAACAAATATTTACATGCATATAGGTAAGCAACAGAACAACAGCCATGGACAGGAACTCCTCTGTGCCTGCCATATTGGAATATCATTTTCTTCTGTGAAGGCTGACCAATCAGGGAATGAGACATTGTAAAGAACAAGATCCAATTAGGGAAAGGTCACTTATTGAGCACAAACCAATCACAGTGCAATTAGTCTGCATTTTCAAAACTCACCCATTCACACCGCAATCTATACATTTCTGAAGACTCTGTTTTCAGGGTTAAAATGTTGTGGTAGTGTGGATTAGACAAACACGGAGACTCATATCTGCATTTTTAATTTAAAATGTAAGAGTGTTGTTGAAGCCTTAGAATTAAGGCCAGCTCAAGTAAGGCATTTATTATAACTAAAAAGGGCATCACATGCTCTTAAGTACTACAGACCATTAACTTTCCCAATACACATCAGACAACATTTCATAGGCTAGCCAAAAAAAACATGCAGTCCATGTTACAAAAGTCTGTCTATCAGACTACTTTATAAGTAGAAGATATTTCTCACTTATAGTCTCCGCAAAACCTACTCCCAACCCAGGAAAAAGCTGGCAATATGGTTTGAAATGTGTTCTTCGATATCTCTAATTCATTTAACACTGTCCAGCCTCTCTTGTTGGGCAATATGCAAAAAGTGATACAGGTAGATGACTCTACAGTTTCCTAGATATTGGACTAGTCAACAGGACGCCATTTGTGAGGCTCCAGGACTGTGAGGTGGAGATGGTGGTCAGCAGTATAGGACACTCAATGGAAATGTCCAGTCTCCCATTCTGTTAATTCTGTACACCAGTTTAAGTTCAATTTCTGCATCTACAGAAGTTCTCAGATATTGTAGGGTGCATCAACAATGGAGATGAGGAGGTTGGCAATGGGAAGGTGGTGGAGGACCTGCAACTGAACATTCCAAAGTCACTGACATCAAACCACAATGGAGAAGGAGGTGGAGGCAGATTACAGTTGTAAATGCCTAGGGGTCCTGCAAGGGGAGCTGAACAGTGGAATGAACTGGATGGTGTGAACAGGTGCAGGAATGGTAGCTCCATAACACAAGAAAATTTAGGGCGCCAACCAGGTCACACCATTTATTGTCCAAGAAAGGAAAAACTCAAAACAAAAGACATGCTGTTTGGCATGTGCTTTCCGTTATGCAGGGTATTAAAATAAAACAAACAAGGCTTGTTGAGATGGTTAGCCAAGGTCACAGTGATAGCGAAGCTTTGTCCCACAGGTCGCTCATGCCAGTAATGATGCCTTCTTCTGGGATGCCCAAGTTTTTATGGCAGCTGTACTGGAAGGAGTGGGGTCAGTTGCCCTATCTTGGGTGGTCTCTCAATACTGTGGGGAAAGAAGGAGATGCCAGCGTAAGCAATAGCACCCCTTTCATCCCAGTGGGTCATTAAACATCTCGACAGACCCTGTGAGGAGTTCCTCCGATATACATGAGTGACAATAGATTGGACAAACTTGTTCAAAATGGGGCAAGGCAGGTTGTTCTTTCTGAGGGGACATACTGGCAATAATAGTAGGAAAACATTGATGGGAAGATCAGAAGCTGTCATGGATAATGCTTCCTGTCTTCTTCATTCTGTGTTGTCCCAGAGCACCTTTAGTCACACCACCTGCCTGCAACACAGTATAGATACACTACTGGAGCTCTTTATCACTATGTAGCTTTCATATCTCTATTATAAAAAAAAATCCTGGAAAGGAAAAGCAGGGTGATGAGACGTGATCTTCTCAGAAGTTCTCGGAAGACACTTAAAAGACCCGCGAGATGCAAACAATATCAAATAAGAGCACTCAGTCGTGTAGAGGCACATAGCACACACAGATCCTGTGCTCTCAGCACATATAAAGTGTATAAGGACAATACGTTCTACATGAAACGTCAACAACTAAGCAAAGAAAAAACAGCAGCGCGGAGAAAAGAGACCCAAAAGCGCTGGAGAGAAAAGGCAGATAAGAGATTATGAAAGCAGTGGAATTCGAAAGGCTCAAACAAACGATGGTGCGATACACATGCAGAGAAAGGTACAGAATATGAAAGCAGTAAAATTTGAAAGTATTCTAGTGTCCCAGCCAGGTTGAAGCCTTTTTTGTTTTAAGTGGCTGTTAGGTCCAATTGAGGGAGGGAGGAGTACAGCAAGGAAGACTGATAGCAGCGCGACAGCAGCAGAAAGACAGCAGATGAACCGGCGGCACCTCCTTAGCATGCGTTCAGCTGCCCCCCTTGACAATGCGAGCAGCATTATACATCTTGAGAAAGAGATTTAACCACTCCCGGGCTGGAAATAAAGGACAAGTATTGTTTTTACAACGTAACGTGAGACAAGGCAGTGAGACATCATTTAAAACAAGTCCACGGACATCTAACCTAGCAGCTGTTGGATTGCTGTTGGCAGACACGCTTCATGTGCTCCCAGCTCTTAAAACAACAACAAGAGACTAGCAAAACACGCAGCTCGCCAGCAGCAAAAAGCCTGCAGATGATCAGACTGCTTCTCTTTAACGTGCGTTCAGCCAACCTAACCCTTAACCCCCCCTTCACAACGCGAGCGACAGAGATCCGATGTGGCAAAAGGACAGCTGCTGTACAGGCTTTGAAATGATCGGGCAGCGAGACAAGCAGAACAGGCAGCTCGCCAGCAGCAGAAAGACAGCAGATGATCCGACGGCATCTCCTTAGCATGCGTTCAGCCGCCCCCACCTTCACATCACGAGCAGCGTTATATGTCCTGTGAGAAAGAGATGTGACCATGCCCGGGGCCGGAAATAAAGTATTGCTTTTACAAAAGTTTTAAAATAAAAGTGAAAATAATGCATATGTAACAATTCCCATGAAACTAACAATCTCTTTAAATTGTATATCCGGTAAACCAAACCCGGGGGTGGGCGAACGAAGAGAGTAGGGGGTGGAGCCCCCTAGTTGTATTATAATTTCCTCCCATCACATCCATCTTCAACCTAGCCAGTTATAATAGACATGCTGGCATATTTCTTAATATTATTGTGTCATCAATGTTGAGGAATATAATGTACTTTACATTATTAATAACACACATAAAGACAAACTCAGGCAATATCAACTTTTTTTGGGAGGACCTTGAGAGGCCAAGTAAGGTTGTCTTTTGTATGCCTCCCACCACTACACATTGATGAGTTGCTATCCCATTTCCCATTTTTGCAATATTTCTGCATCTTCTGTTGCTATTCCTGCCTGTGCTTCATACCAAGTGCTCTTTATAAGACAGAATGAATTGTTCTTCTCTTGCTATCTTATTATGAGAAGTTTTTGACAAGAACATGCCATTCAACCTAACCTAACTTGATGTTTCCTATTTATCTACTGTTTAAAAAAAATAAACCCCCAAGGTATAATCTTTAACTGCATTACAAGGTAAATCACTTTTAGCATTGTCTGTCTAAAGAATTATTTTTGAACATTCCTGCAAAATTTACTTTTAATTAACTTCCATCTTCCTGTCATGCTCTTGCTGAAGAATTGATTTTGAACTTACAGCATACATCTACCCTACTTACTCCCTTCAAAATTTATGAACAGTCAAACAACTGCTTAATCTTCATTTGCTTAAACTAAAAAGTTTCAGCTCCTTCTCCATTGTTTATTCCAATGAAATGTTGTGAGCATCAAAGACCTAACTCTCATAGCAACATTCATAATGTAGAAATGCATCACTATGTCCTTGATTACCTTGAGCAGAAAAGCACACTTTCATGCAGGCAATTTACATTTTGAAATCATCCTACCAGCATTTTTTTGGAATTTCCAAGAAAAAAATGATATTTATAAAACAAAAAGTGCCTTCATTTAATATATAAGGTTGAATGTGTGTTTGTCTGGTATTCGAATTCACACTGTTGAACCCATCTCCACCAAATTTTAGGATGTGTTGGATTCTGAAAAGTAGTTGCTGACCCTATCCCAGAGAGCACTGGGTAATCTTGTGTAAAAGACGGCCAGCAGCTCAAACCGGCCAGGACACCCCTGAGGTGGAAGGATGGGGGAAGGCAGCTTTTCTAGGATACTGCCTCCCCCAAAACACTAGATGGCAGCTTCCCTGGACTGCAGCGATGCCCCGGATTCCCACAGGGCACCATGGGATGTGTAGTTTAATACCACAGCCCTGCTGGATACCGTGGGTGCCGCCAGGGGACGCTGCAAGAGAACGTGGAGAGTCATGTCTCACCCATAGCTCAAAGGTACTACCAAGTCACAGGGACGAAAGCCCAGAAGTACTTCCGGGCTAAAAATAATCATATGAGGGTCAGATTAAGAGATGTTAGAAGTGGTGTTCCTGGTGGTTTCACCATCAAGTCTTGCTTTTGTTGTTAATTTACTATTTATAATGGATTTAGTTTAAATGAATGTTATATCTATCTATCTATCGATATACAAGTTAAATAACATTACATTAGCTGGACAAGTATTCAAAGAGGTCAGTGTTTCTTAGACATATTGGATCAGAGATATGTTAGTTAAAGATTGTCTAGTTAAATTAAGTTAGTCCAAGTTCAAATTTTGTGGCGAGTGATATTTAAGACCTCTACTTAACATACTATTTATTGTGGTAGTATGTGATGTGAGACATAGCCTGTATCAATGTTGACATATTCAAGCCCAATCCAAAAATGCAAGGCAGCATCTTTACCATCTTAGAAAGTTGAAGCAGTTTCAGGTTTCTCCAGTGATCCTATGGAAGTTTCCCTCTGGCGATGTAGAAATTGTATTAACTCAGAACATTACCTCCTGGTTTGGGAACTGTTGTGTATGGGACATTAAGGATCTACAGAGCGTGATCTGGGCAGTGGAATGCTGCACCAGATCAGATCCACCATTTCTGCCTGAGATTTCTGAGATTTACAGAGCAACTAGGATCATCACAGACTCATCTCACCCCAGTAACTATCTGTTCCTCCTGCTAGAATCAGGCAAATGGTTTAGGAGTATTATGGCCAAAACAGAGAGGCTCAGGAGGAGCTTCTAGCCACAGGCTATAAGACTTCTTAATCTGGACATGCCACCACAATTTTTTTCAAATGTTCATTAACACAGACTGAAGTGTTGAACTCATCGTTTCTCAGTTGTCACCATGTCATTAAGCCTATTTAACAATCAAACTAGCAAACTGCTCCTTACTGTACATCGATATTTTATACTGTTACATCTGCACACAGTTTACTTTTTTTCCCCTATATATTGTATTACCTTAGTTCTACCCTTTTAAGTTTATTTTTATTAACTTAAATTCATTCTTTCTTTTTAAATTGAAACTAGATTTAATTTAATTTATCTTTTTTGTTAATATATTGCACTTGTACTCTCATGTACTTATATAACTGTGTATGCGACAAATAAAGAATATTGAATCTTAACACCTCACCGAGAGCTTCTGTCTCTATAGTAAGAAAATATTATAAATATTCTCCATGACACCAACTTTTGAAACTGTCAAACTGAGATGACTGAGAAGCATGAAAAGGGGGAGAGATGTGGGGGGTGGCACAAATAAGAATGTTGGATGAAGAGGCCACAGCGCTAATTTGAAAATATCAAAATGATAAGAACTGGTGAAGCACAAGGATGTGACCATTTTCTGGCTGTTTCAAGGATGGTATGGTGGGGTATACAGTATACTGTATAATGTTGTGGCTGTGTTTTGTGCCAAATACAGTTTCATTGATCATGTACAACTCTTTTAATGTTCACCTGTGTGGGATACACTGAATATATTTAAACCTGTGACAGAGGTGCAAAAACAATTTAGTATAAACTTAAACATATCTCTATGAGGACAAATCCCTTCTAGAGAAACACTATTTTCAAGTGGTTTGGTAAATTTCAACCTACTGATGGTGTGATGGACATGTTTGTTTGACCTATCAGAAGTGTAAGAACACCAGAAAATATCAAAAGGGTGAGATGGATGGTAGAGCAGACTTTGGTTTTCAGTATAACATCAGTTGGCAACATTAAACATTACAGACTGGACAGTTCACTGAATTCTTCATCAAGATTTTTCCTATCACCTGTATAAAATACAAAGGGTAAATTTTTAAGAATAATTTTGTTACTTTTATACTCAGCCCATTGAATTGTTAAACACCCAGATATCCTGAACAATTTGAGAATTCATTTAAAAGAATGTTTTTTAAGATAAGGTAAATAAATGCCTTTGATTATTTTTAGACACTTTATGCCTCATTTGGCATCATGAATCAAGTTGTTAAGTGGCCATTCATTCTATCCTTTGTAAGTGCCATGGTGAATGGACTAGCATCCTGAAAGAAATGGAGCATGAATCTTTGCCTGGCCTGGAAGCAATAATGGAAGGACAACATGAGAGGAGGTACATCTTGGCCTTCATTATTAATTCCTATCCTATTAGGGTTAAAAGAATAATGGATGGACTGCGGAACTCTGAACAGCTCCTCCCCCAGAATGACAGGGAGCAATGCACCTTTGGTTTGGCCCCACTCTAGACACCTTCAGGGTTTCCTGTGACTTATAGTTTCAAAGGGTGGCCCTATCTCAATCCTTGGCTGCCACCAGGGCATACTGTTGGAAATACACCTTCCTGATGTTGGAAGCTTCAGTATAACCCAGAAGTACTTCCATCATGCAAGGTCACAGCTTTAGAAGTACTCCCAGATCTATCATAAAAGGAAGCCAACTCACTTCAAGGGTTGAGTCAGAGTTGGGAGGCAGAGAGCAAAATTCAACTGGAATAGTAGAAGGAGGCATTGTGTTCATCAAAGATTGTGCTGTGGAAAAAGAATGATATTGTGATTAAAAAAACATATATTTGCACTCAAGGTGTGACTGTGGGTGGGGTTTGGTGGTGTCCCCCTGGAGGTCACATCTTTCAAAAACCATATCTCTTTTATAAAGAAAAATGTGTTTCTCTCAGCTTAACAAAACCTTACACCAGCGTTTCTCAACCTTTCAGTATTTGCGACCCGAGTTTTCATAATAGTTTTAATCGTGCTCCCCTAACGTTTTTTGAAACCCTAATAAAATTTATTCCTATATTTTTTGCTACTGATACACCACTACAAGTTTAAAATTTCCCTACGAATAGTGAAATTACGCCACATTACGCAACACAGCCCACCTCTTCTTATTTCTCGCGCTTTCACGGAAAGTTTCACTCTTTGCCGAATTTACTAGAGATGCACCTGCTAATATAAATGTGAACTTTGTCTTGCTGAGGCCATATTTTAGTCTGGTTGTTTGACATAAGTACTCGATAGTGTTCATAGCAACTCAAATATATGTTGTAAAAACCAAACATTTTTAAGCTCACCACCATGGATAAATTTTTAATTGGGCGCAAACGAGCATCGGACAATTGTGAAGCATCAACAAGCGCAGAGAACAGCGTTGTTCCGAAGGTTAAATCAAGAAAATATTCTAAAGAGTATCTAAATTTTGGATTCACGAGAACCGAAGTAGCCAGTGAGGAGAGGCCCCTTTGAGTTATTTGTTTGAAAATTTTGAAACCCAACAAGCTTAAGCGCTATTTGGAAACAATTCATACTGATTACGTTAATAAACCTTGAGAGTTTTTTGCTGCTAAACTAAAATCGCATGAAAAGCAAAAATCTGTTTTTTAAAAGGCTTTGTCTGTCAATGAAAAAGCTTACTAGCTTCTTACAAAGTTTCGTATCAAATAGCTAGATACAAAAAGCTGCACAATGTTGGAGAAGAGCACATTCTGCCAGCTGCAATTCAATATTGTGGAAATTATGCTTGGAGATAATTTTACCAAACAGCTGCAGTCCATCCCTTTATCAAATGATACTGTTGCTTGTCGAATTGGTGATATATCTGAAGATATACAGGGGCAGCTATTGTCAAAACTGTGTGGAAGATTGTTCTCAATTCAGCTTGATGAGGCTACAGATAGCAACAAGGATTGTCATTTAATTGCACATGTTCGATTTTGTGATGGATTGTCAGCAGTGGAGGAGCTTTTATTTTGTAAACCAGTACAAGACACGGCGACAGCACTTGCTTTATTCAATATATTAGATAATTTCATGACTGAGGCTAACATACAATGGGAAAACTGTGTTGGATTGTACAGAAGGTGCTCAAGCAATGTCTGGAAAATTTCAAAGTTTACAAACATTAAAAAAAAAAATTCCACAGTGTATCTGGACACATTGCATGATTCACAGGGAAGCCCTAGCTGCCAAAGAACTAAGTCCAATGTGTTGACCACAGTTATATCTGTCGTGAATTATATAAAAACGAGGCCCTTAAAATCAAGACTTTTTTCTACTCTTTGTAAAGATATGGGTGCAGAACATGCAGCTTTACTTTTTTACATTGAAGCAATGTGGTTATCAAGTGGCAAATTTCTCCAACGTGTTTACGAATTAAGAGATGAAATAGCAATGCTCTTGGAAGAGAAAAAGCACGAGGAAGCAGAAATGTTTCAAGATCACTTATTCATGATGAAATTGAGCTACTTAACCAACATATTTGATAAACTGAACTTGTTAAACGTTCAGCTTCAGGGAACTAATACACATATCTCGGAGAAGAGTGACAAGGTAAATGCTTTTTGCAGAAAACTCGAACTATGGAACACACGTAAAGCAGAAAAACTTGGAAATGTTTAGCAATGTGAACGAATTTGTTAAAAACTATACTGCCAATGAGGATTACATCAAGGTTATATTTTTAACTGTTAAAAATCATTTAACCATGTTGGCTAAAAATTTTAGGAGGTTATTTTATAACCGATGAAAACTTAATAAAAACAAACGAGTGGGCCAGAGACCAATTTCAAAATACTCACGAGGGTCTCTCAGTTGAAGAACAAGAACTATTCATAGACCTCACAGTAAGTGGCAAAGTCTCACTGCCTTGTCTCGCGGGACGTCGAAGTGTCTTTCAAGAAGATCACGTATCGACCCAAGATTTTTTTATTATAATAGATATATATATAGATAGATAGATAGATATTGCGACAGATGGCCACAGCCATAATCTGACCGGGTCACAAGCTGGATGGAAGGACTGGGGGAGAGATCATCGGCAGGGCACTACCTCCTCCAGGGCACTAGAGGACAGTCCTCCTGGGTGACTGTAGCACCATGGATTCCTGCAGGGCACGCAGGGAGTTGGAGTGTGGTACAGCCTGAGGGGGCCACCAGGGGGAGCTACAGAGCCCTATTTGGGGATTTCACCAAACCTGGGAGTGATTCCAGGTCCAAATAATGAGCCACCTGGAACATTCCCAGGGTCTGCTTAAAAGCTGCCTCACTCCATTCAGGTACCCAGAGGAGGTGTGGAGGCAGACAACAAGTAGACAAAGAAGAAGGGACCGTGAACAGTGTATTTTAGTGCTCTGCTTATTTGTACTGTGCTGCTGTGGGGAGAGAGGGAAAAGCACTTCATCACCGAAATAAACGTGTGTTGTGTGACAAACGCGTGTCTCTGCCTGTCCGTGTGAGGGTGGGGTGGCTGTGTATGCCCCTGGTTTCCACAAAAAAAAATATATATATATATATACAGTATAT
>JANRMT010028174.1:47046261-47072321 GCA_026402145.1 Polypterus bichir lapradei | reverse complement strand
TATATATATATATATATATATATATATATATATACATACACATACACACACAAAATTCTGTATTAATAAACATTATATATGCAAAAATGTGTTCCTTCCTTTGCAGTTTCTCTTGTCTTTACTTATGATGGCGGTTGCTTTATGGTTATTATAAAAGTGAGAGAATTTCATTAAATTTCATAAGGTACTGTTTTACTATATATGACTTCTTCTGTATGCATGTAGCATAAAATCTGAGCAGAAGTGCAGTCAGAAAAATGTGTTATTGCTCATTTACACCATCTTCTTAATCTCACACTTTAACTAGATGGATGAGTTAAGTGCAATCACCATAAAGATGGCACTAAAGTTATAGTCCTTGTATAAAAATAGACACACTACAAACGAATGCCTCTGGTAGTGTAAAAAAAAAAGTTACTGCTTGGGCAAGCTCAGGAAAAAATAGCTTCCAACAGTTCAATGCACAGAGCAAATTAAAGAAGAAATTTGAATGCTGGCAGATTAACACACCATTCTAGATGTCTGTATAATTTTTACTCTTGATGTAAAATTTTTAATGCATAAAAAAGAATTTAACTCTGGTGCACTAAGTGATCTTTGTTCAAAAAAAAAAAAAAACAAAAACCACAAATATCTTGATATTCCTTAATTTGGAATATTTTTATGCATCCAGACTATGTTTCTAATTAGCAAATTGTTGACTTAAATACAAATTTAAGTGGTGCATTTGAAATTTAACAGCAGTTCTTCAATATTCTGCCAAAGAATTGATACACCTGTCAAATAATAAAATTATTCTGCACTGGATAAAATTTAAATATAGCTCAGATTAAATGTAGCCTTCCATAAATGCAATTATAAATTAGAAAAGGCACAAACTGATGAAATTCAGACCAGCTTTTTAAAAACTTACAGTTTGTTTTAACTGGTGCCCCATCCAGGGCTGTTTTTTTGTAATGCATCAAATGTTGCCGAGACCCTGAATTTCATTAAACCACTCTGAGATGGATGGAGTGATCCAGCAGAGGGTCATAAGGTTCTAGACCCTAAACTTATAGCATTGGGTGCAAGGCCAGCACCAGCTCTGTATGGATCACCTGTCTGTCACACAACTCACTCACTCAGGCTCTCACCTTTATCTGGCCAGCTGAGAGAGTACAGACAACCAAATATGAAACCTACCAGGTACAGTCAGTAAGTTCTCTGACTGGTCTCCATGTAGCGCTGCTATAATTGTGATCAACAACAACAACAGTTTATTTCTTGTATAGCCCAAAAGCTTTGTTTTTTGATGGCCCACCAGCCTTGACTCCCTAAGAAGACAAGACCCCCCCCCAAAAAAAAAACACTTATAGGAATAAAAAAACAATGGAAGAAATTTTGGGAAGAGCAGTTGAGAGAGATACCCCCTTCCAGTTAAGTAAAAAAAAAGTTAAGTAGGTATAATAAAATATGCATCTATATTTCAAAAAAATGTTGGGGGGGGGGGGGGGGGTGCGATTAAAACTGTTATGAAAACTCAGGTCACAAATACTTAAAGGTTGAGAAACGCTGACATAACACAATTGTCCCATTAAGAGAAGCTTGGGAAGAAGGATGAAGGGACATTTTAGACGGTGTGGGCTTGACTTCACTCCCACCTGAACGTACAGTAGAGTTTGGTGGCATTCATAGCATTTCTGACTATAGTGCTTAATATGTCAGAAGTTGTTTTATAATTTATCATTATAAAAAAATTTAAAAAAAACCCACTATTTTGATGTAATGAAATATTTATTTGTTCAAGTTAAAAGAAAAATATCTGACAGACCTGAAGACTTAAATCGGAAAGAAAATGAAAGGAATGTATGTTTATATAGTAGAATGGCAGCAAAAATATATTTGAATAAAGGAAGATGATTTCTTGTGTTAGAAAAGCTATTCTGTGTCTCTCCTGGTGGATTTATTGATGTTACAAAGCATTGTGCCAGATCGGAGCATCAACTCTGTGACTAATGAATAAACAATTTACTTACCTACCTATGTGTATCTAATTTATTCATCCTGCCTACTTAAAAATAATACAATATAAACCAGGAACATCCATTAATATTAAAAGGTATTCGGTAAACTCATGTACCAATAAGAGTGGCACGGTGGCACAGTGGTAGCACTGCAACCTTGCAATAAAGAACCCAGGTTTCATGTCCTAGGTTCTGCCTGCATGGTGTTTGCATGTTCTCCTCATGTCTGCTGCATGGGTTTACTCCAGGTGCTCTGGTTTTCTCCCACTGCTCAAAGACATGCAGGTTTGGAGACAATAAAACTGGCCTTAGTGTGTATTTGATATGTTTGGGTTTGTGTTCTCCCTGCAATGGACTGGTGACCTGTCCGGGGTTTGTTCCTGCCTTGTGCCCTATGCTAGATGGGACAGGCTTCAGCACACCCTGCCACCTTGGTCTGAATTAAGTGGGTTAGAAAATGACATGACATGAGGTGACATGTACCAATGGAACAAATTGCAGTCTTTTTTGTTTATGTCCAGATTTTTTAAGGTTGATATCCTAAATCCATCTGAGAAGGAGGTGGTCATCCTAGATGCTATGGTTGCAAGCCATTCTGTAATTTTAGTGCCAAGTATTTGGTCATTGACACATTCTATGATGTTGCTGGTGACTCTAAAAGTAGATTGTGCCTAGTACATCAGTGAAAGAAGAAATTCTTCTTTTGACAAATGAACCAACTTAAAATTTTGCAAGCTTCTCTGTAAATCATGGACAGCGTGGTTGCTCTGAGGTTAGGGATCTGTGCTGGCAATCAGAAGGTTGCCCGTTCAAATCCTGGAAACAGCGGAAGTGATTTCACTCCATTGGGCCCATGAGCAATGCCCTTAACCTGCAATTGCTTGGTCCTGGGTATGACGTTAACTTGAAACCAGGTCCTCCAACTTGCAGAGAGAGGTTGGGGGCTGGTGGCAGGATTGTCTCTCCAGCCACTGTAAAACAATGTCATACTGTTCCATTCCATTCAAACTGCACTCTGGTCCTAATCTGGGATCCAGAGGCTGTTTGTTGTGTGGTGGGTACGACAAAGTGCTGTTTCAGCATATGCTCCTAATCTCTTTCTTCTATAAGTCAGTAACTATTTTAGTAGCAGGTACATGTTGACCAAGCACTTAGCCACAATGCCCTGTGAGCCTTGCAGCATTATGTACCAGTCCAGCACAAGCTGGCAAAACATAGAACATTCAGAATCCTCTCAAGACATTTTGGTCTGCAACTAAATTTCCTCAACTATAAGAGGAACTTTGACATTTTGGCAGATATTATTGCAGCTTCAACAGAGACTCTCCATAAATTTCTACAAAATGTTTTCCAGGACTTATTCCAGCAGGTCTATGAGAATCGCCAGAAGTGCTTTCTGGCCGTGGGAATATTATTTGTAGAAGGACATATACAAAACAGGGATAATTCCATTTCCCTGTTACTAGTGACCCCAGTCTTCAAACTTCCTAACTATAACCCATATCTCACATTTGCAAATCTAAAAGGAGTCAAATAAAATCTTTAAAAAAAAATGCTCTTGGTTATGTTCCAAATGTAAAATTTATGTCACTTTCTTTTGTCTCTCTTAGAGAAGAGGTAAAATTATTTCTGATTTCCACATGCAAAGTGCTGAGCTTCTAGCACAGACATTTTAAGAATATTAAATACAGAATTACAGCAAGCTTTGGAGTATTAAAGAATGACCTAAATGCTGAGAAATATAAAGTGCACAAGCAGTTCCCAACATTAAAGGGACCGAAACATTAAAGAGGGCTTTAAGTATGCATTAAAGGGACCATAATTAACAGGCAGTGGGCTTCAGGCTGCCGGAAAAAGAACAGCTGATGTAATGGTTTATTTTTTTTTTCAGCAGGAAAGATTTTTTGTTAAACCTTCATTTTTTTGGTATGGTGGAATTATATGCAGGACTTTAACTTTTAAAATAAGCTTAAAAGATGAAGGGTCTGTAATTTTTTAATAAGTCATATTAGTAATGCATTCCAACAAAATGATCAAAAACCTTTCCTTTACTGATCTTGTCTTTCACAATATTAGATAGATATGCAGAGTTAAAGGGACACACGTGATGGACACAGGTGATAATTTAGGAAAAATGATTGCAGCATCCATTTATTTTTAATAGGATTGACTATTGGAGTGCATTGTTCATAGTCGGTTCAAATTATTCTCTTTGCCACTTTCAGTTAATTAAAAATGCTGCTGCAAGAATCAGAATAAAAATTACAAACACATAACTCCTGCTTTTACTTATTACACTGGCTTCCATTTAAGTTCAGAATCCTCCTTTTAATATAAAAAGCCTTAAATGGCCAAGACCCTGCTTACATATCTGAACGTCTCATTACTTAGAAATCAAAGTGTGCATTAAGATCTCAAGATACCAGCCAACTTAAGATTACAAAGATTAATAAAATAACAGTGGTAGGTCGTGCTTTCATTTACAGGACCCGAAGCAGTGGAATGATCTTCCAGCATATATAAGAGATGCTTTCTCAGTCTCAGCTTGTAAAATCCAGGCTGTAGACTCATGACTTTACTCTAGCATACCCTGACTAGAGCTGCTGATTAGTTGTGAATACTGCATCTCTGTTTGCTAGTCATTAGTGGAGTTTTGAATTCCTGGCTTCAGTGCATCTTTAGGATTGCCATCACCAAGATTGATCTTGTAACTGACAAAGTGAGCATCCTTTTACGCAAAACAACACTCATCTATTGTCTCAACAAAATGTTCACATGTGACAAAAATGAATCTGGTGATTTTTTTAACTAGAGATCTAATTTTTGCAAAAAAAAAAAAAAAAACTTCTAGTCAGAAACACCTTTCTTCTTGTGTCACAGATTTTTCTTGTGAAGTGAAACACTGAGTTTTGCTGCAAATCCAGTTTCATGTGAATCCATGTTTTTTTGCATGCCTGAAGCATGTTGTCAATCAGCTGGACATATTTGGGTGCTCTGAAGTTGCCAAAAAATTCTCTGCAAAATTTTAAATAACTTCCATATGATTTTCTCCACCCCCATTAGCAGATCTATGAACCACTTCTTATTGATGAGGTTTCTGATTTGTGGACCAACAAAAATGTCTTCCTTAATCTTGACATCAGTTATTTGTGGAAGTATCTAAGATATTGAAATCCTTGACATTTCTTCTTCATTGGTTTCATAATTTCTTATCAGTCCAAGTTATATATGAGGAGAAGGCAACAATATCTTTATTGGGTCGACAAGCGGTTTATGTGCCACATGTTTCTCCTCTGGAACCAAATGCTTAAGAAGCATTTAGTTATTTTTAGCATGGCTGTCCCATTTCCAAATGAAAAAATTGTTCTTGGTATACCCAAACTGCATTAGCAGTAGTATTACCACTACTTTTATTGTACAGTACATCACCACAAGTGTACCAGTTCAAGATGTAATAATGTATACTAATAATATGAAAGGAAAAACCCACAATAGGCCATTGCAATAAAATCTGAAGGTGGATTTTATGATTGGCAGTTCAAAATTTGTAAGACACACCTAAAAGTGTTCAGGAAGCAAAATCTGCATTGTCCAAAGTTATTGTGCATTATTGTTATCATGGAAAATCTTTTAGAGAGTCAGTTCTTTTCATGTATTTATTTTGACAGTGATTTTAGTTTATGTAATTTATTGTTGATTTATTTCTTGTCTTTGTGGCTTTAGACCCACACTCTATTTTTGACCACCTCACTTTCCATTGCCTTGTATGATGTGACAGAACATAAATGATTTATGAGAGTGCAAGTATTCAAAAGAAACTCATTCTGAATTATTTTAAGCACAGCAGAATAGTCATAACTGTCACAATCAAATGCACACAGTTTATTATTTATTAGCTATAAACACAAAGGAGAGGAATGATTATAAGGATAATGCAAAGTAACAAAATAAAGTCAAACCACAAAATTAAGACTAGCTGCCCAACAGACTTTGGACTTGACTGTTTAGCAGGGTGGCTTTCCTACTTCTTGCATTCAAAAATACATTAGCACTCTCTTCTCCCATCTTTTGCCTCTTCTCTGTTTTTCTCTTCTCTAGTCTATCTGGTGGACAGCTATAGGTTTCTTGGGGTCTTGGAGTGATGACCTGACATGAAGACAACACATCTCTCAACCATTGTCAAGAACGTTCACCGATGTCTAGATGTTTCCATCCATACTCATCCACTTTTACAGGTGCACAGTGGAGTCTCTCCACAATGGCTAAATTATATCCCAGTATGGAAATTGCTCAGTTTAGGACTGCAAAGCACTGCAGAAGCTGTTGTAGTTAGTTCAGAATGTTAGCGATACCAAGTTCCCTTTGTGCACACACTGCCCTAAAGTTAAACAGTATTATTAATTAACCTTGGCTCTCTGGCAAATTCACTTTTCTGCCTCCTATGTCCTGGCTAACATTAAAGAACCATTAGGACCATTAACATTGCAAGATGCTGAGAAATTAATTCACGCTTTTGTTTTCAGTCGGCTAGATTACTATAATGCACTCCTCTCAGGACTACCCAAAAAAGACAGAAATCGATAGCAACTAGTGCAGAATGCAGCTGCTAGAATCTTAAATAGGAAAAGAAAATCCAATCACATCTCTACAGTTTTGATGTCACTACATTGGTTACCAGTGTCATTTAGAATTGACTTTAAAATCCTGCTTATGGTTTACAAAGCCTTAAATAATCTCGCCCCACCTTATATTTCGGAATGTCTTTCACCTTACACTCCAAGTCGTAACCTTAGATCTTCAAATGAATGTCTGCTTAAAATTCCAAGAGCTAACCTTAAAAGACGTGGTGAGGTAGCCTTCTGCTGTTATTTACCTAAATTCTGGAACAGCTTGTCAATAGGAATTTGCCAGGCTAATACAGTGGAGCACTTTAAAAAACTGCTGAAAACACATTACTTTAACATGGCTTTCTCATTGCTTCATCTTAGTTTACTCCTGATGCTCTGTATATTCAATTAATTATCATTATTATTCATGATATTCATATTCAAAATCTGTACTAACCCCTACTTTCTCTTCTGTTCTTTTTCCGGTTTTCTGGGGTGGCGACCTGCGCCACCACCACCACCTAATCAAAACACCGTGATGTCCCTACATTAGTGGATTTTTTTTTGTTTTTTCTGTCCTCCCTGGCCATCAGACCTTACTTTTATTCTATATTAATTAGTGTTCCCTTATTTTAATTGTTATTTATTTTGTCTTTTTTCTCTTTCTTCATCATGTAAAGCACTTTGAGCTGCATTAATTGTATGAAAATGTGATATATATAAATAAATGTTGTTGTTGTTAGCACATTCACCACAAAATTCGAGGACAGTTTTTATCCACAAATAAGTCATAAGGATTCTGAACAGCCACTCATAGTGACAACTACTAGAGTGTGTCTGGTAAGTATTGTATCATCTGGTGTATTGAACTTATGGTCTTGTATTTATTGTCCACTAGCTGCACCCATGGCTCCGCTCATGTATTCGTGAAACAGGACAGTGAGGAAACTGAAGGAAAATATGCCAATAATCATTTATTAAGGATCTCTTTGTATACAACGTTGTCAGTTCGGCTCTCTTGTTGTAATATGACCAAGCTGTGCGCTGAGTTTACTGTTGAGCATGCAACGTACAGTTGGCCATGTGAAAAGTAATCTTGTTTCAAATCTCACAGCTTGGATTGCTGCTGTCATAATCGGTTTGAGTTTCATGGTTTGTTTCAATTACGTTAGTATTTGCAGGACTTGTGTTGAAGTGACATTCGGCATCTTTTAAGCGTTGTAAGCATACAACCGGTTTCATCGATAATTTCACATCCAGATTTTGAGAGTTGAAACATTCATAAACATCAAAGTGTCCACTACTGAAATCGTCACCTGTGAATCTAAGATGTTTAAGAGGCATTGGCGGTTGTCCAAAGGTGTAAAATATTTGGCCATTTCGGTACACTTGAAAGCAGCAACCGAACAATTCAGCGGCCGCCATCAACTCACATGCAGAACCATAGGTGAAGGGCTTAAGCATTTCACTCTTCTAGTGCTCTTGTGTAGTATAATTATCTCCTGTACCGTCATCAGTCCACACCTTGAACTTGTCCCAGTCATTCAATACATAAGACACAATGTTCCTCCGGATATCAAGAGTGAGCCTGGTATGGCCATGCAATATGTAACACAGAGAATGGAAAAGGCAGGCGCCATCTCCGGGCATGGAAACCACTCGGTAAGTGACAGTTCTTTGATCGATGGTGATCACCTCGATAGACATGTTAATAGGGGTACGGTTGGAACGATAAAGGAAATGGGTACCTGAACAATGTAAAGTAAGTCTAAAATACCTACACAATAACTATAATTGTAATAAACAAACACTAAAACAACGGAGAAGCCATGGATTAAATAAAAAGGCTGTAGTTATCAGCAGGGAGACGTGAATCCCGTGGCGCAGCAAGGAAGGGAATGAAGAGACCGGAGCAACGGACGGCCTTATATAGGCAGGCAGCCAACAACGTGGGAGGCGTTGGGATGGGGGACCCAACGCCGCCTCACATGGTGACCAGGCTGCAGGCTATGGACGTATATATGTACGTAAGTAGGATTCAATTAGCGTTGGGAACCTGCGTACCAAATTTCTTGAAGATAGGCCCATAAGTAACAAAGGCCGTTGGAAAGTTCAATATGGCGGCCAACAGTGGTGTCATACCACCGAAATAAGTACGTACATTGGTTTCGGTTAGCGCAGGGAAGCCACCTACCAAATTTCATGAAGATTGGGCCATAAATAAGAAAGTTCAACATGGCAGACGTTGTCGACCGTTATGACCGTTATGCGTAGAATTTCGAAGTGAAACCTGCTTAACTTTTGTAAGTAAGCTGTAAGGAATAAGCCTGCCAAATTTCAGCCTTCTACCTACACGGGAAGTTGAAGAATTAGTGATGAGAGAGTGAGTCAGTGAGGGCTTTGCCTTTTATTAGTATAGATTAGGGGTGTTGTGCTACTCTCACTAGTCTGTGGGAGAAATACAAGTAAAATTTAATTGGATTGTGCATTGCATACATTTGAACTTGGACTTGACTCTAGACTGGAATGACTCCTGGCTAGCAGTGGCCATTAAATCTTATATCTGAGCTAGCTTACAAGGCAATTACACATCAGCACACAACACCCTTCGCCTTCTCCTGACACACTGAACATTTTTAAATATCTGGTCTCAAAAGCTACCCTACTGCTAGTAGGATATCTCTGCTGCCAAATTTGGAGGGGTTTTTCTCTGGATAATTACTGTCCCTCGTATCACAGGATTTTCTGTCTTCACGGTATCCATTGCAAAGCAGTATTCTATCAAAGTGGGTTTCTTTTCTTTTACAAAAAAAGCATTATTGAGCCTCTCTTTTGCCCTGAGCCCTGCTAGTCACTTTCTAATCAGATAAACTTTCACAGACCAAACATAATAATAACTTTACATTATGTTTATAATGTACAAGTACTTATTTAACTATTTACTCTCTTAATTAAGTATTGTTGATTGCAGCAGTGCACAAATGACACAAAGCCGAGGCCTTCAAAAAGACCTACAACATACAAGACACAATCCTAACTGGCTTGCCCCGAAATAAGTCCCAGCCCAGGGGAGCCTGGACATAGGAAATTGGGAGGCTTCAGGCCTGTCTAGGCCTAAAAGTAGAGACCAGACTTTTAAATTTGAATAACTCAAAGTATGCCTCAAATATTTAAAACTATGTCTCACAAGAGGAAGTAGCATGCAACTCTGGCTTGTACAGAATCTTTATAAAGAACATTTATTAACAAAAGTACAATAATAAAGAATTACAAAAATATCAAAAAGGTGGCAAAAATAGGGCTGCCAGATTAGAAAATTAGAAATAAGGGACACTCTTAAAATCTCTCTCTATATTACTATATATATAAATTTATACATGCCCCCTACACACCCATACCAATATATTATATAAAGGTAGAGACATAATGTGTTGCTTGATATCAGACTTCCCCACTATGTTCAATTCTCAAAGTGTAATTACATACACCACAGTTTGCTTCAAAACAGCTTCTGCTTTGTTTAATAAATATCAATTCACTGGAATATTTAGCACAAAATTTACACTTACATTTTGGCATCTTGGGATGGATGGATGGATTAGTTTTTAAGTTAGAAAAAAAGTGGGCCGTGGCAAGTAGTAACAGCACACTTTGGTGACACTGTATGTTGCAATGCTGATACAGAACTGCTGGAGAGTAAAACAGTAAGAGTGTCACTGTCCTCAGCCAACCATAGCAACTGAGTAAGTTGCAAACAGGCAGCAAACACTAGTTTCCTCATTACATTTGGGTTATTTTCATCAAGAGAATCTGAGAAAAGAAAGTATAATTACTTATAAAGTTACAACTAAGTACTGTAAGAAGGTAGTAAAAATATATTTTTATTACGAAATTTGAAAATGAACTAAACACGGGACATTTGGGTGTCCCTGAAAGGTCAGTACCGGATAGGGGACAAAATTATCAAATATGGAACATGTCCTGTATACTGTATAAGGGACGTCTGGCAACCCTAGGCAAAAAGGATTTGCCTAAATGGCAATCCACAGCAAACAAGCCTCAAATCGTAATCCAAAAGAATAAACCAATTAACAGAAGCAAAATGATTAAAAAAATGGCAGAGACTAATGAATCAGCACTGCTATCAAAACTCATCTCCAAAGCATATATAATGCACAATGTAGGGTTGTATATCGCATGAACCTTTGTAGGGCAGGGAACATTCAAATGTGATAGGCAGGTGGCACTACCTCTTGGGGAACCATACACAAAACACAATACACATATAAACATTTTTAAACATAATTTAATGACACTGAATAAGTTACATTACCCAGGGATGAGTCACAAAAACAATGAGTTGGCATATCATCATCAATAGCAGGAGTGTCTATAAAAATGTCATCTTAGCAAAGTCACACTTTCTCTTTCTGTCTTTTTGTGGCTTAAAGCTAGCAGTCATTTTAAGGATAGCAAGCCACAAAATGAGCTGGAATCCATTGGGTCAGCTCTGGCAGGCACCACACAACATTACAATAGAAAAGGCAATCATACATTAAACATATTAACTAAATGATAAAGGAACAGAACAATATTAACAGAAAAAAAAAAAACAAACTAAATAATTCAAGCTGAAAAACGAATGAAAAAGATAAAGAAAAGAAACATAAACCACAGAAGGAACCCTGGCAAAATCCTAACAGTGAAAAAGCACAAATGTGATTTGAGAACGCCAGAAAATGCCACAAGTGGGCCAGACTTTCACTAACCTGCCTGGAAGTAGCCTCACCCCCGGTAGCCAGCCCCCAACTACCATAGGCAGGTTGTAGGTTACACAGGGTCAAAAAATGGGTAGCTGATTTTAAAAGTTCAAAATACCTTACAAGAGACAGGAGCTGTAAAATTGTAAAACCTCTGTGACAGAATCTTTAAAAATTAATGGTTTATTTAAATAAAATTGAAAACTCACCAAAACTGGCCTTGCAAAATAAGGGCACATAGGATTTGCCTTAAATTCCAGAAACTGTAACCCAGAAACAGAAGCTAAAATATCAAGAAACCAGAAAATTAAGCAATGCTTGTATAAATCTCCAAACAAAACTCAGCGATTCACCCCCTAACTACAATACAAAGCCAGAGATCACCAACCTCCTGGGGCACCACCCACAAAACACAAGGAATGACGGAACTTTTAAAGACATGGTACACAAATAATAAATAATAGGCAAATGTAATGGAAATTACATAAAGACATGAAAAACAATAATTCTAAAGCAACAAAAACAACAATAAAAAGGAAAACACACATATGCCTGGGGATAAACTCTTGTTGTATCAGAAAAAATATCACCGGAACAATCAGTATACTTTTTTCTAAAATAAAATATTTTTTTAAGCATAAATATTCAATTCTCAGTTAGATGCCAACAGTCTGTTTTTTTGTAATGCCTAAAATGCTGACTTTTGCTCTACTTCAAGTATTCCTTCTGTTTTCCACAAATCTTTATTGTACGTGGAAAACTATAAGCTCTTTATTTGGCTGGAAAGCGTCTTCAAATGTGCTGTTATAATTGCAATGGCCTTTACATTTCTTCTTCTTTGTCAATAATATGTGATGTATTTTTAAAGCTTTAACAGTGGTATCCTATTCTCCGTATTCATGACACCATTCAATAATAGTGAAGAGGGTTCAAAGATAAAAATCTGAAAGGTGAATAAAAGTTAATGGACTGGGCTTTATGTGTGGATACTTCTTAAATAAATTCACATTACCTCATTGTGCTTTTGTGAAATAAATGCTAAATGGGAATTTTATAATACTGAATTAAATATGAAGCATACAAGAAAACAGACAAAAAAGCAAAGGGCTAAATGCAAAAGTGAATTCTTAGTGTTATGAAGCCTTGTAGCGAGGAAGAAAAATTGTCCTTATTTTAATGGGTTCACTTCCAACAATAAAGTCAGGTAGGGCAAATGTGTATTTTCAGATGAATGAGCTATACCTACACCTAAATCTATATAAATATCTTCATGTATACACACTTGGGGTGATGACAATTTTTGAGCTTGAAGTATTGCTTGAAACACCAGTAAAAGCCATTTCATCTAATTTCATCTTCTAAAACTGTTTTTCCTTTTGAGGGTTACAGGGGGGAAAAGGCTAAGCAAGTCTGCCCATACTTTCGTTGTCCTCAACTAAAGAGTACAGCTCTTTTGGGGGAATTCCCATGTGTACTCTTTCATTTTAGGTATGCTCATAGGTAGGTTATCTAGAACGGTGTACTACTGGTAGGATCTCCTTTAGTGGTCAAGTTTCAGCTCAGAGGTCAGACTAAGAAAGCTACTAATGACAGTCATGTTGGTATAAATTAGAAGATAGTGTAGTACTAGGTTACTGGGACCTACCCCTGCAGAAAGGCCTGGGGGTGACATTTGCCAGTGAGTGCCTGGCAGTCAGGCAACCCATACAGCGATGAATCCCACCACCTGCAAGACAAAGTTTAGTGGCAGGCATAGACGGGAAAGACGAAGATGGATTAGACCCTAGCAATAAGGACTGGGTTTGGAGTTCGTGAATGCTAGTTCACTTTTTATATTGTTCTTAAAACATTTTTATGCCACTCAGATAAAACATTTTGTCATGCTTATCTAATCAATCTTTTATATCTGGCCAGATGTCTTCATTATAGGCATAGCAAAGTGTGTCCCATGGAGGTAGTGAATGTGGAATCTTTTTGAATCCATAGCTTGGCAGAGTGGTCCTTGTAACCCATGCTGTTTAAGCAGGGAAACTGTCATAAGGCTAAACATGGATGGTCAAAATTGTTGCTCTCTTTTTTCCCTGATTGACTGCTTACGAACTGCAAAACAAATCATTGTAATACCAAATGGTAATGTGGGTCTTTAGAAGCACAAAATCAATATTGACTGCACTTTCAATATTGTAAAAAATTGTGTATGTGATCTTGCTGGCAGTGGATTGGACACTGAATTTCTTTATTGTTACAGAATCACTATGCCTTCATTTCTTTGATTGGTGTTTTGATTCTGAGTCACAGTGATGTACCCAAGTTTAATTAATTTTTTAAATTTCTTTAGATTTTACTTGAAACATTGAATGTACTGATATTTTTTTTTGATGAGTCAAAATTATGGGTACAAAATGTGTGCAGGCCTTGCTTATATTTAAGTAGTCCTTTTTGGAAGTCATACATTAGTTACGTAGGGTTATGGCGCAAGAAACCCTATCCGATTTGGCCGATGTTAAGAGTGATGTCCCAAAGGGGTCAGTGCTAGGGCCGCTGCCATTTTTAATACACATAAATGATTTGGATAGGACTATATATAAGATGATGGCTTAGTTTGCAGATGATACCAAGCTACAGTAGGAGGTTTGGCAGATAATCAAGAATCTGTTGAATCATTAGAGAGGGACTTGAACATCATACAGGCTTTGGCAGATTTGTGGCAAATTACATTTAATGTAAGGAAATGTAAAGTATTACATGAAAGAAGTAAAAATGTTAGGTTTGAATACAAAACAGGAGGTCATTGAAAGTACACCTTATGAGAGGGATTTACAGTCATAGTAGATTTGTCACTATTAACTGCCAGAAGCCATTGAGAAGGCTAACAGAATGTCAGGTTATATAGCTCACTAATGTGTGGAGTACAAGTCCAAGAAGTTTATGCTCAAGTTTCATAACGCATTGGTGAGGACTTATCTGGAGTACTGTGTGTAGTTTTGGTCTCCAGGCTACAAAAACACAAAGCAGCACTAGAAAAGGTCCAGAGAAGAGCGACTAGGCTGATTCAAGCCCACAAGGGATGAGTTATGAGGAAAGATTAAAAGAGCTAAGCCTTTACAGTTTAAGCAAACGAAGAGGAGACATTAATGAAGTGTTTTGAAAGGAATTAGTAGAGTGGATTGAAAACACAGGAACACAGTTGAAAATACAAACATTAAAAAGTTTTTCTTAACAAAGAGAAGCACAGAAACTTGTAGTAAGTTAACAAGTATTGTGGTAGACAGTAGAACTTTAGGGACGTTCAAAACTAGAATTGTTATTTTGGAAGAATTAAATGGATAGGACTGGTGAACCTTGTTGGACTGAATGACCTGTTCGAATCTAGATTGTTTAACATTTTAATTAATGAATTAATCCCAATTCCTGTCAACTAGCCAGCAATACACTGTGTTTATTCCGCCCAACTCTACTTTCCATAACAAAAATTGATTTTGGCTGTATAAGAAATATTGTTGAAAAGCATTCCACAAAAAAAACTGAATAAAGGCTATACATTTATTATGGATTCCTTAATAATTACCATGATAGATTTGTTAATTTCCTTATGCCAGTATGCGAACAGTTTAAATTACCATAGATCCCGGAATACAAGCCGAGAATTTCGTCCTAGATTTTTGGCTTGGAGTTTGGGGGTCGGTTTATACAACGAGTATCATTTCAGATTCAAGATTTCCAGCGCAATGCCGGTTTTGCCGATGAATACAAAAGTAAATAATGACGAAACCACAGAGCCATCTTTCAGATGAAGAAGTAACTTTGCATGCCGGTACTTTAAATTAAATACAGAATTTATTCAAAAAAGTGTTTTAGTTGTTGATTTTATTAATAACATTTATAATAAATTATCTGGAAGTTTAAAATAAAATTTTTTATTTTGATTTACGATCCACATCTTGCGTTACGTTACGAAACGGATGCGGTCACGTGTATCCGCTTGCGCGATTGTAAACAAACAACCGAGAGCGTTAGTAAGTGTCAGTCGGAGCCCAGATACATGTGTTTGTGGATGTAATTTCGAAACGAAGATGGACATTGTGTGGAAATATCTCCTCCTCCTCCCTTCCTGCAGCCCAAAGATGTCAAATTAAATGGTGAGTACAGTATGAAATTGTTTCTAGAATAGAATGCCTTTTACTGTCACTATACGCATCTACAATGAGATTAAAAGCAGCTCCTTCAGTGCAGAAAAAAGTTCTGTATAGGGCTTGTATGGTTGTTTTTTAGCCTTAGCATAACGCCGTATCTGCGGCCCCGCTTCTGCTTTCTTTCCCTCCTCCGTCTGTGTCGTCTCCTAGACCCGACAACAAACCACGGAGAGCCCGCTGGTCTCGCTATGTTGTCTGGGATGTTGTGCGTGTGATGAAAAACACTCAAAACAGATGTCTGGCTCTGGACACCGATGTCTATAAGGTTCTGAATGGTGTAGCGGATGTTCGCCGAACCGATCGTGCACAAACAAGGACAAAAAAAAAAGTACAAAAACAACAAAAAAGTGCACTGAAAAGGAGAGCCCTGAGCCGCTGCGCGCCGCCATGCTCCTAGCCTAATCGAAGTAGGCTAGGCACTTTTTATAACTTTTTGGTTAGTACATTAGAAAAAATACTGGTGTTTTTTATTATGAAAAGGTTAAGTAAGTGTTGTAGTGGGAGGTTTGGAACGCATTATGGGTTAGCCTTTGCGAACGAATTAAGTTCGTAAGTCAAGGGTCCACTGTATTGCGTATTTAAGTTAATCAAATTTATAACAAGTCTCCGGAAATCCACCCGCCGATGTACCATATTTGCGTATATAGTTTCAACACAAAGGTTCCAATTTACCAAACTTCTCCGCAATCACTTCCTAGTTTCCATCAAAAATGCCGGCAGTCTCAAATTCTCGCCGATAAACATTATAAATATACCCGAAGAGACACTTTTAAGGAAATTTAGAAAATTTTGCTTGGAGAAGGGGGTCGGCTTAAATACCGGTCATCGGCAAATACATGTAATTTAGTCGGTAGAGAAGGGGATCAGCTAATATACCGGATCGGCTTGTATTCCAGGATCTACGGTAACCTTTTTTTTAATGTAACATTTATTTAAACCTTTTTGACAAACATTGGTGTACTGCAGTATAGAATATTGTTTTTTTTTACTTTATAAATTAACCAATTTAAACTCCATCTCATTTGTCTGTGTTTCTGCTACTGGTTATAACTTCATCATAATTCATGCAATGTTTTAGTTCCACTCATCAGAATAAAGCTCAGGCATTTCTCTTTCAGAAATTTTACAGCTAGAGAATTAGTTAGGTTGTACACATAGAGTAGATTCAGAAAGTATTCAGACCCCTTCGCTTTCTGCATACTTTACTGTGTTGTTAGATTTAATTTTAAATGGATAATGGATTTCCATTTTTGCCCTTTAGTCTACACTCAATAACCCGTAATGACAGTGGAAACATGTTTTCAAAACAAAACATAAAATTTTATGAAATAATATATTCATAAAAGCAGAGGTGGAAAAAGTATTAAAAAATTACTTGAGTAGAAGAATAACTACATAGACAAAATTTACTCAAATAAAAGAAACAGTATCTGACATTGGAAACTACTCAAGTAAAAGCATACTGTATGCTTGAAAAATGATTAGTATAAATGAAAACATTCTCAAATATGCATATTGTACAATGGAAAGTACAAACAGAATATACATAGCAATTAGATACATTTTTTTGTAATTTTTAAAACCAAACTTTATTGAGTAATCAGAGTAATAAAATCACAATAATAATCTCAAATCTAGTTCCATCTAACAATGTGCATACATTTCCTAAAGACGATTGCCCTGTTTCAATCAATTATGTATTCAGATTTTACTCACAACCTCAAAAAAAAAAAAACCTTATCTACGTAAGCCCCTCCCATTGTTTCCACCCTCCACTCCCATTTATCTCAAGTGTTATTATCCCATTTTATAAATAAGTAAAACAAAACTACAAACACAGAACACAAACTGTAACTTATCATCATCACATTTACACAGTACATTATTCACACACCACAGTTCCTTAAAGTTAACAAAATTATTGGTAGATTTATAAAAATTAAGATCCACTAATATTATTTTCACATCCCTTTCTAAAAAAGACAATAACATCTTGGATCCCATCCCCAGTAATCTTGATTTTATGGGTCTTCCATATTGATTAATTTTGCTTCTCCAATAATGAAATTAATTACATTCATGATTTCTCTGGTTTGTTTTGTGATTTTCACCCCAAACACAAACACCATCCCATTATATATGACCGGCAGCCCTTCTATCATGCTCTCTGTTATACTAAAAAAAGGTCTGGAGCCTTTCACAGTACATAAAAGCATGAAAAGTTGTTTCTCTCAGACCACAAAAAGGGCAGCAATCCGAAACCCCAGGACATACAGTATGATCGATAAGAAGGAGTTCAACACTAATATCCCATGCATCAACCTCCACTGCAAGTCTCCCACCGTACTGGCCAATGATGACTTGTACAATGACCTCCAGGCAGGATTCATTCCTTGGGGAACTCCAAAACTCTCCCGTCATGGTGTGTCGTGTTTTCATGTCCTCAGTTGTCCCAGGTGGTGAGCTGGATCAGATGGTGGGAAAGGCTGCCGGACAGACCAGGCAGACCCAAATGTATAATGAGGGTCTGCTGGGAATGTCTGGCAGAAGAACCGGTCTGAAAGATCTTTAACTGCCAACTCCAGCAGAACTTCAACCTCATTTCGAGGCAGGTGAAGGACATTCGTCTGAATGGGCCATGTTCCGAGCCTCCATTGTCGAAACAGAAGAATGGAGCTGTGGCTGCAAGGTTGTCGGTGCCTGTGGTGGTGGCAATCCACGAACCCGGTGGTTGACACCTAAGATCCAAGAGGCCATCAAGTTGAAGAAAGAGTCCTATCGGGTCTGGTTGACCAGTGGGACTCCAGAGGCAGATGAGGGGTACTGGCAGGTCAAGCATGTGGCGGCATCGGCTGTTGCAGAGGCAAAAATTCGGGCATGGGAGGAGTTTGCGGAAACCATGGAAAACGACTTTTGGTTGGCACCGAGAAGGTTCTGGCAAGCCGTCAGGTGCCTCATGAGAGGAAAGTGGTGCTTCACCAACACTGTGTACAGTGGAGATGGGGCCCTGCTGACTTCAGCTTGATCGGTGGAAGGAATACTTTGAGGAATTTCTCAATCCCACCAGCATGTCTTCCTTAGAGGAAGCAGAGCTGGAGGACTTCGTGGGGGGCCCATCCATAACAGGGGCTGAGGTCGCCGAGGTAGTTAAAAAGCTCCGAAGTGGCGGGGCCCCTGGGGTGGACAAGGTTCACCCTGGGTTCCTCAAGGCTCTGGATGTTGTGGAGCTGTCCTGGTTGACACGTCTCTGTAACATCACATGGACATCAGGGGCAGTGCCTCTGGATTGGCAAACCGGGGTGGTGGTTCCCCTTTTTAAGAAGGATGACCGGAGGATGTGCTCCAACTATAGGGGGATCACACTCCTCAGCCTCCCCGGTAAGGTCTATTCAGGGGTGCTGGAGAAAAGAGTTCGGCCGATGGTCGAATCTCGGATTCAAGAGGAACAATGCGGATTCCGTCCCAGCCGTGAAACAGTGGACCAGCTCTACACCCTGGCCAGGATCCTGGAGGGGGCATGGGAGTTTGCCCAACAAGTCCACATGTGTTTTGTGGATTTGGAGAAGGCATTCAACCGTGTCCCTCAAAGCATCCTGTGGGGTGTGCTCCGAGACTACGGTGTACAAGGCTAGTTATTACAAGCCATTCAGTCCCTGTACAGGAGGAGCAGGAGATTGGACTTCACCAGGGCTGCCCTTTGTCACCGATTCTGTTCATAAGTTATATGGATAGAATTTCTAGGTGCAGCCAAGGAGCATAGGGGGTCTGGCTCGGTGACCTCAGAATCTCGCCTTTGCTATTTGTGGATGACGTGGTTCTGTTGGTTTCATCGGGCAGTGACCTCCAACTCTCACTGGAGTGGTTCGCAGCTGAATGTGAAGCAATGGGGATGAGAGTCAGCACCTCTAAATCCGAGGCCATGGTTCTCAGCCGGAAAAGGGTGGAATGCTTTCTCCGGGTTGGGAACACATTACTGCCTCAAGTGGAGGAGTTCAAGTATCTGGGGGTCTTGTTCACAAGTGAGGGAAGAATGGAGCGGGAGGTTTACAGATGGATCGGTGCGGCATCCATAGTAATGCGGACTCTGCAACGGTCCATCGTGGTGAAGAGAGAGCTGAGCCAAAAGGTAAGGCTGTCGATTTACCAGTCAATCTACATTCCTACCCTCACCTATGGAAATGAGCTTTGGGTACTGACTGAAAGAGCAAGATCGTGGATACAAAGCAACCGAAATGAGTTTTCCCTGCAGGGTGTATAGACTTTCCCTTAGAGACAGGGTGAGGAGTTCAGTTATCTGCTTAGGCTGCTGCCCCCGCGACATGACCTCGGATAAGTGGTGGATAATGGATGGATGGATTGATGGAATTTTTAGTTAATGTATATTTACAAATTATTACAAGTATATACTTGTATGAAGTTGTGATAATGAATTAATTAAAACATAAGAAAAAGGTCTGAATGAAACTAAAGAGTTTTTGCCTCATTTTAGAGGAGCCACCAAAGTAGTTACTAAGGTTAAAATGAGGTAAATAAGTAATGAACACCCCTCTGGAAAGCAAGGATAAACCAATGGGGAAGAACCCTCCTAGAAAGCAGCACTAAGTCTATAGTATAGTCCAGATGACTCCCATTTCAACGAGGCAGCATTCTGGTAAATGGGAGAGTCTGCAGGAGTCTGAAAATACTGGTGGCTGTAGATGATTGGTTAAGGTGACAGCATTCTACATATTTGTATCCAGCAGGGGCTGCTTGTTCCCAGTTATTGTCTCCTTTTTTGATGCAGAATAGACTAGAGCCAATGCCCATCCCTACTGTAACCATGGTGGAGATAATCAGATGAGAGAAATATGTAACACAAAGAGATATCTGTATTTAACTTGCTTTAAAATGTAATATCTTCCCTAAAGAATGCAATGAGTAATTCAATTATACATACATATCTAGGCTAGAAAGTGCCAAACGGACATACAGTCAGTATTCAGTGGGTGATGATGACAGCTATACAACCAGGATTCAGCAAGGTGGGAAGCAGCATTTGGTCGGCTTTTGGCTTTGTGATGATTCCTCTTCATTGTAAACACATAGTTACACATTTGCCAGGTATGGGCAACTTCCAATAGAGCCGTGCATGTTAGTTTTGGACTATGCCCAAATAACACCTTCTGCTGTTCTCATGGCTTCTGCAGACAGTAACCGTTGGTCACTCTGGCCATACATTGATTCAGCATATGACAGCATTTTAAAATAACCTTCCTGGATTGTCTTTCACATGTTTCTGTCCATCTTCCTAGCCAATATCACCTGGTGTGCCTTCAACTTTGGAATAAAAGAATAATCTATTATAATATAATGTGTTTAAAACCTTTGTGTACAATATTAAGAGTCAGATGGCGTGAAGTATTAGATGAGGTAATGGTAATAAAAAAACATAACAGGGTATGAATTAATTGATTGCTTACTCCATGGACTGAGACATTTGTGCATATCTATGTGCAAGTAAAGTGACTGACTTCTTTGAAAATGGAGGAAATGTTTTTCCACAGCAGGAACTTCAACAGGGTCAGCATGAAGAAGTGGCCAGCACAGTGACTTTCATTCTCACACGTCTCCTTGGAAGGATTACAAAAATATAATACAATACATAGTGTATACATACATACAATAAATAATTGATTAATCAGTGACTGCAGTGGTGAAGGGTAAGTTGAGTTCGGGGATGCCCGCTGTTTTTAAGACAGTGTCATAGTCTGAAGATTTCTCTTTGATTTTATTTTCTCTTGTGTATCTAAATTGTTTTATGCTTTACTTTGAAAGGATATGAACTTTCTTTTTTTCTTTTTTTTTCCTTTTTATTAATTTTATTGCAATCCATACAAATCAATCAAGTTTTTACAAAAAGAAAAATTGATTTAAGAACAAATCGATCCCCAATCCTGAGAGAGAAAGCAAGCCAAAAGGCGTGAAATTTAAGACCTGCAAACATACCTAAATTAATAAATTCTCTGTGCTTTATGAGCTTATTTTAAAATATTACTGATTACTGCCATGTTTTGAAAAAGTCTGTACGGATCCTCTAACTGAGTATTTGATTTTTTACAATTTCAAATAGTATAACACATCGGTTTCCCACTGACTTAAAAGAGGAGAGTTTGGGTTCTTCCAGTTTAGCAGAATAAGTTAATGTTAATGGGTTAGGAGGGATTGTGAGACCAAGGCTTTCTGAAAGGTAATTAAAAATTTTCGTCCAGAATAATGTTAATTTGGTGCTGGCCCAGAACATGTGACCCAGTGAGGCTGGAACTAGTTTGCAGCGTTCGCAGCTTGGATCATGCCCTGGAAACATTTTGGAGAGTTTTAGTCGAGACAGATGTGCTCGATATATAATTTTGAGTTGTATAATTGTATGCTTTGCGCATATGGAGCTTGAGTGAATTCTCTGCATTGCTACTTTTCACTCCTTTTCTGATATATTAATTGAGAGATCTTTTTCCCAGTGTCCTCTTGGATCTTTGAAAGGGAGGGATTGTAAAATGATTTTATATATTGTAGAGATGGTGTCTAAGTCCTTGAGATTGAGCAATATTTTTTCCAGCATGGATGTGGGTGCAAGATGAGGAAAATCTGCAAGGTTCTGTTTAACAAAGTTCCTGATTTGAAGATAGTGAAAGAAATTGGTAGCTGGAATGTTATATTTGGAATGTAATTGTTCATAGGATGCAAAGACGTTGTCTATATAAAGATCTCTAAGCAAGTTAATTCCAAATTTTTTCCAGATATTAAAAACTCTATATGTTTGCGAAGGTTGAAAGAGGTGGTTCTCTTGCAAAGGTGCCACAGATAGAAGCTTTTCCATCTTAAAATGCTTTCTACATTGGTTCCAGATTCTAAGTGAGTGGAGCACAATTGGGTTATTAGTATATTGCTGATAACGTGTGTTTATTGGAGCACAGAGCAAGGAATACATAGAAGTACTGCAGGATTTTACTTCTATTGTGGACCAAGCCTGTGTATGTTCTTCTATTTGTGTCTAGGTTCTTATCACCTGTATATTTGCTGCCCAGTAATAAAACTGGAAGTTAGGTAGAGCCATGCCGCCTTCCGCCTTTTGTCTTTGTAGAGTCGCTCTTTGGATGCGTGGATGTTTTGAATTCCAAATAAATGAGGTTATTGTTGAATCTAATTGCTTAAAGAATGATTTATTAATGTATATTGGAATGTTTTGAAATAAAAAAGGAGCTTAGGAAGAATATTCATCTTAACAGTGTTAATTCTTCCAGCTAGTGTGAGATGAAGGGTTGACCATCTATGCAAGTCTTGCCTGGTTTTTTCCATGCAGACAGCAAAATTTTGTTGATAAAGAGCTTTATGCTTACTTGTGATGTTTACCCCTAGGTATTTAAACTGTTCTGCAATGATAAAAGGTAGGGTATTTAATCTAATATTATATGCTTGAGAATTCACTGGGAAGAGTACAGTTTTATTCAGATTAATTCTGAGACCAGAGATCTTTTGAAATACTGCGAGTGCTGTTAAGACTGCACGCACAGAATTTTCTGGGTCCGATATATACAGTACCATATCATCTGCATATAATGAAATTTTCTGTTCCAGTCCTTCTCTGCTAATCCCCTTTATCTCATCAGTATTTCGACAGGCGAAAGGTTTGAGGAAGAGATTGGTTATCTCTGACTTCTGTAAATGTTGCTAATAGGAGAGGAGCTAGCTGAGCGGAGAATTTCTTGTAAAATTCTGCAGGGTAGCCATCAGGGCCTCATGCTTTCCCGCCTTGGAGTGACTTTATAGCATCTAGTAATTCTGATAACGCCAGAGGTTTCTCAAGTTCCTCCACACTAAAAGTGTCTATTTGTGGTATTTGTAATGTATACAGAAATGCATTAGATTGTGTATTGTCTTCTTTAAACTCAGTAGTATATAAGGATTTATAGTAGTCTCTGAAAGTGTGCATTATATTTTTGTGGTTGACGATTTTATCTCCGTTCGTGTTGGTGATTACTGAGATTGCGTTGCGCACTTCTTGCTTGTGAATTTGTTGAGCTAAAAGCTTATTAGCTTTCTCTCCATGTTCATAGTAATGATGTCTGGATTTATAAATTAGTTGTTGAGTTTCTTTAGTTGTCAAGAGGTTTAGTTCTGAATGTAGAGCCTGCCTTTTCCTATGTAGAGTCTCGCTTGGTAGTCTGGCATGTTCTTCATCTATTCTAGTAATTTCGCTTTTTATCTCTGCTACTTTCTTGGCTTCAAATTTATTTCTGTGGGAAAGATATGAGATAATCTGTCCTCTTAAGAAGACCTTAAGAGTTTCCCAGAGTATTCCTGCAGTGATCCCGGAGGATGCATTTGTCTCTAGAAAGAATTTGATTTGTTTGGATATAAATTCCGTACAATTCTCGTCTGCTAATAGAAGCGGGTTGAGACGCCATCTGCGGGGTGAGTGCATTGGGCTTAGTAATTTTAGCTCCAAGATCATAGGTGCATGGTCAGAAATAACAATAGCATCGTATTTGCAAGATTTACAACAACAACAACAACATTTATTTATATAGCACATTTTCATACAAAAAAATGTATCTCAAAGTGCTTTACATAATGAAGAATAGAAAAATAAGAGACACAGTAAGAAAATAAAATAAGTCAACATTAATTAACATAGAATAAGAGTAAGGTCCAATGGCCAGGGGGGGCAGAAAAAACAAAAAAAAAAAACTCCAGACGGCCGGAGAAAAAAAATAAAAATTTAATCATAGGCAAGAAGTTATTGTCTATAAAGAAGTAATCAGTCCTTGAGTAGCAATGATGTACTGGTGAGTAGAAAGAATATGTTCTTGAATTTGGGTTTAAAAACCTCCAGGGGTCTGATAAATTGTGATCAGTTATAAACTTTGTAATTATCTTTGCAGTGTTAGATGCCGTTCCCCCTGTGGAAGAAGTCCTATCTAAAAGTGGATTTAGAACACAATTAAAGTCCCCAGCCATTATAACTTTATGAGTGTTCAGATTGGGAATGGATGCAAATAAATTTTGTATAAATTCCTTGTCATCGACATTAGGTGCATAAACATTTATCAAGATTATTTTACAGTTAGATAAGTCTCCCATGACCATTACATATCTCCCTTCAGGATCCAATACTACATCTGATGCTACAAATGGTACTGTTCTATGTATGAGAATTCCCACACCTCTAGTTTTCTTTGTAAAACTAGAATGGAACATTTGGCCAGTCCAGTCTTTTTGCAGCCGGAACTGATCCTTGCTTAGTAAGTGGGTCTCCTGTAAAAATACTATTTTAGCATTTAGATCTGTTAGGTGAGAGAATACTTTCTTCTCTTTAATTCGTGATTCAAGCCTTTAACATTCCAGCTCACAAAGTTAATTGTCCTATCATGGAGACATTGATTCTGAGTTTTTGATGTCATTTGATGTCATAGTCTTAACTGGAAGTGAGACAGCTTCGGCCTTAATTTCCTATTTCCCCTAGAGCTGTTGCCATGCAGCTTATTATTACGTTGGTAGTTATAATTGTAAGGATTAAGAGGATAGATTAGGTATAGATCAAGCCTGCTCTCTTTCTCTCCCCCCCTTAACCCAACACCCTCCCTTTTTGCCTCCCCAAGTGAGGCTAGAACCCACTTCACACAATCCCAGTCCTCTGACATACCCAGAGAAAGCAAAACAAGCCCCCATTAAGCGGCGTTTTAGGGTTAAAAGATAGAGATATCTATTACCAATATAGTCTAAAAAAAAAAATAAAAATTGTGCACTTAAAATATATATAGTCTTCAGCAATCTTAGTGCATTAACATAATACACCCAGACAATAAACCCGGGGGATAGTGTTAGAAATTTGTCCAGAATCTATACTAATAAAAGGCAAAGCCCTCACTCACTCACTCACTCACTGACTGACTGACTGACTGACTGACTCATCACTAATTCTCCAACTTCCCGTGTAGGTAGAAGGCTGAAATTTGGCAGGCTCATTCCTTACAGCTTCCTTACAAAAGCTGGGCAGGTTTCATTTCGAAATTCTACGTGTAATGGTCATAACTGGAAGGTATTTTTCTCCATTTACTGTAATGGAGTTGAGCTTGACCGCCGTGGGGGCGGAGTTTCGTGTGACATCATCACGCCGCCCACGTAATCACGTGAACTGACTGTCAACGCACTATGTAGAAAACCAGGAAGAGCTCCAAAATACGCTGAAGAAAACATGCATTATATAATTGAGAAAGCAGCAAAACAATAAGAAGCGAGCGACTGACATATACTACCATATTCATCATTGCAGCTACTTCGGAAACAAAGCAAGGTATAAACTTAAACTTTAAATTAAGTTAATAGACAGGCTGCCGCTGGCGTTTTGCATGCCCACGGGTAATGCGGGATACAAGTTTAATGAGAGGACGCAGGATATAAACGAGAGTTTTGATCACTTTGTAACTAAGTTAAAATTGCAGGTGAAGGGGTGTGCTTATG
>JANRMT010028174.1:47022368-47041261 GCA_026402145.1 Polypterus bichir lapradei | reverse complement strand
GCTTTCTTAATTCCTTTTCTGCTTCTTCCTTGCTAGCGAAGACATAGAATTGACCTTGCAATTCCACTTTCAGTTTGGCCGGATACAAGAGGCTGTATTTGACGTTGGCTTGCCGTAACCGCTGTTTAATGTTGTAGAAGGCTGCGCGTTTAGTAGCTGTTGCTGGAGAGAAGTCAGGGAAGATACGAATGTGGTTATTTTCATATATAATATCTTGCTTGTTTCTGAGGAGTGCCATCACCTCTAGCTTAAATGATAATCTTTCAAAGCGAATAATAAAAGATCTAGGTCTAACAGTATTTGATCCACGTACGCGGTAAGCCGTTGCTATCTCAGATTCTGCTTTAAAGTCCTTCCCGATTATTTTAGAGAAGAGTTCAGCTGCGAATTTCACAGGGTTTGGACTTTCTCGATTCTCAGGCAGACCCTCAATTCTGACATTATACCTTCTGCTTCCATCTTCCAAAGCAGCCAGTTTGTCTCCGAGTTTTTTACATTCAGAGCTGACATTTACTGCTTTTTCTTCGGCGCTGGCAGCTAAATTTTAAGCTATTTCAATCCGAGTCGTAAATGTCTCCTTGAGATCCTCCAATTGATCAGTAAGCGTGCTCAGTTTAACCGAGTTTTCCTGAATGTGTTCTTCAATTTTACCCAGCACCTGTCGCAGCTCCAGTTGCATTTCCTGTCGCAGCCTTTCATTTGCCTGTTGCAGAACCAGCCGCTGCGTTTCGTTTGCTTGTTGCAACTCCTGTCTCAATTCCTGTCTCAGTTTCTCATGTGCCTTTGCCCTTGCTTCAATTGTGCTTTCTTGTACCATAGGTGAAGCAGCAGGCTCTACTGTAGCCAGTGTCCCCGCTATTCCCGGCTCGCGTGGAGTAATTGAAGCCGCGGACTACAAGGCCTTTTCCAGTTTCAGGTGTTCTTCTCTGATCGGCGAGCTATCGAGATCTGCACTCACGATCGTACATTCACTCCCCTTTTCACTCTCAGCCGGCGACGATGTAGTGGACCGTGGTCCCGAGAAGTCTGTACTTTCGCCCATCTGATCCAGGTCTGTCTCTGAAAGGCCGTATCTTGAACTAGGGCTTGCTGATCTTAGCTTGGGTACAGCTTTAGTTTTCGAAGGATGTGAACTTTCAAACATGCTTAGTGGAGTTTTGTTATTTTTAATGTTCTAGTTATTTAAGCTAGTATTTACTAATAAGGGCACATGTGGGTAACATAGCTGTACTTTGCCATTCATTGTTGTTGGCCCTGAAATCACCAATTCTCAGTATTTGGATACAGTTAAGAAAGCAAAGCAACAGAGTTAAAAAGAAAATGACAAAATAAATGTAAACATTTAAAAATATGGCAACAATACAGTTTTTTTAATTGATCTAGATATACTGTAACTATGACATTACTTCACTTAATGCAAATCAAGAGAAGGCATAAAGGTTAGATAATTAAACAATGCAATCACTGAAATGTAAAAAAGGATTTGTTAAAAAAGGTAAAAATGTATTCTTTGGTTGGTGGTCTGGACTAACCCTGAGCACAAGTGTACTACAGTACTTTACCTAAATATCAACAGTAAGTAATATTTTGAAGTGAATTGAAGGGTGCAAGAATAGTTGGTGTCTGGGCAATTGTGGTATACCAATCTGGAGAAAAGCCATGGATCAGGTTTTGATCCCAGTCCATCCCTGAGGACCTTTCACTAATGCCAATAAGGAGTGCTCTTTATCAAAGCAGGCTTTGGCTATAGTGTAACAGGAAAAACTCAGTGCTGATGCCCCCTGAAAGTGATACTCCTCCAATACATGGATTTTACAGAAATCATACAAGATTCTGCTGCAAAGAACACCAGAATAAAAAGCTTATGAAGGCAGGGACATACTGTATATTACACTACTGTGCTAAGGTTTTGTGGATGTTGTGGGATTACTGTCCAGACAGCAATAGGCTACTATGAATGGTGGAAGTGATCTTGTTGCTCATGCTGTGTTGTTTATAACTGATTCACACTGCTTATTCCTTCTGTCTCTGTTGCTGATATTATATGCTTGGTCTAAAAGCCAGGCAGGTACTGCATAGCCCACATGTCTTAGGTCCAGACTATATCGGTATTATAAAGGTAATATTGTGTGCCTCAAATGCCACACAACGATTTGCATGTGATGCTTGCTAATGGTCACTTCCTGAAGGTAAGGTGCACAGAGGGTGGGGCGTTTGTATTAACAGGGTCATGGGGGGTCCGAGGCTACCCTCAGCCAAGGGGCTCCCAAGTTAGTAAATTCACCCCTGATTATTGTACACTTCTATCATCAAGTGCAATGCACATTATAGTCTCCTCTACTGGAATGAAATTTAAAGTTATGGAAGCAGACCACATATTTATTATAATGATAACTAAAATATGAATGCAAACAATTCAGACATTATGAATTTAAACAACATTCTTTATTAAGATGTTGTTTAAAAATGTTTTCATTTACTGTAGATGAACTCTGTAGAAAACCTTACATTCAAAACTGAAACCGTTCTATTAAATGTCAAAAATCGAATTGAAAAATTGAAATAATAACGAAATTACAAACAAAGAAGAAATATGACAGAAGGATCCAGTGTCCTGTGCCTTTCTACTGGATTTAAGCATATAAAAACCTTTTTACTTTAAAAGCAAAATCCAAATAATCAGCAAAGCGTCAGCAGTGGCTTCAAATTGAATTAACAGTTGCCTACGATGAGGAAACTGGGTCCTTCATCAGCTTCAAAAAGCCTCCTGCTCTCCTTCCCCAGAATGAGTTTTAAACTTATGAAGACAAGTGAAATTTCATATTTTGTACTATATGTGCACTGTACTAATTAAAATTTGAAATCAATAAGGCTGCTGTATTATTTAGTTTGTTATTAAGACATTATCGATCTCACTCATATCAGCCTGTTAGACCAATAGTGTACATTACCAAAGTCCCCTGGGGCCTTACGCACAAAAATGTTGCATAAGCCTGTTTCCACGTTCAAATCGCGATGTATAAAACCCAAACTTGGCGTAAAATCACGCACATTTCCACAGTAGCTCATACCCTGGCGTACGCAAGTTCTGCGCTCGGTTTTGCAGAATGGCAGCACCCAGCGTCAAAGCAGTGCTACTGTTCCAGTGTGGTTTCCCTTTCTTTTTTAGATCCACATCCCTGACGTGCCTTTATAAATACACTGAAATTAACCGCATAATGTTTATTAGTTTAAGGCATCTAATTGTAATTAACCTGTAACAATATAATGGTCCACGGAATGGCCAAACTATTCCAAATACCATAGCTGCTTTAGCGTTGTTACTCTCACTGTTCCTTCTTATTGTTCTTCTTTCAGCTGCTCTCGTTAGGGGTTGCCACAGCAGATCATCTTTTTTCATATTACTCTCACTGCACCACTCAGAGTATCTATATCACTGTATCTGAGTGTGGAATCACAGCTCTAGAGCAGCTGATCGGAAACAGAATTATTGGTATTCAGTATCAAGCACACGCTGCTTTAGCCATGCACACAGTCTATTGAACTGCTCTCATACGACAAATGCTTCAGAGTCTTTCCTGTACAGACCTCACGGTTCAGAAAAAGTTTATTATTTTACAGTTTATTATTTTAAGCCATTTCAATATACTTCTTTTTTAGATCCACATCCCTGACACGGCTTTATCATATACACTGAAATTAACTGCATATTGTTGATTAGTTTAAGGCATCTAATTATAATTAACCTGTAACAATATAATGGTCCAAGGAATGGCCAAACTATTCCAAATACCATAGCTGCTTTAGCGTTGTTACTCTCACTGCACCTTCTTTTTCTTCTTTCAGCTGCTCCCGTTAGGGGTTGCCACAGCAGATCATCTTTTTCCATATTACTCTCACTGCACCACTCGGAGCAGCTTATCGGAAAGAGTATTATCGTTATACAGCATCAAGCACACGCTGCCTCAGCCATGCTGCCTATTTGAACTGCTCTTACACAGCAAATGCTTCAAAACCTTTCCTGTATGGACCTTGCGGTTCAGAAACAGTTTCATCCCAAGAACTATAAATGCACTCAATCAGTCCATCAAGTGCTCCTTGTAGAACTGTTCGTACTTAAAAGTACAATTACCTCACTGTAAACTTGCGATATAGTTATAATATTGCACAACCTAAGCCACTTTATAAAGCGCGTATTTACAAATGATGACGATATCATTTTTAAGATGAAATGCAGCAAAATATGTTTATTATATTATACAGATAAAACTTTAACTTCATTTAAATAATCTATATTGTTAATAATTAAACATGTGAGGACACGGTGTCGCTGTGCTAACATGAATCTCGCTCTCCGTTCACAGATTGTTCCTTCCTCGTGCTGTATGATTGCTGGGACTGGCATGACACTGGAAGTACAAAATAATTAAACATGTACGACGAAGATATTTCAATGTTCCTTAAAAGTTTTGAAGAATCTGTGTTCTAAGCTTACAGATAGCTTATATGAAATAAAAGTCTGTTATATTATATTCTGGTTCTTCTTATACCTTTGAGATGAGCCACCACCCTTGAAATTTCTGTGCCTATAACAATTGTCAAATCCTTCATTTCATTTTGTATATTACATCAGCCTTTCTTCTGATACATTCTTTATTTACTTGACCATCTCAGTATTTTTCCTAAACCAGTTCTTACACTATATTTCAGTGTACATTTTGTTGTTCACTTGTCCTTTATCTGGTTTCCTGGTGTGCCTGAACAGGTTTCTGACATTTATTAAGCCTTTATGCTATTTCTTTAAGATGAATGCTATGTTACCCTAAAATTATTCTTCCACACATTACAGCATGATGCAGAGAAAACAGGAAAAGCCCATGGCCATCATGTAATTTATTACAAATCTTGGCACTTCTAGATCCTTATGACTCACAAAATTTATGCATGTTGTTTTATTTTATTTCGCCTCTGTGGACCTCTTTTTTCAATTAGCCCTTTCCACACTTACACATTTTTTCTTCCATGAGGCATCATTGATGGCTAAACTCTTTTTCGGTTAGTCTAAACAATGGCAGAATCATGAAAGAAGAGCCTCTGTATATGTGTATGTTCAAATTCTAAACATAAACATCTTTGTCTGAGTTTCAGAAGCCTTTCCCACTAATGAAACATAAAACCAGACAATCAAAAGAGATAAGAGAATAGATATATATACGTCACTGCAAGCACTGAACTGTAAATTTGATGGGTACATAAAGTTTACACACTGCCTTAAAATTGCTACTCTGCCTTTTTAAGTGGAACAACCAGTTTTTGAAAGGGCAAATGCTTGTTTCAGAGTAATTGTGCGTGAGTCTGTGCTGACAGAAAACAGCACAGCAGGTGCCTTCTCAATGGAACATGACTATGTAATGGCACCAGCTCATAAACTGTTAGCATACTGGCATAGGAAAGTTAATAGACTTACCTTAGTAATTAGTAAGAATTCCTTCACTGACATTTTACTGGCTTTGTCCAGTTGTGATGATTTTGTTATGTAGTGGTTTTCAACGATACTTCTTATATTACAAAAATTGATTATTAGAAATTGAAACAGAGAAGTGGAATACACTCCATCCATTGCAAGTAGACTAAGAGGAAGTAGATTTACCCATCAGTACGTTACTTTCAAATTTTGTAAAAAGGGCCAATTAATTGTTCTTTGTAATGACACAGATTGAAAATGTAACAAAGAGGAATTGTTATTAAATAAATATAATTTTTAAAGAGTAAAAGTATTAGATTAAAAATAGGCAGAGCAGGCTCTGATAGACTGCTTTGGAACTACGGACTGGGATATCCTGCAGGGATCATATAGTGAGAACATTGAGGAGGTTGTTGACTGCACTACTGATTACATCAACTTCTGTATAGACATTGTAGTTCCAGTAAGAACAGTACACTGCTATGCTTACAACAAGTCATGGATTACAAGTGACATCAAGGGCCTTTTGAGCTAGAAGAAAAGGGCTTTTAAATGTGGTGATCAGCATGAGCTCAAGCGGTTGCAGAAGGAACTCTGAGTCCAGCTCAGGGAGGCGATGGAGCAGTACAGGAGAAAGCTGGAGCAGAAGTTGCAGAATAACAGCATTGAGGAAGTGTGGGATGGAGTGAAGATCATCACTGGCTGCAGCTCGAAGCAGGTTGCCAGCAACGGGAGAGACATGGAGAGAGCAAACCTGATGAACAACTTTTTTAACAGGTTTGACCACCCTAACCCACTCTCACCTCAGAGTATTGCATCCTCCACCCATCCTTCTGCTGATACCAGCATAGGAGAAAGTTTCCCCCCACCCACAATTACAGCAGCCCAGGTAAGCAGAGAGCTGATGAGACTTTGTGACAGCAAAGCAGTGGGTCCAGTTGGAGTATTGCCATGACTGTTGAAGGCCTGTGCGCTGGAGCTGGGGAGTCGTCTACAGCGCATCTTCAACCTGAGCCTGGAACAGGGGAGAGTCCCAAGGCTTTAGAAAACATCTTCATCACCCCAGTCCCAAAGGTATCACGTCCTAGTGAGCTGAATGACTTCCTGCCTGTCGCTCTGATGTCACATGTGATGAAGACCATGGAGCAGCTGCTGCTTCACCACCTGAGGCCACAGGTCCGCCACGCCCTTGACCCTCTGCAGTTTCCATACCAGGAGAAGGTGGGAGCGGAGGATGCCATCATCTATATGGTACACCGATCCCTCTCCCACTTGGACAGAGGCAGTGGTGCTGTAAGAATTATGTTTATGGACTTCTCTAGCACCTTCAACACCATCCAACCTCTGCTCCTTAGGGACAATCTGACAGAGACAGGAGTAGATTCATACCTGGTGGCATGGATCGTGGACTATCTTACAAACAGACCTCAGTATGTGCGTTTTGGGAACTGCAGGTCTGACATTGTGGTCAGAAGCACAGGAGCGCCGCAGGGGACTGTGCTTTCTCTGCTCATGTTTAGCCTATATACATCGGACTTCCAATACAACTCGGAGTCCTGTCACGTGCAAAAGTTCGCTGACGACACTGCTATCGTGGGCTGCATTAGGAGTGGGCAGGAGGAGGAGTATAGGAGCCTAATCAAGGACTTTGTTAAATGGTGCAACTCAAACAATCTACATCTGAACACCAGGAAAACCAAGGAGCTGGTGGTGGATTTTAGGAGGCCCAGGCCCCTCCTAGACCCCGTGATCATCAGAGGTGACTGTGTGCAGAGAGTGCAGACCTATAAATACCTGGGAGTGCAGCTGGATAATAAATTGGACTGGACTGCCAATACTGATGTTCTGTGTAAGAGAGGACAGAGCTGACTATACTTCCTTGGAAGGCTGGTGTCCTTCAACATCTGCAATAAGTTGTGGCGAGTGCCCTCTTCTACGCAATGGAGTGCTGGAGAGGTAGCATAAAAAAGAGGGACGCCTCACGCCTGGACAAACTAGTGAGCAAGGCAGGCTCTATTGTAGGCACGAAGCTGGACAGTTTGACATCTGTGGCAGAGCGATGGGAGCTGAACTGGCTCCTGTCAATACTGAAGAATCCATTGCATCCACTGAACAGTATCATCTCCAGACAGAGGAGCAGCTTCAGCAACTGACTGCTGTCACTGTCCTGCTCCATTGACAGACTGAGGAGATCATTCCTCCCCAACACAATGCAACTCTTCAGTTGCACCTGTGGGGGTAAACGTTAACACTACATAAGATTGTAAACTGTTATACCTGCCTCGCACTCTCCACCTTGCATTTTTTAACTTGCATTGAGTTTTATCACTCTTTAATTAATATTGTTTTTATCAGTATGCTGCTGCTGGAGATCTATTCATCTACTTTAAAAAGTACAATTCCATACAAAATCTGCTGAAGTACAGTAATGAAAGTAAATGTAATTCCTTAGTTTCCACTACTGCATAAGTATTCAGATCCTTAATTCAGAATTTGTAGAAGCCTCATTGGTAGCACTTTCAGCATGGAGTCTTCTTGTTAAAGTCTCTAAAAGCTTTGCATTTCTGGATTTGGGCAGTTTAGAACTTTCTTCCTGGCAGATCCTCTCAAGCTCAGTTAGATTGGAGAAGAAGAGTCTGTAAGCTGCCATCTTCAGGTCTTTTCAGAGATTTTCCTTGGGCTTTGAGTCTGGGCTTTTGTTGGGCCATTCAGTCACAGACTTGTCCTGAAAACACTCCAGTGTTGTCTTGGCTGTATATTACAGGTCATTGTCGTGGAGAAAGGTGAACCGTTGCCTCAGTCTGAGGTTGTGTGCACTCTGGAGCAGGTTTTCTTTAAGGACCTCTCTGTATTTGATTGTATTCATCCTTCCCTCAATTCCGACCAGTTTCCCAGCACTGAACCTAATCCATTTTTGGAGCCAAGACTCTACTGAACATACTAGATAATCCCATTCTTAACATTTCAAATGAAACTGGTTAGGAGTAAAATATCTGTAGGCTTTAAGAATTTTTGTGATTCTCAACTGTTTTGGGCAATGGAAGAAGACATTAATTGGCCAGCAAGAAGACTTGACATATCTAACGTGTAATGAGAATATTAGTTAATAAAGTTTTGTAAGGTTTCCTGTTTTATTTTTCAGGGATATTTTACAAATGTAAGGAATTCAAATATGTCTTAAGTTTTGAAATCCATCAAGTATTTAAAGTTATTAAAAGTACACACTCCTGGTTACGGGGTCATGCCTTTGGAGATCATGATGTCTAACGTAATTGACACAAAAAGTTAAAATGTCATCTGCTAAAACTTTTCCTTATCCGGGTTTATGGATATCACAGCCTTTTTGCCAGCAAACTTCTGGTTAAAGGTCTCTTTTAGTTTAAGATTAATGATGTTTTTGAATTTTTGTCTTTGAATGTAGCTTTGTTTATAAGGTTTCTTCTTCTGGTCCTTTCGATACTAAAATCAGTAGTAATCCATCTTTAGCATAACATAGTCTGGTGATATTAATTTTTTGTTAATCTCCTGTACCTGTCAAATATTTATACCATGTTTACTTTTGTCAAGTAATACTCAGTGAGATTATTAACACATGTACTGCTTTAAACAGTGTGCCCATCATATCTCCAGTGCCAACTCATGAATTTGGGCTAGTACTCCACTGTGGTGACCTGTCATAGCCCTAGCACCATCTGTGCAGACACCAGCACACTTTTTCCAATTGAGTCCATTCTCTTGAACAAATGCGTTCAGGACCAGGAAGATGTGTTCACCTGTTGTTCTGGTCTGAAATGGCTGACAGAACAGAAAGTCCTCTTGAGCTGCGATGTAAACAAGCAAATTGGCCATAACTACAATATCTGTATTCTCATCGGCCTGAATGGAAAAATAGCGACTACTTTTAATGCGCTCAATCAGTGTGTTTTTAATATTGTCTGTCATGGCTCCTATTCTCCTTGACAATTTGTCATTTGAAAATGGCACCAAGTTCAGCTGTTGGGCAGCTTTCTCCCCACACATTTTGCGTGTTACCTCTTTGGTTAATAGTAGACAGAGTTGTTCACCAATTGTGTGTGGCTTACCTGCTTCTGCTATGATGAGACTGGCACGATACGAAGCTTCTTGTGCTTTGGCTATGGATGTAGCATGTATAAAATCAACTGGTTTGTCTTTCGTCACTGTGTGCTTGTTTGTAAGATACCGTTTGAGATGTGATTGTTTCATACATCATTATTAAGAACATCACCACACAATGTCACACTGAGGCCTGGGCTCATCTCCTGTCCCACTCCAAAAGAATCCAAACTTGATGTAACTTGAATCATATTTCCTTATTATTTTGCATCATTTGTTGGCTGGTGCAATGGAATGGAAGGTTCACCACTATTTCACCACTAACTCTTGTGCGAGTTTCACTTCACCGACTTCAGTTTCTGCTGTGCTTCTCAACATATTCACTGTACTTCTAATACTTCCCGTTTGTGCCCACAGTTGCAACATTTTAGAACCAACATTTTTGCTTCCTATGCTTGCCATCACAGCTTGTCAACCAATTAAGCTAATTCTCCAAACAGTTTGGCTCGTTCATATAATCTTTATAAAACAAAATCTAAAAAGATTTATAAAACATCTCAAGGACTCCCAGCGTACCACCAGAGGGAACCCGCTTACTACAGTTTTAAAAGCGCTGGTCTACTACATACTCTGATATGCCACCTTAAAATTATACACATTTTCCAGGACTGTGTTATAATTAAATAAGTCACATTTAGTCAGGTATAAGGCATGCCATAAAGCATATTATAAGCTTCCATTCCTCTTTTTAACCAACTTATCTAGGGTAGGTTCCTGGGGCGACTGGAGCTTATTCCAGCAATTACTGGGCACAAGGCAGAAACAAAAGCCATCACAGAGTATATTATGTCATGGTGTGACATTTTCTAACCCACTTAATCCAAACCAGGGTCAGGGTTCTGGAGCCTATTCCAGCAATCACTGTGCAAGGCATCAGCCCATCACAGAGTATATTATAAGATTTTTTTTTAACTTAATTTAAAGTACCAATCAAATATTTAAAGAGTCTTACACATTCAAAAAATTATTATTGACAATAGTATAATTAATTAAATAATTATAGACTGTTAATTATTTCTCATAATGCATATCTAAACTAAAGTGTTACCATTTAATCTACAGTGTAAAATGGAGTAAAAAACTACCTGAGCAGTATACATTTGACTTATATAGTTAAGACTTTGTGGAAAAGCAAAACAAATTATGAGTTATTGAAAAGGCATTGAAAAAGTGCAGACATTGGTAAAAGTAAATGTTAATTAAAAAAATAAAACAGTCAAACAGTGATAAAGAAATTGGCTACAGTGTTCTCTTTGAGTCTCATGTTTCAGAGTTCACCACAGCAAATCATTTACCCTTAGAGAACACTTCATATTTTAATGCTAATGACCTGTTTTAAGGGTTTCTTGATATTGTATTCATTTGAGTTGAATAAAGAAGACTTTTCTCTTTTCCATCTCTGAAGATGTATGTTTTAACTAATGAGAGATGTTCTTGAATAACCCATAAACTGCACTGCCTGTCTGGCTGGTTTCACAGGTCTTTTAGCCGTGTTCATCTGCAGATGACAAGCAGATTTGATTGTGCTGCCCACATGACGGCATGACAGCTGTGTTTCGCTGTATGAAATCTGCATTTTCTTAAACTAGGTTACAGCTGGAAGTGATGTGTCGTTAGCAGTATTTCACTGTCTGTAAAATGGGGACATCTTTGATGCTGATAATTCTTTAGAATAAATCTTGGCTATAGTACAGTCATTTGGTCTTGCTTTAAAGAACACTATTTTGTTTTCTTCTGGTAGCAAACAAATTAAAATTTTATCTCATGTGTGGAATAAATAAAAATAAAATTTTTAATATGGTTCTGGTGAAATTGTTCAAGTCATCTAAAATAAAATGTATATATTAAGATAAACTGGTGTGAAGTCCAGGGTGCGTACGCCCGCCATTACCTCGACACAGACAGGTAGGACACAGGCTTAGCACACAACACACGATTTACTTACGGAGACTACCTTCAAAGCACCAATACAGTCCCCTCTCTCTGCCAGTCCTTCCGCCTCCACTCGTCTTCAAGAGCTTTGTCCATTTTCTCCCGGCACAGGCCATTGAGTAGTGGTGACTGGCTCCTTTTATAGGGTACCCGGAAGGAATCCAGGTGCCCAATGACCTTCTTCTGGCTGCACTTCCAGTTGTGGCGTAAGTGCTGCCAAATAGGGCTCTGCAAATGTCCAGGCGCTCCCGAGCAGAGTTGAGCTTCTATGCTCATAACCCGTGGCCCTGCTGTAAGCCAAGGGTGCTGCCCTCTGCCGGTCTGGGGAAAAAACGTTCCTGAAAATACTCTCACCCCTGGTCCTTCCATACTTAGGGTATCCCGGGCAGTAAGGACTCTGACCGTTCGCTACACTGGCTTTTGCAAGTATTATTCAAATCAGTAACCAGCCAAACATGTTTTTTCTTGAGATCTTTTTGTTGCAGTTACCTTGGCTTCCTTGCTTTTCAGTAAAGGAGATCTATATTTAATATCCTTGCTTGCTGCAGACTTGTTGAGACTTGACCTAGCAGATTTTATCAGTGTGCAAAGTCAATTTATTTAAGGAATCTGTGAGTGATAAAGAGATTACCGTAACCTTGAAATGAAGGTGTGACTCTCTGGTCGTGAAAGAACAGGATTGTGCATGTTGACTTCCAAATTACAACTTTAACAGCTTTGTATAACATATGACTTTAAAGCTTAAAAACTAGAACGGTGGCCTGGCACCATTGTTTTATTTCATAAGTTGGAACTTAGAGCACTTTAAGAAGATTCAATTGTCTTACGTTTTTACACTGTGTGTGTAAAGGAAGTCACTTAATTGTCATAAATGGCAATAATAATGAGGAGTTCTTGCAGATGAATTTTGAGATATGTTTAGTTTTTAAGCCTCTCTGCCAATCAAATGTGATTTTTTTTATATCTGCAAGGTATGCCTCCTAGAATCAGGTTCAGAACATGCAGGTTGATAAACTGAGTGATAGTGAGGGAATGCAGTGTAGCCCCTTATTAATGTCACTCCAGATATTTGGTCTTTCAATTATTTTCCAATTAAGTTTCTTATTAATAAAAATATTTGTCCAACATTTCAGATCCTCCATACTTTAACAAGAAACAAGGGTGATAATACAGAGAATTTAAAGTGTTGTAAAATGACACGAGGTCGGGGATATACTTAACGCTGCACAACATGTGCACTCAAGGACACTGCTGCTATACATGCAGTATATTGACTACACTGGCATGTGTATTTTAAGAAAATGTGGAGGATTCCACCAGGTGGCAGAGCAAAAAAATCGTCAACGTGAGAAAATGATGTTCATTTTCACTGTGTTGTGAGTTGAGGGAAAAAAGATGTTAACGATAAAAATTCTTTGCATTCTGATGTTGCTGTGAAGGTGCAAAAAAAAAAACAGATAGCAGCAGCAACACAGAAGATGGTATCTGAGACCTTTAATTGTACTGTATCATCATTACGATGGGGAATATACGATGCTTGTATTGTTTTGTATTGCATGTCATTATTTAAGTTTAATGATTTGCTTCACCACATCGAACCATTCATCAAACATCGAAGCGCACAGAGCTGTAAGCCTGCAATCACATGTTGATAGTAAACAACAATGCTGACATCACGTATGAAAACTTCAACACACACACCACCCATATTGCTGGTACTGCAACTCAGTGCATGTGTTGTGTTAATTTCTAATGATACACTCAGAAGACGTATCAAAATAACACGGGGAATGCGTGGCAGCAATGATTCATGCATGTAAGCATGAAGAACGAAAATATCATTGGTGCCAGTCTGCCCACCTTAAAGGACCTGTATTATTCCAGAGTCATAAATTGGGCTAGGAAAATCATTACCGACCCCTCACATCCAGGCCACAACCTTTTTGAACTTCTTCCATTGGCCAGGCACTTCAGATTAATATACACCAAAATAAATAGACATAAGAACAGCTATTTCCCACAGGCCATGAGGATCACAAATGGTTAATTTCATTCCCCCAGGCCTCCCAGGGTCTTCCAATAGTGTTCACATATTGTTAATACCTTTTTTTCTCAGTGTTTATTTCAGCATTTGTTGCACCGAGTTGCACTCTGCACTTTGTATACAATTCTCTATTTTGTGTTTTTTTTATATCTGAGGTGTGTGACTAACTGTTGTGCGTAAATCGATTATGTAACTTACAGTTGAAGAGTCACCAAATTCCTTATAATGGTTCATTCTTGTCCCAAAAATCTGATTCTGATAAACTGGCCCTTAAGCTGCCTACCATGCACATGACAGTGTATACGTTTGTGCCAAATACTATTCATGATTTGCCAGATGTATGAAGCATGTACAGCAGTTTGACTTCACTCACAGAATCTGTTGATTTGCAAGGATTTGCAAGACCACCCCACCTTTGAAATAAGGTGACGTTTCACTGTTTGAAACATTTTTCTGTTGTTTTGCATTGTTACATAGTACAAAAGCAGACTTAAAATCTATTTCATCGACTAAATTTTTAATGAGCAGATATATGGTGTACAAAGCAGGAGTTTCTTCACAGAACAGAAGTTTTGCAGTATGGCAGTTTTACCTTCTTTAAAGTCAAAATTTCACCCTCTTATGAACTCTTTCATTATTCTCTACACTGCATTTTTTACCAATACCAGCATAATATAGTATTTCAATGTAATAAAAAGTATTGTGTGTTTTTTTATCAACAATGATGATAAATCCACTTTCAGAACAATATAACCTCAAGGGAATTCCAGGTATTAGATTATTTTCCTTTAGAACATGTATGGGTTGGAGCAGGACTGATATTTTGCACTGTAAAACTGCACAAGCACTCTGGCATGGGAACAGAAACATTGAACATGTCATGGAGTTCATTAAGAGCCAGATACAGTTACAGTAAGTCTAGAAATGAGTTACTTTATAAAAGCAATCAAAAAAAATGTTTTCCACTGGGTGTTTTGCAAAAATAGTTTTAGTGCTTCGGGTTAAAATCCTTTCACAAGAACATAAGCAAAGCACTCAACAGTGAATTACCTGAGAGATTACAGATGGGACAATAGCTCAAGAAAATCAAGTAAATTAAGCAAAAAAGCAATTTCATTTGTTTCCATTTACTTTTGCTTTACCTTACAATACAATGAAATTTGTTTCGTTGTCAGTCCCATTGGTGCAGAAACATGCAGGCAACACTACAGCACAAGGGACAGAAAGTACTGAACCATGCAATGGCAAAAACCACAACAATAAATAAGTAACAGTATCAAATTGCAGGGCATATAAAGAGTATTCATGTTCTTAAAACTTTTCACATTTTAGTGTTATATGGCATTGAATGACAATGGATTTAATTTGGATTTTTTCATACTGATCAACAGAAAAAGACCCTTTAATGTTAGAGTGAAAACAAAACTCTTCAAAATGTCTAAATTATATATATATATAAAGCAAAAAATAATGAATTGCATAAGTACAATATTTATTCCTTTCATGTGACATACCTAAATTATCACTGGTACAGTCAATTGGGTTTAGAAATAACATAATTAGTTTAATGGAGATCAGTTATCTGGGGTTTGCAGTATAAATGCCCCATATATGGAAGGCCTAACTTGCTGAGTCGGTATGGTGGCCTAATCTACACAGTAAAGGCAAAAGAATACTCCAAGCAACTCAGTGAAAAGGTGATTGAAAAACCAAATTAGGGGATGGAAACAAGACAATATCCAAGTCACTGAATATCCATTTGAGTCCAGTTAAATCAGTCATTGGGAAATAGAAAGAGTATGGCACAGCTGGAAATAGGCCAAGAGCAGGCTGTCCATGAAAACTGGATGATCATGCAAGAAGAAGACAAGTGAGAGAGACCACCAAAAGAGCTCTGAAAGAATTATACAGAATGACATATTGGCTATGGGAGACTCTGAAATTATCTGGAAGAAGGTTCTGTGGTGTAATGGGACCAACATTGATCTGTCTGGTCATCAGAATAAAAACTATGTCATACACACAGCACATTTTAAAAAACACTATCCCCACCATGAAGGATAGTGGTGGTAACATCAGGATGTGAAGATGTAGGTCCTGGAAGACTTGTGACAGTAAAATGAATGTAACAAAATAAGGTGAACTCCTGGAGAAACATCTGAGGCCTCATGCATAACACCGTGCATAGAATTCACACTAAAACATGGCATAGGGACAAAAGTGGAAATGTGCGTACGCAGAAAAAAAATCCTGATGCATAAATCTGTGCGTACGCCAACTGCCACGTTCTTCCGCTCCATAAATCCCAGTCAGAGTGAAAAGTAATGCATGTGCACACCTGCTGCCACTCCCCAACTACTCCCAGAATTACGCCTTTTTGAATATGCAAATCAATATTAATAGCCATTAAGCTCAGTGTTTGGTGAAAAGGCAGTGGCAAAAGTACGGGGGAAACAGAAGAATTTTAGCGAATACCAAGTGGATGATTTGAAAAACGTTCTATTTGTTGGTTTAAACAGTGGTATAAACAACAAAAGGAAGTTGATTGAGTGACATAGAGTGTCAGAGAAACTTGAAAGTTCAAGTTCACAAAGTCGCACAGTGCCCGAAAAAAAAAAGTTGTCACATATCAAAGTCGCCGTGAAAAGGCAAGTCATAGCCCACCGTCTGAGTTTCATATGAAAGCTTATTAGGATAAAGAGAAAAGAAAAAAAAATAGGGAGAAACTGGGGAAGAAAGCTTAAAATATCAACTTTAATGTGGAGATTTCCATTTTAATCATGTAGTTTATTTTGTCATTAAAGTAGAACATCATAAACTTCATCTTAAAATCATTTAATTTACTAGTTTCTCAAATACCATTGTAACTAAAGTAGCACGTTAAATGCTTTGTATTGTATATGTTCTTCTATGTGTTCTATGAGTTCTCTATGTGTGCTTCTTAAATGGGCTTTCTCTTCCTCCGACAGGACACAGAATTCATTACATTCATGATATTACAGCTCTCTGAATAATTTAAATACTGAGATGTATACCTGATATCATTTTCATGATGATAGGAATTAAAGCATGTATTAAACATGGGAACACGGTGGCTCAGTGATAGTGACGAGCTGGCACCCCGTCCAGAGATTTTTCCTGCCTCATGCAAGATGCTTGCTGCGCCATGATGATGAAATAATCTATTGCAGCAGTACTATCTCTTTCAAACATACTAACCCCCAATTCCTGTCCTTCCTTTTCTTTCTCCAAGTACCCAGTTGCCACACAATCAGCTCTGTAATAGAGGTTAAGCCATCTGTAAGATTTGAACGCCAATTCTTCGAAACATTTAAGGAACATTGAAATATCTTTCGTAGTACATGTTTAATTATTCTATCCAGCTATCCTTCCAGTGTCACGCCAGGCAAGAATTATTAGCAATATAGATTATTTAAATGATGTTAACATTTTATTTGTATAATGTAATAAACATATTGTGCTGCATTTCATCTTAAAATTATATCGACATCATATGTAAATACAAGCCAAAGTGGCTCAGGTTGTGCAATATAATAACTGTATCACAAGTTTACAGTGAGGTAATTGTACTTATAAGTACGAACATTTCTACAAGGAGCACTTGATGGACTGATTGATTGTGTTTATAGTTCTTGGGATGAAACTGTTTCTGAACCGTGAGGTCTGTACAGGAAAGACTCTGAAGCATTTGTCGTATGAGAGCAGTTCAATAGACTGTGTGCATGGCTAAAGCAGCGTGTGCTTGATGCTGAATACCAATAATTCTGTTTCCGATCAGCTGCTCTAGAGCTGTGATTCCACACTCAGATACAGTGATATAGATACTCCGAGTGCTGCAGTGAGAGTAATATGAAAAAAGATGATCCTCTGTGGCAACCCCTAACGAGAGCAGCTGAAAGAAGAACAATAAGAAGGTACAGTGAGAGTAAGAACAGTAAGAAAGAGTTTTTTTCTGTTGATCAGTATGAAAAAGAAACATAACATCTGCTGTTATTCAATGCTATATAATGATAAAATGTAAAAACTTACAAAGGCTAAATATTTTAATAGGCAGCATAAGTGTAACTATACTGTATGTCAAATATAAACATGCAACATATATCTGATAAAAAACAACTACATATCCTTTGGAATAGCACTGAATACTACAGTATGATTTGCTGTACTGTAGATGGAAAACAATTTGTTGCTTGGGGGTGTGTAAGGTAAGTTGTGATTGAAAGTACTTTTGCCAAACATTTGTTATAAATGTCCTGCATGTATGAGATTGTAGCTCTAGCTGTATTTGTAGTTCAATTTTAGCCATCCATTACAAAACCCTGTATTTTGCACCAGTATATTTGCTATATGAGGCTGTGATGTAGCTATTCGATATGTTCTTCACTTCATTTGTAAACGTTAGTAAAGATCCAGGGTAAGACTGATTGCCTTTCTATAACCTTTTCCTAAAATGAAGATGCTTTTGTGCCTTCCTAACCAGGTAAAGGTTGGTGATGAGAGACCATAAGACATCCTTAGTTCATGACCCTTTAAATGTTTCCTGAAGTCTACAATCAGCTCCTTTATTTTGGAGACATTAAGGAACAAAGTGTTATTATCCTCATAGAATTTAGAGAAAAATGGCTCCATCAAATAATCAAACTCTCATGTACAATGCAACTACGGTGATTACTAATACTCAAAATCACCTGGATTAGATGTTTTAACGTTAACTCACAAATACATTTGTTTACTACTGCAAACAGAAACCTCTGGGAACAAGTTTCAGCCAAAATTTTGGTAAAAGATATGAATTAACTATAATTCAAGTTTAAAACAAACTTGGTGTGATGGGGTCTGCAGAAATTTTCTGGGGCTTAATCCATTATAGTGGAGTATAATGCCCTTAACTGGTGATCTGGTAACATTGATGATGTCAGCATTGTCAGGGCACAATCCAGAAGGCTGTTTTATGTAACAGCTCCAGTTCTTCAACATGGTAAGCCTCTGCTGAGCCTTCCAGTCCCATCGATTCCTGAAGTTTCCATATTCTTCCAAAATCATTAATATATATGATCAATATATGAATATTGTGGAAACCGTACCCACAAACACAGACAGACTGACATCAAGATGTCCAAAGTACACTCCTTTATTTTTCCACTGCACCACAATGCCTTCTTTCACAACTCTCTTTCCTTTCTTCTTCTTCTTCTTCTTCCTTCTTTCTTTCTTTCTTTCTTTCTTTCTTTCTTTCTTTCTTTCTTTCTTTCTTTCTTTCTTTCTTTCTTTCTTTCTTTCTCTCTCTCTCTCTCTCTC
>JANRMT010028174.1:46999125-47009964 GCA_026402145.1 Polypterus bichir lapradei | reverse complement strand
ATATAAAATGATCTCGCGGGCCGGATATAATTACACGCCAGGCCGGATGTGGCCCGTGGCCCTTGAGTTTGACACATATGGACTAAATAGAACTTGAAAAGATATATTTTTTCGTACATCGAGCCCACGTGCTAATGTGGTTTTGCCTGCATGCCTCAATAAGTGACCCTCCCCTCGCTCTTACTTTTTTACCGTTCATCTAATGAATACACTGAGTATGGCTTTACCAAAACAATCATTGATTGCGAATAAAGTATTCATTATTCGAGTATGTAGATCGGGGTATATATATACACGTTTCTTACTGCATCAATAAACAGCTCGTCTTCTTCTTTATCTGAGACCTGACACACTGCATGCACGGGTTTTTTTTTTTAACACTGTCTTCCTTTAGCGGGACATTCACCTTTTCCACCGTGTGCTTTGTTTCTGCAGTAGCTGCAGTTATGAATAATATGTTTGTATGTATCAGACGCTTCATATTTTTTTGCTGCCTTTTCAATTGTGTAATTCGGTTTTTGTTCAGCGCTCTTCGGAACTGTTGCTTTTTGTCTGTGCACTGCGTCATTTCACGTGAGCCGCTCGGTGTACATGCATCGAAGTTTCCCAGCTGTGCTGCTGCCATGTCGTGCTATGTCCATGGCTGTATCTAATGCTACCGAAGTCCCGGTACTTAAAACTTTCTCTCGCAGTTTCGCTGAGTTTGTGCCAAACACCACCCTGACCATCTCATCTTCCTCTGCATAAGCACAGTCCTTCACCCGTGAATATTTACCCGTGGCAGTGTTTCTATTGGATTGCCGCTGACGGACGGCCTTACATGGGCAGGCACTAAATTACAAACGTGCTTACAAATTACACTGTGCTTTGTTTCCGAAGTAGCAGAACTCATGAATATGGTTGTATATATCACTCGCTCGCTTCTTATTGTTTCGCTGCCTTCTCAATTATATAATGCATGTTTTCTAAAGCGCTTTTTGGGCCTCTTCCTGGTTTTCTACGTACTGCGTGATTACGTGGGAGGCGTGATGATGTCAGACGAAACTCCGCCCCCACGGGTTTCAAGCTTATCTCCATTACAGTAAATGGAGAAAAACAGCTTCCAGTTATGACCATTACGCGTAGAATTTCGAAATGAAACCTGCCCAACTTTTGTAAGGAAGCTGTAAGGAATAAGCCTGCCAAATTTCAGCCTTCTACCTACACGGGAAGTTGGAGAATTAGTGATGAGTCAGTCAGTCAGTCAGTCAGTCAGTCAGTCAGTCAGTGAGTGAGTGAGTGAGGGCTTTGCCGTTTATTAGTATAGATACACATATCAACATATATACACATACATATACACACATACATACACACACACATATACATATACACATACATACATACACATAAATATACATATATATACACATACACATACATGTACTGTATATATACACACATACATACATACATATACACATATATATATATATACACACAGACACATATATATACATACATATACATATCTACATATATCTACACATATATATATATATATACATATCTACATATATATACTGTAAAAGAGAGATCAAAAACACACATAAAGGTTTGGGGTTTCCGGCCCCGTATACTGAAAAATTATCCACAATAACAAAAATATTCTGGTCAAAAAATACATAAACAAATAGTATATTGCTGACAGTCAAAGATGGCATCGGAGGAGTATTTATGTAGGATGGGCCAGAAGTGGAGGAATGCCGGGTAGGATCCGTGGTGGATGATGGGATTGCTGACGTCATGGGTAATGGACAGAGGAAGGGCGGAAGTAGCGTACTGCAGGAAGCTGTAGGAGGTAGGCTCATGGTGGCGGTGCGTCTTTTTCTCTTTAAGAAACAAAGAGAGAAAGGTTAGTACCCCGCCACTCCCTCCTGGCGTATGACTTCGCGATCGTATTAAGGTCCGTCCGCAGACTCCTACTCGCGCGTGCGTGACACGACCCCCCCCTCAGCCCAGACCCGTCAGGTCGGGCGGACCGAACCAAGAGGTCGTGAATACGGGAGAGGGCATCGGCATTGGCCTAAAGGTTGCCCCAACGATAAGTGACGGTGAACTTATACGGTTGCAAATCCAGAAACCACCTGGTGACTCGGGGATTCGACTCCCTGTGCAGTGACATCCACTGAAGGGCAGCGTGATGTCACTAGAGTGAATTCGCGACCCAACAGTTAGTAACGTAAATGAGTCACCGCCCACGTAATGGCCAAGGCTTCCCTCTCCACTGCCGCATACCTGGTCTCCCGGACAAGCAGTTTCCGGCTCAGGTACATTACGGGGTGCTCGACACCATCGATACTTTGGCTCAACACGGCGCCCAGGCCTGTGTCCGAAGCATCGGTCTGGAGGAAAAAAGGAAGAGTACAATCAGGGGTTCTCAAAACTGGTGCCGAGGTCAGGGCCTTTTTCAAGTCACTGAATGCTTGTCCCGCCTTGTCGTTCCATACCACGTATAAGGGAGCACCTTTTTTCGTTAAATCAGTCAAGGGTGCTGCCCTTTCGGAGAAGCGGGGCGCGAACCGGCGGTAGTACCCTGCTAACCCCAAGAAAGCCTGCACCTGTCTCTTGGTATTCGGACGGGGCCATTCGAGGATGTCTTTTATTTTTGAACATTGTGGTTTCATCTGTCCTCATCCCACCACGTAGCCTAAATACTTGGCCTCCTTTAAACCAAAGAAACACTTACGGGGGTTTATGTGGAGACCAGCCTTCGCTAGTGTCGTGAGGACAGCAGATACCTGCAATAGATGTTCCTTCCAGGTGTCGGAATAGATGACTACATCATCCAGGTAGGCGGCACTATAGACGCTGAAAAGTTGCTGGGGCCCCGTGCAGTCCAAATGGAAGGACTTTGTATTGCCAATGTCCACTTGGGGTGCTGAAATCAGTTTTCTCCTTAGCAGATGCCGCTAAGGGAATTTGCCAGTACCCTTTTGTCATGTCAAGGGTAGTCAGATATCGAGCCGTACCCAAGCGCTCGATAAGGTCATCTATCTGGGGCATCGGGTAGGCATCGAACTTGGAGACTTGGTTTAGACGCCTGAAGTCATTACAAAATCTCCAGGAGCCGTCAGGTTTAGACACGAGGACGATAGGACTGGACCAGGGAGTATGGCTCTCTTCAATAATATCCATGTCCAACATCCGTTGAACCTCAAGTTCCATCTCGGCGCGTTTTGCTTCCGGGAGTCTATAGGGTCTCTCCTGGACTATAACTCCGAGTGCTGTGACGATGTCATGTTCAATCAGCAAAGTCCGGCCTGGTGCCTCGCTCACTACTTCGGGAATGGCCAAGATTGCCTGGGTTAAATCCTGCCGCTGTAGGGGGGTCAGCTCGTCACCCAGGTTAAGGGCAGGAGTGCACGCGAATAGGGAGAGGGATCTACGCGTCTCGGGAGATTCCTCCCTGTCTTTCCAAAGTTTTAACAAATTTACATGGTAGATCCTCTCGCTCGGCCGATGATTTGGTTGTTTAAACAAATAATCAACGAGCCCCTTTCTTTCTTTAACCTTGTATGGTCCTTGCCAGTGATCCAATAATGTAGAGTGGGAGGTAGGGACGAGCACCTTCACTCGATCCCCCGGGTGGAACTCCTGGAGTACCGAGTTGCGGTTGTAGCACCGACCTTGCGCTGCTTGCTCACGAGTCACGTGTTGCTTTAGGAGTGGCCTGATCTTATTGAGCCTGTCGCGCAGTTGCGCCACATACTCTAATATATTCGTGGATGGTAGGGCCTCTGCTTCCCAGCTTTCTTTTATTATATCCAATAGTCCTCGGGGTTGTCGTCCATACAATAACTCAAAAGGGGAGAAACCCGTGGAGGCCTGGGGTACTTCCCGGTAAGCAAAAAGCACAAGTGGTAATATTTGGTCCCAGTTCCTACCGTCCGCGCTGACTACCTTGCGTAGCATCTGTTTAAGAGTCTGGTTAAATCGTTCCACCAACCCGTCCGTTTGCGCCCAACCCAGCACAGACTTACGCAGAGGCGTCTTCAGGTGCTTAATACGGAGTAACCTGGCAACCTCCCTGAACGTATCTGAGGTAAAGGGCGTACCCTGGTCCGTGTGGACTTCTTTGGGTATTCCCACTCTAGAAAACAGGTTGACCAACTCCCGTGAGATGTTTTTTGTATTAGATAGATAGATAGATAGATAGAGCGGAGCGCAGAGGAACCGCCTCTGGATACCGGGTTGCGTAGTCAACCATGACCAATATATATTTATGGCCACGATTAGAGGGTTCCAGGGCTCCGACCAAATCCACCCCTATTCTCTCGAAGGGAATATCAATAAGTGGAATGTGGATGAGAGGAGCATGGTCCTTCCTAGGTATCTGGCGAATCTGACACTCCGGGCAGGACTGGCAGAATCGCCGGACCTCCTCATTAATCCTGGGCCAGTAAAAGCGGAGCTTTATCCTCTCCAAAGTCTTCTCGGCCCAGAGGTGGGCGCCCAAGAGGTGAGCATGAGCTAATTCGCATATCTCCCACCGGAAGGTATGCGGAACTAGCAGCAATTTCCGCACCTCACCCTCGTGGGTCGCAACTTGATATAACAGATCGTTCTCCATAAGGAAAAAGGTTCGCGTGTTATGGAATCGTCAGCCTGTGGACCGCCGGGGACAACGATAGCATTCCGGGCAAATCTCAGGGAATCGTCATTCCACTGTTCCCTTTTGAATGACGCAGGCGTGGATCGAAATTGCTGTTCTAGGCTATTCAGAGGGTCTTGTGTGTCAGCAACCGGAAGTGTTCCCTGGCTCATGCCCTCCCCGGCGGATACTTCTGGGTCATGGTCCATCGCCAGAGAAACGTCCCTCAGAGGACCTGCGTCATTAGCGTCTACCCTAGAGCACGGCGTGGGGACCACGGGAAGGGAGCCCTGCCCCTTCATAACCAGACCCAATGAGGCCCCGGGAGCGGTGTAAGTCCCCTTTCCAGGTGACGTAGTACTCCGCGGAACGATAAGACCTGGTCTTCCCATGTACACAAGTGACTTGTAAATGTTGGGTTAGCCACTGTCACGGTAAAACATAACGGCGAGCGACAATATTAATGTTGCTGCCGGAATCAAACAGAGCCATCACCGAGTGCCCATTCACTAAGACCGCTCCCGTATTAGGAGTTTCCAGGGGATGCGACAGGGCACAGTACCTCTCTGTTGTAGCCCAGGTGCAGTCCAATGGCTCCGTGTTGAGCGGGCACGTAGGTAGTAGGTGGCCGACCTCACCGCACTTGAAACAGCGCGGGGAGGCCGGCTTCTCTTTAGGTTTCGGTGGCGCTTCCGCAGTGCGTCGAGTGGGCTCGGGGGTGGTGACACATCCCTGGCGGTTCCCGCGAGCTTGCCTTTCTGACCCCCTGGCTCGGAAAACCACGAGCTGACGCTCGAGGACTTCCAGGAAACCCTGCATGTCCTTGAAAGGATGGCGTCGGGCCTGCTGGGCAAGGAAACTTGGCATCGTGTTGACCAGGCCCTCACAGGCCACCTGTTCTACCACTTTACTGCTGTAGCCAACGCCCCATCTTGCCCCAGAAGTTGAATGCCTGAGCTCGGGCCGGTTTGTCCGGGTCAAACTGCCAGTTCCTCCATTCACTCGCCTGCTGGCCCGGCGTAATGCCGTAGCGTGCCAGGATCTCTTGTTTTAGGTTGTCATAGTCTGCGGCCTACTCCTCGGGGAGGTCATAATAAGCCCGCTGCGTGGGTCCCTTTAGGTAGGGTGCCAAGATGGATGCCCACTCGGACCGCTGCCACTGGTTCCGGGTGGCCGTCCTTTCAAAGATGCCCAAATAGGACTCAATGTCATCGGCCTCCAACAGCGGAACAAGGGGAGGAGGCGTCGGTCGTGGCGGGTCTGGTCTTACCGTCTGCGTGGTTGCCAACCTGGATTTTGTTTCTTCTAATTCACGGTTTGTCACGGCTTGTGCTCTCTGTAGGGACTGGATCTGCACTGACAGTTCTTGCAACATGGAGTTCAGGTCTTGTCCTTCCGACATTCTCTCGGACACTCTATCCTGCCGACTATGCCACTGTAAAAGAGAGATCAAGAACACACATAAAGGTTTGGGGTTTCCGGCCCCGTATACTGAAAAATGATCCACAATAACAAAAATATTCCGGTCAAAAAATACATAAACAAATAGTATATTGCTGACAGTCAAAGATGGTGTCGGAGGAGTATTTATGTAGGAGGGGCCGGAAGTGGAGGAATGCTGGGTAGGAGCCGTGGTGGATGATGGGATTGCTGACATCATGGGTAATGGACAGAGGAAGGACGGAAGTAGCGTACTGCGGGAAGCTGTAGGAGGTAGGCTCATGGCGGCGGTGCGTGTTTTTCTCTGTAAGAAACAAAGAGAGAAAGGTTAGTACCCCGCCACTCCCTCCTGGCGTATGACTTCGCGATCGTATTACGGTCCGTCCGCGGCCCCCTACTCGCGCGTGCGTGACAATACACATATATATACATATCTACATATATATACACATACATACATACATACGTATATATATACATATCTACATATATATATATATACTGTATATAGCAAAATCCCCACGCTTCGCAGCGACAAAGTACTGCTTTTAAATTTTTATTAAGAAGAAAAGAAAACCTTTTTAAACTGAGGGAAAATATACCAATAACTATTTGTTAAGGATCTCTTTGTATATCACGTTGTCAGTTCAGCACTCCGGTTGTAATATGACCAAGCTGTGCGAGCTTACTCTTAAGAATGCAATGTATAGTTGTCCAGGAGAAAAGCAATCTTGCCTCAAATCAATGGTAACCTTTTGTAGGGTCTGTCCCTGAGACTTATTAATTGTCATCACGAAGCAGAGCCTTACTGGAAATTGGAGGCATTTGAATTGAAATGGGAGATCAGAGGGTGTAATGGTGATGCGAGGAATACATTCAGAGTGTGGCGCTGTGCTGTTTTTTTGTGAAGCTGCCTTTACACAGCTTCTCCGCTGTTTTATAAACGAACGCCATACAAGGCCGTCCTTTCTCATTGCTTTGTGGTTCTGTACTGTTTTATTGTTTGTTTATTACGATTGTTATAGTTATTGTGTAGCTATTTGAGACTTACTTTACTGTTCAGGTACCCATTTCCTTTATTTAATCCGCGGCTTGTCCGCTATTTTTTGTTCGTTTATTACGATTTAAACAGCGGAGAACCCGTGGATTAAATAAAAAGGCTGCTTCATTGGCGAAGCAAGGAAAAAGGACTTTCTTATATGTCGTTCATTTATAAAACAGTGCAGAAGCTGTGAGAAAGCTGCTTCCTTGGCGAAGCAAGGAAACGAATGAAGACACCTCAGGGAAGAATGGCCTTATATGGGCAGGCTGTCAATTACGTGGGAGGTGTGCTGATTTCCACAGCAGCCGCACTTATGAATATGCTAAAACAGTGGAGAACCTATGAAAAGGCTGCTTCCTTACCGAAGAAAGAAAAGGAATGAACACACCACAGCGAAGAACGATTTGTGTCGACTAAATAGAACTTGAAAAGATATATTTCTTCGAATATGTTTGTGCAGTTCAGATCGAGTTGACTTGCACTACATCGAGCCCACGTGCTATTGTGGTTTCGCCTGCGTGCCTCAATAAGTCACCCTCCCCTTGCTCTTACTTTTTGACTGTTCATCTAATGATTACACTGAGTATGGCTTTACCAAAACAATCTTTGATGGCGAATAAAGTATCCATTAATCATAAAGCTTCAATTGGTGATCTGTCTTTCTGGGTTAACCGCATATTTTTTCATATGTCTCAAACCAAAGGGATGCGAGGGTAAAATGAATCGGGAAGCGCTGATATATATGTATGTGTGTGTATATATATGTATGTATATATATATATATTGAAATAGTTTTACTGTGAAATAATGCAAAGAGTACGCGACACGTGTTTCGCCCTAATTTTGGGGTCATCAGGCGTACATACTCAGTGCACCCCCTCTCAGGAATCGAACCTCGGATGTCAGATAGAGGCGAAGACTTTTCCATTGCGCCATGGCGTGTGGTTTGTCTATTTGAGAGTATGTAGATCGGGGTGTATATATATATATATATATATATATATACTCGCGCTTCGCCCCGGAGAAGTAGTGTGTTAAAGAAGTTATGAAAAAGAAAAGGGAACATTTTAAAAATAACGCAACATGATTGTCAATATACAGTAATTGTTTTGTGAGTGTTATGAGTGTTGCTGTCATCAAGGATTTGATTATCATTATTTCTTTCAATCAGGTTCGTATTTGTAGGATGTGTTGTGTTCAAGTTACATTCCGTGTTTGTCAATCGTTGTAAAGATAACAGGTTTCATTCATCGATTTGTTTCTTACTGCATCAATAAACAGCTCGTCTTCCTCTTTATCTGAGACGTCACACACTGCATGCACAGGTTTTTTTTTACACTGTCTTCCTTTAGCGGAACATTGACTTTTTCCACTGTGTGCTTTGTTTCCGCAGTAGTTGCACTTATGAATATGCTTGTATGTGTCAGACGCTTCATATTTTTTTGCTGCCTTCTCAATTGTGTAATTTGGTTTTTGTTCAGCACTCTTTGGAACTGTTGCTTTTTGTCTGTGCACTGCGTCAGTTCACATGAGCCGCTCGGTGTACATGCATCGAAGGTTCCCAGCTGTGCTGGTGCCATCTCGTGCGATGTCCACGGCTGTATTTAATGTTAGCTAAGACCCGGCACTTAAAAGTTTCTCTCGCAGTTTCGCTGAGTTTGTGCCAAACACCACCCTGACCATCTCATCTTCGTCTGCATAAGCACAGTCCTTCATCCGTGAATATTTAGCGGCAGTGTTTCTATTGGATTGCCGCTGACAGATGGCCTTATATGGGCAGGCACTAAATTATGTGGGAGGCGTAACTCCGCCTCCCATGGCCATCGAGCAAACATCTGTTATAGTATATGGACGAAAAAATAGGTTCCAGTTATGACCATTATGCGTAGAATTTCGAAATGAAACCTGCCCAACTTTTGTAAGTAAGCTGTAAGGAATGAGCCTGACAAATTTCAGCCTTCTACCTACACGGGATGTTGGAGAATTAGTGATGAATGAGTCAGTGAGTGAGTGAGTGAGTGAGTGAGGGCTTTGCCTTTTATTAGTATATTTATATATACCTGTATATATATATATATATATATATATATATATAAATAAAACATCTGCAGAAGGATCAGTTGAATGGGAGGCCACAGGGATTTGCTCCAGGACTTTGACTAGTGACAGCACTGAAAATATTATAAAGATAGCTAAAATCATTGAAACTAGATTATAAATTATTACAAAACAAAACTCTGTATTGGCATCAGAGCCTAGACTTGAATAAAGGTCTGCTAACAAGAAAAAGTAAAAGTTGCCAATTCACGTGCACTCATTGACATGCACCATCGTCACATTGTTTTCCTTCTCTCAACTATATTCTCAACAAGAAAAACTCAGCAGGTACAATGTAAAAATTTCAGTAAATGATGTGTGACCTTTCTTTCCATTTCCTTGTGCCTTAGATATATAGCATAAACTGTATTTTTTTTTTTTTGTTTGAAAGGCCATGGCAGAGAAAGTACGTAACAATGAGTGTTGCTTGGTATTATAAACTTAGTAACCATATACAGGTAGGAAATGCTGTTGGCTCTTTTGAAAATGTAAGATTTCATTTAACAAAAAACGTAATTTATTGGTCTATCAATTTAGAGGGAAGAAGGGAACAAGAAATCGACAGAAGGATTTCAGTGTCATCTGCACTTATCAAGACATTGTATCGATCAGTCGTGGTAAAGTGAGAGCTGTGCCGAAAGGAAAAGCTTTCAGTTTACCTGTTGATTTAAATTCATACCCTCACCTATGGCCTCAATCTCTGGGTAGTGACCGAAAGAACTGCAGTAGATCGCAGGGTTTATGGGCTCAGCCTTAGAGACAGGTTGAGGAGTGTAGACATTTAGGAGCACAAATTAGAATTACTGCTCCTCCCCATCGAAAGGAGCCAGTTGAGATGGTTTGGGCTTCTGATTAGGGTGCCTTTTTGATGCCTACCTGTGCAGGTGTTTGGAGTATGTCCAAAAGGGTGGAGCAGACTAAGGAAACACTGGAGAGATTATTTCTTTCAGCTTGTCTGAAAACACGTTGGAGTTGGAGGTGGTGGTGGGGAAAAGCATCATCTGGGCATCTTTGCTTAAACTGCTTCCAGACCAGATAAATGTAAGAAAATGGATAGATGGATGGATGAATGAATGGTAATTAGTGAAATCAGTTCATCTAAGATTTATTGTTGATTGTACAAAAAATAATTAAATCTTTATTTGCAGGCTTAAGCAACACATAATAGGCTGACGTGTGCTTTGCAAACGCTAGAGTCTGTTGAGAGTTGTTGGTTTGTTCTGTAGTGTGAGATTTAAATTAAAAAAATACATTTTGCTCTTAAAAACTTGGGTTTTGGTTGCCGCTAAGGAACTGTGTGGGAATTTTTAAAGCTTTTTTTCCCTTTAGAAGGGTTTTTTTTTTTTTGCTTTTTTTTCGCCAGCACAAGAGCAAAAGTAGCTGGGTGTTTGGAAGTGCGCTTGGAAAAGTTATTTGTACTTGTACCTGTCTTGTTATCTGTATTTGAATTAGCATCGAGGCGGCAGGGTAGAAAGCAGCAGTAACTGATTTCGGTATTTGTAAATAAATAACCGTATCGTCGTAACAGCGATTCCTTAGTTTGAAGGAAAAGAAAAAAAAGGCCGCGGCTGACTTCAAAACAGTAAAAGTTAGAAGCTCTGCAGTGCGCAGGTAAACGGCCAGCGTT
>JANRMT010028174.1:46957548-46982799 GCA_026402145.1 Polypterus bichir lapradei | reverse complement strand
GTGTGTGTGTATATATGTGTATATGTATAGATATGTATATATATATATGTTTATATATGTGTGTATATATATATATATATATATATATATATATATATATATATATATATATGTGACAGCAACACTCATCACTCACAACAGTGACAAAACAATTACATTGACAATCATGTTACGTTATTTTCAAAATGTTTCATTTTCTTTTTCATTACTTCTTTAACACACTACTTCTCCGCTGCGAAGCGCGGGTATTTTGCTAGTGTATGTATAAATTAATTATGCATTGTATTCTTTGGGGCGGAAATTATAAGTTAAAGCAAGTTAAATACAAATATCACTTTTTGTACGATATTTCTTTTGTCTGATTATTTGCACCATGGTAACAAAAGTGTTGGGTATTTGCTCTAGTATGTTCTGCATCAAAAAAGTATATAATCCCAGGAAACAAGCCCCACCTGCTGGATACAATCGGCGTAGTCAGCAGAATGCAGTTTCATACTGAGCCACTTGCTTTACGTGTTAAAGTGAGTAGGACCACAAACTAATTATATTACATCACTAATCATTAGAAAAGTGTCACTATTATTAGAAACTGCACAATTACTAGCTAGCATTCGTTATTAAATCTTAAGCATATGAAGTCGATGTATACAGATAGATATGTGGAATGTGCAAGCAGGCATGCATTATGTTACCTTGCTGAAGACCAGTCAATCATAGCAGGGGCTGTCACATAAAAATGAACAACTTGAATGCCGATGAAGCCTACAAAGTCTTGATTGTGCTAACTAAAAGAATAGTAGAAAAGTTTATTGGCACTAAATACTGGCACAATAGCGGCCAGTTATAAACCAAAATACATGACTCGTCAACCCATTAAGAGCCTAGTTTATGAGCTGTTTACTGTATGTGCAGTTGTCATGCTCTGTCATTCATGTAGCAGTTTGAAGTTTTAAAGAAGAAAAAACACAGCCCTCCCAACACTAAAATGGGCCACAAACTGTGTGTTTAAAATGTTAATATGCCATTCCTAACTGGAATCCTTCTATATAAAAGTGGTTGGGATTATCCTTCCGTCCTGTGAGTGCTACGCAGGCGCAGAGTTTCATACACGTCCCGTCCATTTTGCAAAGCACGATGGGATTTGTAGTTTCGTTTTTCCAGGTAAAAGATGATTTTCTACTCCAGACTGTGCGATATCTTCTTCTTCTTTTCTTACTATATAAAAGCGGTCAGGATTGTCCTTCCGTCCCGTGAGTGGAAAGCGTAGCGGTATTCCGCTTATCACAGACTTACTACTTGCAGCTTGCGGTACGAAGCGAAATGATGTGAGCAGAGTTCTGGTGCTCCCATCGTTCTCTTGCTTTTGTGCGCGATGCACTAGAAAAATAGACAAAATTATGTCTCTGGAAAAAATTAATGTTGATGGAGTACAAATGCCTCACCGCGTAGTAAATATCAGGGGGGTTCAAAAGGGCGACCTCAATATAGAAAAAAAGTTTAAATTTCATCACAAAAATAACAGAAACTACGAGTATTAAAGTAATACCGCTCAAATGCAATATAACCAAATTAATGAGTTTGTATAAAATATCAAATTGATCTACATATTGAATTGCCTTAAGAAGTGGTCAACTTAAAAGACGGTCACCTTAAAAGGTGGGTCAGCCTAGTAGAAAATAAAGAGAAATTTAAAAGCTATTGAAGTTATCTGGTAAGTATTGCTTCAGTTATATGCTTGTTTAACTGCTAAAAAGGATTTTGCAATTTCTGATATAAATTTATTTACAGAGCTCTGAGATAATTTGGGTTAAAGTATGTGCAACATTTAGCAAAATGAAAACGTCTCCACTTTTGCTTTAAAAATGTTTGTAAGAGTGAAAAACTTCTTTCCTTCAAACCCTGACCAAGTTTTAAGGAAAAATGTTCAATGGATGATTACAAACTACAAGAGAGACAATTTCACTCAGTTTTCTTCCCTTTCTTTCCTTTTTTGTTCCAGATGTGCTTGTATATATGTGTGCAGGTACATTTTCTATGTGTCAGTAGGCTAATTAGTAATTTGAAGCAGATCCCAAAAGTGGGGGACTCCCCATATAGTAATAGGAGATCATATCCAAATTTTACACAAAAAGCCTGCAGGTGATTATCAGTACATTTGAATTTTGTTTCCATGAGGCGTTTGAGCAAGTACATTTAATACTAGACAATCACTTTTTTTCAGATACATGTTTGACACAACCTTTCATGTGTGGCTCGGCACAGATGTTGAACCTTAAAAACAGATGCAGCACTAAATAAGGCAGTGATCTACTGACCCTGCTGAGTCTAAGTTGAAGTTAGCACACAGTCAAGGGCCTGTAAAAAATTGTAAGACTTGAACTCCACTTAATTAAAGTATTGAATGCATGAAAAGTTTTGTAACTTCAAATCTATAGATATGATTTTTTTCCCCACATTCAGCAAACGCTCTGTGGCCAAGGATGGAACACTCGGGATATCCAAAATGCAATGTTACATGAAAAAAGTTTAAAGGAAGTTCTAGGCAAATAAATCAGATGTATATCATGCCAATGGAAGCTTTTGTTGATATATCAATGTATTGTAAGTTTATAATGATAAAAGTAATAATGTACTTACTGTATAGGGGTAGATTATTACATTAGTTGCACATCAGGAAATACAGGTGCTATATGGGCATAATTCAGATGTTTAACATTAGTCTATAGAAAGAACAGACACACAAACCAACTGACAGAGTGAAACTAGCTAGGAAGATGGACAGAAACACGTGAAAAACAATCCAGGCAGGCTATTTTAAAATGCACAACGGCTACTGTCTGTAGAAGCTATGAGAACAGGGAAAGGTGTTATTTAGGCATAGTCCCAAAATAACATGGATGGCTCTGCTGGCTGTTGCCCATATCTGACAAGAATTCTATGCATATGTAAATATATGAGTGGTTATAATGAATCCATCACAAAGCCAGAAACCAACCAATGCTGCCCCCCGCCCTGCTGGAAATTCAGATAGCTGTCATCACCCCCAGACTGACTGTATGTTACATTGGTTTCTCTCTGGCCTGGATATGTATGTGTAAATGAATTATGAATTGTATTATCTGGAGCGGAGATTACATGTTAAAGCAAGTTAAATGTACGTATCTCTTTTTGTACTATATTTCTCTAGTTTGATTATTTCCGCCACGGTTACAAAAGGGATGGACATTGGCTCTAGTATGTTCTGCATCAAAAAAGGACATAATCCCAGGGAACAAATGCCCAGTGCTGGATACAGTACCTATCAAAGACAATATCTGTTGCCGTATGTGTACATTTAGCTCATTTCTTCTCTATTCATTTGTTTCTGAATGTCTCTTCACAGGTGTACTCTTTGTTGAGCTTGTTCCTGTAAAGCCTGCTTCTCAGACCCTGTCATTATTTGCAAGGCATCTTTCTTGCCTCCTGTCTGGTTTAATACTTTCCATCTTTGAAAGAGACTCTTTTAGCTTTGCCTTTACTCTTCCTTGTGTGCCTCACACTCGTACATCCTCTTTTGTTGCATCACCAAAGCCAAACTGACCAGTCACAACAAAGCCAAATCACATTGCTCTGAGGCACTGGACACAAAAACCTTAGTGTTTTATTATATAGTAAACTTTTTTTACCACTGTGGACTGCTATTGTAAAAACATAATTGAGAGTCAAAATTTTAAAATAGAAAAGAATGTGGAAAAGGGGTTTGAGTCAAAGATACAAACAAGTATATTTTGTGTCTCCAAGTACAGTGATGTTGTCCCTTTCAAGTTCTGGATTGGCCAGCGTCTTATTTTTTGATGAGTGTAGAACCTATCTAAGCAACATCAAAAGACTTGCACACGTTCTTACTCACGAAAACTATGCGTTGACAGATCAGATCACACTGTATGTGCAGCACACATGCTTTCCTTCTCTAAAACATAAATATTGAACTACTGCCACTTTATTAGTCAAAATGGATTGTATGGATTGCAAAAATAAAAAAAGAAAAGAGGCACAGCGTAGAATTACAGAATTTTTATTCTGTCACTGCAGAAAACATCCAGTGGTTAAAATGTCATGCATAACATTATCACTACTCAGTTCAGTTTAACTGAAATACATTTAAGATTATTTAAACACACCCTTGAAAATATGTAAAAAAATGATGCAATTGCAAACTTTCAAAAATGTTTCGTTTGCAAACTGAGAATACAATTCCGGTTCCTCTCATTTTTCAGTTTGCTTTATATTACTAATTTTTAGTTTTCTTTTGGACTATCACCATTTTATTACAAAGTATGAATCATAGAACAGAATTTTCATTGTCTTTATAGTTTGCTTTTACCTTAATTGATAGTTTCCACCCTTAATATTAAAACTAAAATGATTTAAAACAAAGTGAAAATCAAAACATTAATGAGCATTTGGAAACTAAACATAAACCACGCAGTTACTCATTCAAACTGAATGTTTCTTTTTGACTCTTACAGGGAATTCCCAAAATACCAATGTCAGCCCAAAAGTGACACTGCATGGATTTTTTGTTGTTGTTCTTCCCACCTCCAAAGATTACCTGGAAGTTCAGGTGACATTGAGGCCCCTAAAAAGTCACATTTTGTGACTTCTGTCATTTCGCTTTGTATCATAGTTCACTTGCGGTTCCGATTTATTTGCGCAAATCCGAGATCCACGCAATGGGCCGGGGGAGAAGGCCTTCCCCACTCACTCACCAGCTTCGGGGTGTGTTCCTTAACTCCGCTTAGCTAGCAAATGAGAGAACAATTGTGTCTTGAATAAAAGCGCACTTGTTTTGTTATAATTGTACCTTTTGTGAAAGTGTTTATTTGATATTTGGACTTCAGGCTTCACACATTATACACTCATGTCTACATTTTGTCAATTATTACTAAAACATGAAAAATGTCTCTGTTTTACCGATGTGTTTACATAGATTGTTGTAGACACGGAACAGACATAAAATGCATGTATTCTACAGTAAATAACGATACATTATTTACCCTATTTGAACTCATACGCAGGTAAACAGACATGAGCTGAGAGAACTTTCTGCCCTTTCTGCGTTGGTGGGAAGATGGGATAGCAGGCTGATTGCAGCTTTTGCTGATTGACACATTTACAACACAAAAGACGCTGACAGAGAGATGCGAACGGATTTAAGGTCGTCCGGGATTACCAGTTTTTTCATAGGCTTTGGTAATTTTAGTGTTAAGGTTAAATTTTTGGTTGCTTTGACGCATGATGGAGGGCTGGGGCCTCAATTATAAAACTTTGCATGGACTCAAGTATGAAAATATGCCTATGCCAAAAGCAGAGAAAACTGCATAACCCAAAAATAAATCAGTTTTATAAAACTTGCCGTATGCACATTTCTGCGCAATTTATAAAACATAGTCATCTTGTAAAAATGTATACTGGAACATGCGTCAGATGTATCCCTGAAACATCCATACATAGAGCAAGCTGATCAACCTCATACATATGCAATCACAATGCTGCAGATGATCACTGACTGGTAGAACAATGGTGTCATCATTTCCCAGTTTACCCAAAATATTGTGTATGCATGGGTCAGAGTTGCCATAAATATGCTCTTGTTTCCCCATCCAGTTCTCTTTTTATAAATCCCGGACATTGTGTGGAAACTTGCATATCCACATTTCAAGTCTCTTTTGTGTACAGTATACCGAAGCTTTAGAAATGAGGCCCCATGTCTGGGGCTTTGCCAATAAATTATAATGCCAGAGAAATATTTAATTATTCTGCAGATAATACAGCCATGTGGTTGTTTTTAGCATACCATAAATACTGAGTACACAGATTTTCACTCTATGCCTACACAGTGATGCTTACACAATTCCTTTTCTCTTATATTCTAAATAAGCGACTTTCTGTTTTTACACTTAGGGTTATCTTATTTCAAGCAGCAGGACAAGTGAGTTGGTGAACCAGAGGTTTGGCTTGCATGTGCACGTATCCCCTGGTGTTTGAGTAACTTGTACTGGGGATCTGATTGTCATCTTGTGCGACTGTCAAATGAGTAAAAGAGAAAAATACACAAATTATACAAACTGAAGTCGCACTGGCTAATACAGACTTGTAGAAGATGTGAAGGATGCCACTATCAGCATTAGAGGAAAGCAGTCTCTTAAGGACGCCTGCTCTGCCCTTTCTTCTCGAATTCGTCTGCGTTGCAAGAACAGTCCAACCTGTCATTGATGTGGTCTCCCAAGTACTTGTAGGAGTGTCCCACCTTGTTACATGTCTTCATATACTGTATTTATGTGTTTATCCACTGACAACTAGGCAAGCATCAAGGATTTCAGCTTAATATGTGCTGCTACAGGGAGCCAGTGCAGTAATCTGAAGAGAGGAGTGATGCAGTATGTGCCCATTTTGGCTGGCTGAATGCTAGACATGCCACTGCATTTTGTATCTTCTGCAGTAGTTTGGTGATACATGCTGGCATTACTGCCAACAGGGAGCTGTGTGTAGACCAGGAGATGTACTTCATACTCTTGTCAGATATTAACTGATTTTGCACATATTGTATAAAGTAAACCTGCAAGACTGAGTGACCGAAGTTACACAGCCTATTAATTTGCAGAAGATGAAATGCACTTGTTTAACATGAAGACCCCAGTGACCAGAACTTGGTATTTCAGCTATGGTATCATCCCATTGCACAGCAGTATAATCAGTTTAACAGTTAAATGTTTTACTTCTGTAATCATGTTTATATATAAAATGTATATGTCCTGTTTAAAGATAATCCAGTGGAAGCAAGCAAGGCTGCAGGGAAAAACAATATCTTCAAAATTAAATAAAATGATGTTTTCTATTAAATAAAAATAAATAATACAATTGTGCGTTTTGCTTGTTTTTCTTTACTTCTTGCAATTCTGGATAATCCGATTTCTGCCCAGCCACTTCTAGTTGCAGTCCCAAAACTGCACACATTCAACTTCAGAACATAATTCTCATCTCATAACTTACTGTTTCCTGTGTTTGAGTCATAAAGAACAATACTTACATTATAAAGATGAAATGAAATCTTTACCCTAAGTAATCAATCACACACTGTATATAAAGGATTTTTTCACTTAATGCATATTTAATGCCTCTTTGAATTTTAGAGTATATTTAAGCATTTGTACGCGTGCTTGCTGTGTCACTGTGGGCACTCTGTGCACAACTCAGTTGTGATAGCATTGTCAAGGGAGTTTAGACAAGATGCAGTTCAGTTTGGATGTGATAATTACACAGATCAAAGGGATTTTTTACTCAGTAATTTCTCATTAGTGTACTTATGCTATCCTAAAAAAAAAAGTTGTGTGACTTTAAATGTCAAATTATCAGTTATATCGGACAGTGATTTACATTTTACATTTGCACACTTGCACACTGAAGAAGCAGCATTACTGGTTATGAAAGAGAAGCATTCATTCAGTATGAAAATGGATGGGTGGGTGAGTCATACCATGGTACTAAGACCATTAGATCTTAAATGGTCTAGAAAAAGAATTGTTCTTTATTCTGAATGATATACTTTTAAACCATTGTAATTCTGATCACTTTAAAAATGCATAATCATATTATATGCATATGCAGAAAGGAGCCTGATTAATTTGTTTTTGAACAAAGAAATATATTGAAACAAACTGCTTGGCTCTGCAGTCACTTTAATAAAAGACTGAAGCATGTTGTACATGTAAATGTATTCTGACATCCTCTGAAGGAGGATCCTTGAGGCACAAATTTACATTTCTGAAATAGTTTTATTTTTGGTGATGCATACATCAGAGCACATAGCAGTACAAGTAAGATGTAAAAGATATGGATAAGTAGAATAGAAAAAAAGTACCATTAAAGCCATATGTTGTGATTATTAGCCAGGGTCACAATGTAAAAGTACTAACCTTTGGTTATAACCTTTCTAACAATGCCTGGCTCCTTCCCAAAAAGAAGAATTCCATCCTAGAACAGGCAGCAAATGTCCCAAGTTATTATTCTGAAGTGAGCAGCTTCACAAGGAGGTAATAACTTCATTATTTCTAACTACAGGGTCTGGGAAGACAAGGTTATATGGTAAACTGAATATTAAAATAAACAAAAAGCAGTTCCTAGTCAAGGATTTAAATAAACCCAGAGGTGATCTAGCCTCACAAGGAACATCTGTCAAACTTGACGCATCAGCCTCGACTCCTGCTCAAAAGAACACAAAGTCTTCTTCATCAAGGGGGTCCAGCAGCCCGGTAACAGGGGCTGGATCAGAGGGAGTCTGGGGGAAGACAGACATGAGAGTGAGACCTCAGGATGACTGCAGCTCAGTCTTTTAAATGTTTGAAGCCCAGTGCAAGAAGCATGTCACGTGGCAAGCCAGCAAGCCGGCAGCTGATCCCGCAAACAAGAGCTAGAAATGTGAGAATGTTTCCCATTGAAAAACTGTCTAAGAGGGAGTGTTTGAAGGACTGCTGTGTCCCCTTGCAGCAGCAGTCACAATATATAATATTTTACATATTAACACTAGAATTACCAGAGCCTACGAAAAAACTCGTAGATCCGTCCCACCTTAAATCGCTTCTTAAAACCGCTCTCACCTCTCCGCCAGCCTCCTTTGTCCTGTAAATGTGCCGATAAAAACAAACTGCAAGCAGCCGGCTATTCCATCCCCCCACCGACTCAGAACGTGCACGAACTTCTCTGAGCTCATGCCTCGATTATCCGGGAGTGAAGTGGAGTTTTAGAGTGGAAATAATAGATTGTTATTTGGAACACACGCATTTCATGTGTGTTCCGTTTCTACAGTAATCTGTGTAAACACAATGTTAAAACAGAAACTTTTTCATATTTTAGTAATAAATGTCACAAAATGTAGACATAAACTATAAAATGTGTGAAGCCTGACAGCCAAAGAGCAAATACACTTTCATAAAAGGTCCAGGACTTTTACAACAGCTTCTGTGGCGTACTGGTAAGATTTCCTCACTTAGACCACAGCAGACTTGCTGTACCTCAAACGATCTAAGTTCAAATCTCCGCTAGGGAGAAAATTTATTTATTTTTAACCTTCGCCGTTCTGCCTGCCTGAGCTCCCTGTCTATTTATATAGTAATAACAGTAATTTTATTATTATATAGGAGCTTCCCTGTCTGCCTATCATATAGTGCCTTTCCTTCCTACCTATCTATATATCTATCCACTTAGCTGTTTTTTATGTATCTATTATACAGTGCCTTCCCTGTTTATTTATATATCTAGTGCCTTCTCTGCCTGTCTGTCTGTCTGACTGCATATAGCGCTGAACTTACTGCTCTGTACTATTCTGTCTTCTGCATGTCCTGGAGTACAAAAGAAACACCACCATACAGCAACATGTGCGAACTGGCAAGATCGGGGAAAAAACACGTGGTCACTGATTACAAACCGCATGATGAATGAAAGAGACAATATATGTAAAAACATCATTGCACTAATGCAATATTATTTGAAAACAAACAGCGTCAGATCGGGTTTGAATATGCGCCCGATCTGACGCTGTTCGTTTTCAAATAATATTGCATGTACTGTGCGTTGAAACTGCTGCACTGAATAAGCAGACTCCTTCTGTAACAGCGTCAGTGTGTATTCAAACCCAATCTGACGCTCTTCTTTTTCAAATAATATTGCATGTATTGAACTATTTTAGAATAAAAACATACATTTGATTTCAGTCAGTCTGTAAGAGCCAGTGTAAATGCATGATAATTATAAAGGTTAGCTTTTTTTTAATTCAGTTCCATTCTCTCAGTCGTGTCCACGATCCCCCCCCCATCTGACACTGCTTTTTTTCACATAAAGACGCGCTATAACTCAAATGTGATTTATTTGGAGACGCGATATAGCTCGAATGTGATTTATTTGGAGACGCGCTATACTCGAATGTTATTTGTATAGGGAAGAAAGTACAGTGTCAGGTGCTCATTCAGTGTAATAGGAACCATAGCACAGAGAGATGTGTACACTACAACAAGTACACATGTCGTGAATGTAGGAAGGGTGTGTGGGAATTGTTAATATTTGAATGTGATGATTTTATATAGCACGGATCGGAAATCAGCAGTTCTTAGCATTGCACCACGCAAGCTGTCGTATCAACCGCCTACTGTAACTTGCTTTATTTTTTCTTCACGTATAGTCTAGAATAAAAGTGCACTTGTTTTGTTATTCTTGTACACCAACATATATTCCTGTGTTTGAGCGACACGGGCATGCTCAAAAAAATAGACGTGTAATGCCACGAAAAGCGCACGCAGGCTCTTCAGTTCGGAAGCATTGGTACGAGAATGCAGTCACAAATACACTGCAGAGCTACAGCGCATCTTTATGTGAAAACAGCATTCTCAATTGGGGGGGTGTAGGGAAGGATCCTGAACACGACTGAGAGAATGAAAAGTGAATAAAAAAAAACTAACCTTTACAAGTATGATAAATTACACCGGCGGTTACACACTGAAATCAAATGTATGTTTTTATTATAAAATAGTAAGAATAACAGCAGTTTACGTCTCAAAACTGAATCGCGCGGGATCGAACTCAATACCTTTTGAATACTAGTCAGCGACTGACACCATTATGCTACCGTGGCAATTGTAGTAAGTATGTGTCAATGTGGTATGCTAAGGTGGCTTTTTTCTGCAGTTATATTTTTGAATAAAAGCATACTTGTTCTGTTATATTTGTACCTTTTGTAAATGTGTTTGATATTTGGACTTCAGGCTTCATACATTATATAGTTTATGCTTACATTTTCTCATTTACTACTACAATATGAAAAACGTTTCTGTTTTAAAAATGTGTTTACACGGATTACTGTAGAAACAGAACACACGTGAAATGCGTGTATTCCAAATAATGATCTATTATTTCCACTCTAAAACTCCACTTCACTCCCAGATAATCAAGGCATGAGCTGGGAGAAGTTTGTGCACGTTCTAAGTCGTTGGGGGGATGGAATAGCCGGCTACTTGCAGCTTTTCTTTTATCAGCACATTTAGATTAACAAAAGACGCTGGCGGAGAGGTGAGAACGGTTTTAAGAAGCGATTTAAGGTGGAACGGACCTACGAGTTTTTTCGTAGGCTCTGGTAATTCTAGTGTTAATCAACAAAAAACTAATTCCCATTTAGTTAAAAAGCTCATCATGTAATCCAGTAGGAATCTATTAAAATCTCAAAAATGGTTTGGTGGATTTGATTGAAATTTAAGGACATTATAGAGAAAAGAGAGAGAGCTGACATGTCATTGTTAATTTGTCAAAATGTATTAATATTATGTTAACTTACATGCTCTAGTTGGAACTAACAGGGGATTCTATGCAAACAAAGGATCCAACAAAAGTGATTGACAGCAACACCAGCCAACAAGCAGTGTCCTGAACAAGAATAAAAATTGTGTTTGCCTTGTATAGTGAGATGTAAAATGGAAAAGAGAAAGTTTGGTGAAACTTAATGGTTAGCAAGTGCTATAAAGCATTGAGTGGCCATCCCAGACACTGCAGCTGTGAACATAGGTGTTGCATCACCAGTAGGAAAAAGGTATGGAGAGAGAAACAGAGGTGGAAGTGGTGTCCTCGGATTGCATGTGTAACAATGAAGGAGAGAACCGTCAGTGATAGAGCTCTCATTCACCATTAATAATTCAGTCCAAACTGTAAATAACCAATGGAGAACTGAATGCCAATCGTGAATCAGTTTTGCAGTACTTGCACATGCACTTCTAAACATCTACCTGTGAAACGAGAAACACTGATGTCATCATGCATAGTACAGCATTCCTGTTGCACTCTGCTGATTGTTTGTTTGTGCTCATGAGTCTATTCATATGACTCTTTGAAACTCTTTGAGTTGTTCAAAAAGTAAATCATTTGCCAATCACCCATCACTAACTCAGATCATGAGTATCATGCCATTCAAGCCAATTCTGGTATGTCATCCCAAAATTTCTTTTTACTAAAGCTAAGTAGATTTTGCTAAAATGTCTTTCTGTTAACTCTTTTCTCTTACTTTTTCTACAGACTGGGTATTTACAAAAGGAAAACAATTGGCCCCTTTTTGTTTACTTATATACAAATGTGTCCTACCTGACACCTACAAACATCTACAAAGAATTTTTGTATGGGAGATCAGGTGTAAACCATTCCAAAAGAACTGTATAAGAGAAGAGCAAAATTCTTTGGTCATTTACATTACATTAGTACACAATATTATAACCAACTTTAATGATAGAAAGAAGAAGGACTTAGCCCATCAAAGTAATTCCTAAAACAAAATTTCCTCCTGCAATTCAACCTGCTGTCATGGCAGATAATATAGCTTAATTTTACCTTTGGATATCTAATTCTGTTTAGGAAGTCATAACCATGATTACATATACAATCAAATTAAATAATTACCAGATGTAATCTTAATTAACAATCTGTAATGTTATTTTCAACTAGCTAAATTAATAGGATGGAGAAGCTTGTTGGACTGAAGGGTCTGTTCTCATCACAGTTGCTCTAATATTCTATTGAAGAAATATGAAATTCAGGGGTACCATATGGAACTGTCCTTTATGTGTTTTTATTCACAGATTATAATTAGAATGCCAACATATTCCATCTACACAATTTGTTGAATTACTTCTCTTTTACAGGGTGTGTCAACAATGTGGGTGAGGAACGTAGAAGGTGGTAGAAAACTTTGTCTTGTGATGACATGATAAACATTTACAAAAGAAAACTACTGAAACAAAGGAGAATGTTGAGAACTTACCCTGTGCCCAGAGCACCTGAGATCAGTCACCACCATGGTGCTGGTGCAAGTGTTGCAGACAACAAAAAGGGATTAGTCTACACAGTGCACTGGATTGGGATGACCAAGACATGCTGTACAAAAATGCCAGAAAAAGGCTCTTTTAAATCCTTAAGTCGTGGGTTCAAATCCTACTACTGACACCGTGTAATCATGAACAAATCACTTCCCCTGCCCAGGGCCGTGTTAACAGCATTATAGGCCCCTGGGAAAAGCAGTGCACTGGGGCCCCTACCTACACAACCACTCAGCAAGTCACAACATATATAAATTATCATGGGGCCCCTATACTTGTGGGGGCCCAGGGCAACTGCCCAGTGTACCCATGTGTTAAGACGGCCCTGCCTCTGCCTGTTCTCCAACTGGAAAAACAGAAAGAAAGGTAATCAATTGTATCTTAAATGTTGTACCACCGCCTTGGATAAAAGTGTCAGCCAAATAGGAAAATAAATGTACTGCTCTATGCATTGGTCTGCTAAGGAAGTAACACAATCTTGGGGATGCAGCACAACTGAATACCCTGATCTGTCAGGTCAACTGCACTGGTGGACTGACACTGGCCTCATTAGATGAAAGTAGTAGAAAAAAAAGGTGACAAAATTAGAGTCTGTCATAACTACAGCTGCCCATCCCCTCTATGAGACACTGACCTGAAGCACCTTTAGTTACTGGCTCATTCTGCTGGAGTTCTTTTTTGCTCACAGCCATCAATCAGACTTATAATGCCTGTATTGCCTGTCTTCATCCTATCCAGTTATAACAGACACATTGACATATACAGTAGACAATATTTCTTTGAGGAAACTAGACTTCAAAGGTTCACTGGATAAATAGTAGCTGTAGATCAAGGACGTGTACTTATGGATTGGTTTTTACTGCTTTGCACTATAGATTACGTTCTGTGTTGTTGCTGGACTATATGAATTTAAAGTGTATATATCTATCTATCTATCTATCTATCTATCTATCTATCTATCTATCTATCTATCTATCTATCTAATCAATCTTGCAAAGAATTATGTTTACTAAAATGAATATGAAGTTTCAGTATGGCAAACTGGTCAAAACAAAATTATTTAAAACACACAAGTCCTTGAGACGTAATGTGTGCATATTAGATTTAATGATAGTCTAATTATACTCTTTTGCCTTTTTAATTATAAAAACACTGACCTTTCTTTCTTTAAGGGTATGTTACAGGATGCTACACTCTTAAAAATGTCGGTTCTGTAAGGACACTTTGTGTTTTCTTGTGGAACAATTCCTTGACAGAGCATCATTTCATTCTGGTAAGGGTTCTTTGCATATGAAGTTGGTTCTTTATGCTTTGAAAAACTTCCTCTTATGTAGAAAACACTTGAAATTTTTAATTTAGGGTAGGCTACCTAGCAGGACATTAACAGATTTAAAAAAAGAGAACTTTGCCTGTGTTACTGTATGTAGCAAGAGTCATGACCCAATGGTATTTCACAAATCTGTTACCATCTATTCGTTTTTATTTACCACATGGATCTGCTACCGATCTAAATAGGTTCTTTTTAGAAACTTCATGAGAATAGGTGTTTTGGAAACCAAAATTGTATCCCTTATGAAATGGCTCTGAAGAACCTCTGGCACCTTCATTTTTAAAAGTGTACAGGAGGGCAGCTGGATGGATTCATCAGGATGATAATTACATTCAGTGGGTATTTATAGAGAAGCTACAGTCTGCAGTATTTTTTTTTAAAGTCTGAAAAAGTGTGATTTTAATGTATATTAAGTCTAATTAGCTCCTTGTGATAAAACCGTTATATTTTTTCAAGCTGTTAATTTTGTCTATGCATGTTCACATGTGTTAAAACATCGACACACGGGCTGGCAACCAATGTTTGAACGGAATTATTCAGTAAAAAGTGCCTTTATTTTAGCTCACCTACCTCATCAAGAGCCACAGCAGTAGACATTTCAATGAAGGTGCTTTGATTTAAATATTAATGTGAGAAACGCCTGGAAGGGACAAGTATTAAAATATGTTTTTTCACTTCTAACAACATTTCAAAAATGAAGGATTTACTAAATGAATATTCTTATATTGGTAATTATATATCTTTTTCCATGACAATCATATGTCTTTTTTTGCATCACAACCAAAAGAAGTTTATTTGCACAAACTTATTAATCTTCCTTCAATCACTGTGTCTCTTGCCAAGAGCTGTAAATAAGGACGTCCTTGAAGAAGCAACACAATACAGAATAACTTAAAAACTAAATATAAATAGAATAAACAGGGTCAAATGCATTATATGCATTACCTTGGAAAAAATTATTTAAAAATATTCACTTTAACAAGGTAATATTGAAATTTTAAAAACATATGTAACTTCATGTAAATTTTATAGTTTATTATTAATATTTTATAAATTTGTACTTTATGGCAGTATAATGGCATTAACAATATCATTGTGTTATCCTGAAGTTAAGGTACTCTGTGGTGAGTTCATTCTCCTGGTGCTCTTGTGGGTCTGACAATGGATGGATGAATAGATTATCCCACATAAATAATTTCTCTCAAATCAATAGTCGTAATCTTATAAAATTCAATTGATTATTAATAATAATATAAATATGAAGCTGTGGTAACTAGTGATGAGCAAGCACCAAAGTGTTCAGGTGTTCGGTCTGAACACATCGCGATGTTCGTGTGTTCTACCGAGCACCCGAGTATAATGTAAGTCAATGGAAGACAACCAGGCACCCCCTGCTCTGAAGAGGGTAGGGTGCCTGGTCCATTGGAAAAGGTCAGAAAGTGACAGAAACACCACCCAAATGGACCGGGAACAGCATGGGGACGATGTCTGGATGCATCTTGGACTCCCAAGTCGCTGCTGGGAACCAGTTTGTCCGAGTTGTACGACACTTTTACAGACTGACAAAAACACGCCCAAAATCCCCCCAAAAAAATCAATTTTACAGGAAAAATGACGCTCTAAAACATTATATACCAGTGCCTGCAGGTGAGCTGACACTCTAAATCATGACATGTTCCGGCCAGCCAATCACTGTAATGCCAGCACCTGACATGGGTACTGGCATTACAGTGAGGGCAGTACTTACCTGCCCCTTGATTGGCTGTCTCCAACCCGCGAAACGTGCGGGGCGGAGACTCGAGCATGGCGCATGAGCACATGTGGTGCTCGTTCGAGTAGCACCATGCTTCGAGCATAGTGATGCTCGAGCTGAACACATGTTTGGCCGAGCATGCTTGCTCATCACTAGTGGTAAAATCTTTGTTAACCTAACCCTAGCCCTAACCCTTGCAAAAGTGGTTAAAAAATATTTGTCAGTTTTCTTAATATTACATATTTTCAGTACAGAAACACAATTTTCTTGTATAGTAACAAGTGATTTGGACTACCGCTGGGTTTAATTCAAGGCACAGACACTGTTTGCTTGTATTCTAATATATTTTTTCATAAAACTCTCTCAGTCCTCTTATATACTTGCATGTTAAGACAACTGTTGACTCTAAATTAATCTTGTATTAAAGAATGAGAGTAAATGTATGTGACGGGGACAGGATGTGGTGAACATTATATTTTAGATGTTTAGAAATATTGTTGAGCAAGTCTTACAAATTGTTAAAGGATTTAAAGACAAAGCATCTTTGAACTTCTTTATGTTTTTATTAATTTTCTATGCCCCTTAGGGAAAATGTTTGAATCCTTTCTGGGGTTTTCAGAGAATTCTTAAGAATACATTTATATTGTTATTATTTTCAATTATGTGCCATTTAGAAGTTGAAATATATTCATATTGTAATGCAGTGCAATTCTTAGCGATACAGCACTCCCATTGCTATGATAATCCATTCCATGATTCTCCTTCATCAACACAGCAGTGTTGTAGGACCCCACACAAGGGCACCAAATTATTGTTGGGAGGAGGATGATTTAATTTGTCCATTCTGGGGATGGTAAATTAATGCAGGTAATGTGGTGTAGGAACTCTTCTTCACCTTTTGGCTGGGATGTGAAGAGAGCCGTACGTTAACACTTTCACTTTCTCTGTTGTGATTCAAAATTTGGCTGAATACTCACTTTCACAAAAAACCCAGACACACTTGTTGAAGTAAGCAAAATAATATAATTTATATCTAACATAAGGATAACAGAAGATAGTTATATGCAAATATCTATAGCCAGAAGACAATAATAAACAACACAAAACACAACATTCTGAAAGCTTAGTTGAAGTTTTTGAATTCACAAAAGTAAAAGAAATGAACAGACACATCCATTTCTTTGACATTTCCATTGAAAGCGGTGTAGCAGTAGGGGGCGCTATTGCTCCCTTGAACCCTCAGGTACCACGCCAAACACCAGGTAAAAGTACAATACTTATTATTTTTATTATAATAATGTGCACTAAGCACCCTCCACTCCACACTACTCATACAATACACAATACCTAATACAAGACTCTCCTCCTCTCCCAGACACTTAGCCACCCTTCCTCCCTCAGCTCAGCTCAGTGTCTGGGATTTCCCATGGTCCTTTTATATCTCCTGACCCAGAAGTGAATCCACCATACAGTCCATGAGATTCCTTATCACTTCCGGGTCAGATACAAAGTTCTTTTCTTCACCCCAGAAGCACGTCGTTCCTACTGTTCATGTGACCAGGACATACTTCTGGGTTATAGGGCACGTAGTACTCCCCAAGCCTCCCTACAGCGGCTCCTGGTGGTCCCCATGGTATCCAGCAGGGCTGTGTATAAAAACTATTCCTGCTGGAATTCGGGGAACCTCGATGCTGCTGGGAGGGCTCCATCTGGTGGCTTGGAGGTGTGGGCCGGAATATATGGCCGGCCATCCTTCACAGCGTTAATGCACTTTAAGTACAAGTGTTTATTACATGAAATGTTATGCAGACAAAATATTACACTTTTCTAGCAACCACTCTTCATTGTTAAACAGAGCTGTGTTAGGACTTTGTTCAAAAGGATTCATGGTCTTTGTAACACAGTGGACATAAAAATTAATGAATTACGTTATCCTTTTCATCTGTTCACATCAAACGGCTACCCCAAGTCATGTATTAAATGATGCCTGCATAGGACATGCCCCAGACCTCAGCAAACAGTCCACTCCAACTTGGTCCCTCACTCCACTTACCACACCCTCCCTTATTATTTTGCAGCTTCAGAAGTATTAGCACTCATCCTCTCTAGATGTGGGATCAAGATAGCGCACAAGCTTGCAATCACTCTGTGGGCAGTCCTTTTCAATGCCAAAAGCAAAAAATCAACCAAAGAGAGAAAAAACACAATTTAAAGCATTCCATGCCCAGCAGTATATGTGGGACAAATATCTAAAACACTTGTTACAAGTATACAAGAACATTGCAGTGCCATCGGAAGGAAGGACCCATGATCTCTGATATATGCACATAAAAATTCTACTGGACACACATTTAACTGGGACACTGTGAAAGCAAAATGTAGGGCTAATACTAAGAGTCGCAGAGGGCTGGATGAATCTTGGCTATCAAATGAAAACACCATAAAGAGACACTTCGACTTGAACCCAGCATATGCAGGCTTAAAAAGAAGAACACTCAAATAATAAAAGACTTTATGACCAACCCCTTCTGAACCCCACCTTATTAATCCACCCACTCCTTACAATCCCCACAATTTGCTATATATTGCCTTTGATTCCTATATGTTTTCCTCTAATGATGATACCTGGTAGGTTGTCGAAAGGTTATGAATAAAAAACATTTTTAAAATGCGTGACTCATTTTCTCCCTTTGTGGACTTCTAGCTACTGGATGGGTATCAACAAGAGTGAAAGGTCTACAGGACGGTAGTGAGACCAGCTTTATTATATGGGTTGGAGACGATGGCACTGACCAGAAAGCAGGAGACACAGCTGGAGGTGGCAGAGTTAAAGATGCTAAGATTTGCATTGGGCGTGACGAGGATGGATAGGATTAGGAATGAGTACATTAGAGGGTCGGCTCAAGTTGGATGGTTGGGAGACAGAGAGACGAGATTACGTTGGTTTGAAAATGTGCAGAGGAGAGATGCTGGGTATATTGGGAGAAGGATGCTAAGGATAGAGCTGCCAGGGAAGAGGAAAAGAGGAAGGCCTAAGAAAAGGTTTATAGATTTGGTGAGAGAGGACATGCAGGTGATGGGTGTAACAGAGCAAGATGCAGAAAACAGGACGGTATGGAAGAAGATGATCCGCTGTGTCAACCCCTAATGGGAGCAGCCGAAAGAAGAAGAAGAATAGTATATATACTGTATATATCCTCAGCAGGGCTGTAGGGAGCTGAAAGCTATCTTTTTAAAATTGAAAACACTAACTAAAAATTAAGAAAGAAATACAAACTGAAAATTAACAGGAAAATGCTAAAAATTATCAAAGAAGCACAAACCAAAAATATCATGAAAACACAAACAAAAAAATAACAAAAACAAAACTTAATTTTAGACATAAGAGTGGAATCTCAAAACATAAATGACAACCTGCGTTGAAGTGAATGACGGTAAAGGTGCTAGAACTTCTTTTGTTTTCTATCATGATCTTTAAAGTGCAGTGCTATTTGATTTATTTTATTACATGGCATGCAGTGCAGCAGTTATTGTTTGCCAGAATTGTGGACATTCTACAAGTTTTTGCTTCGAGGTGAAGAATGACTGAAAAATGGTGTTGCAGGGATCTTTAGGTAGAATAGTGTCAGATGTTTAATCAAGATGCTATTAATAAACATAATCTGTTTAACTATGATTAATATGTTAACTGCTGAGAGTGGGAGCAAATCTGCCTGAAGCAACTTCTGATGTCAGCCAATTGGAAAACAGTTCAAACTTTAGAGGTACATTTGCAATAGCTCTGTTATCATTGCCATAATTACATTTAGCCAACAGCACTATTCACAAATTCATATTTTTGGAGTCTGTGACTGTTATATAGAGTAATTAAGGAATCCCCAGAATTTGGCATTGCAGTTCAGGTCACCTTCATATTTTATGTGATAGAGATTCTGTAGTTGAGAAATAACGAAACAGTTGGCTATACAATTCTTGAATTTTTTGTTGTTTAATAATACAAGATTGCATTTAAATGAGAAGAAGGGTTTATGGATAACTTGGTGATTTTTTGTGCTTCCAATGCAGTGAGCATATTTATCTGAGATTTTGGAAGTGATTTAAAAGTAATGAGATAAGAAACGTAGTTATTTTACTTAGTTTGTTCATTATACAAAGACATTGATTTAAATGGAGTCCATTGCGTGATGTAAGCATTTAACTGCTCAGAGTTACAAGCTGTTATAATGGGAATTGGTACCTATCTCACCAGCAAACAATCTGACATTGGGTCAGTGCTAGCCCTGTGTTGGCAAACATTTTGGTCCTATGTGGGCAAGCTTCAGTCAAATAATAAGTTCAAAATATGAAAGAGACAAAACTAGAAAGAAATCTCACAAAATATAACCTGCTTTTCAAACCAAATTCTTAATTTTGATTCCTTTTCCCTCAGTTATATCTCATGCCACCTTTCTGTGAGAAATTTTTGGAGAAACATCTGTGACAAAGTTGATTCTTAAATGAAACATAAATGAGAATTTTATTTAACTCTTATTAGCCACCAAAGATCAACCTTTGAGCAGTAAAAGTTTCCTTTGAGAGGATCCGAGTAAGATTTTACCTTGCAGTCCTTTAAAGCAACTGGAAAGTCTTTCAGTCAGCTAACATATGTCATTTGTTGAGTGACAGACTTTAATACAAAACTGTAACTACAAAAATCTTCATTGCTAATGGAAAAGTAAAAAATTTGCTTTTATGATTTTTTTATATATATAGGCAAATTTCAGCACAATAAATACAAAGGCGAGGAAAGGTTGTTCTAATGAAAAGCTGTATTGAAATACCGTACAATGAATATAACTAATACATATTGCTGATTAAAATATATTATATGCAATTTGATTTTGAAGGACAAGATGATAACACTAACAATTAAGATGTCATTTCAAATGAAGTGGAATATGAACAGACCAAACTCAGGAGACACCTCAATACATTTTTAAATAAAAAGTTTCTACTGTACACTATGATTTTTTTTTTGTTTGTTGAATACACTTGCATGTCTGTCTATCAATTTTCTAAGAGTTCAGGGTTATGGGAAGCTGGTGACTAGGCATTCGGCACAAAAGAAAAATAATTGAGAATATTCTTTCAGTCTGTTCAAGTCAAGTCAGAATTCCACAGAAAAGGAAACCAAGCCTGAGAAACAAAAGGTACCATGAAAATAACATGCTTCATTTTCTTTGTTAACTCTAAATGACCCAAGTCTGTTTTACCTTATTAACTATTCTTCATGTTACAGCCATATAGGTGTATTTTACTTACACTTTAAAAAGGCCTGATGACATTTTTTAATTCATTTAATTCAGTTAGATATCACCAACTGTCATTGAGAACAACAAAAATCCTCTCTTGAAGGCAACAGTGAAGACGCAGTGAGGTGAGATAAGAACAATCTCCTATTCCTAGTTCTCCAATGATACTGAAAAAATAAGGCTGATCACTTCACCATTGCAATGAGTCATCAAGAGCTTTTTGCTTCATAAATTATAGAATATGTGAATTGAATATCACAGCTTCTCGGTTCACTGTTGTTATTTGATACCAAAGTAAAAACTAAGTAATGTTTAGGCACCGTTTTTATTTTTAACAAACTAAAAAATTGACAGACATGCTAAAGTAAATGCAGTCTTAGTTACTGTATATTTAAGCAATGCTAATGTGTCCCTTGCCATAGTTCATTTTCTTGTCCAAATGCATTAGCATAGATATACATTTGTACTTAAAAAATCAAACCTACTGTATATCATCAACATCAATAGTTAAATGGGCATTTCCTGAATTAGGCCAGTTTAGCCAGTTACTCCTCAAAATAATTATTACATGGAGTGAGACTCATTCTTTTCATACTGTTTTAAACCCACTTTCAACCTCCTCTTCTTCTTCTGTCTCCCTCTTGGCCTCATTTCCTCCACCACCATCTTGGTGCACCTCTTCACCATATCATCTTCTGCCTTTCACTACAAATGCTTAAAACACTTTAGTCTGTTTCTATTGAACACAACACTTATTATCTGTACACCAAGCCTTTCTATTAACTCTAAATATTTTACTCCATCTGTTCATTAACCATTCTTTTCTCTCTAGCTTTACTTTGTGTTCCACATTCATTGGCCACGTCTCACACTATGCCTCACATAACTTTCAGAATTTTTTTCCCTTTACTGACATAGGGACTTATGTGTCTAAAATCCAAGCCTATGCTTGTAATCTTAATGATGCTGTTGCTTAAAAAAAATTGTTTTTAAACATTAATAACATGCATTAGTAACATGCATGTGTACATATATTTCAACTTTAATGAATGCATAAGAAAATGCACTTTTGAAAATGAAATACTGTATATTGCAATATACCCAAAAACATAATCTAATCTTTCAATATAATAAATATTCATGTACCGTATATACTCGCATATAAGTCGGGTCTTGAAACCCGAAAAATCATAAAATCAGACCACAACTGATACGCCCGTTCAAAATTATGACACTTAAATTTTTGTTTTTAACATCGTCTTTCTTCCTCCAATCTCACACCAGTTTCTCAGACACATCAAATTTTGTTGCAGTCGCGCAGTTATCAATTTCTTTCACCACTTCAACGACTTTTAATTTAAAACTAGCTTCATATTTCCTTCTGCTCAAATGCTCCATCGTAGATAAGGGATCCTCTTACGATAAAGGTGTATGAGGGTGTGAGATACAAATAAACAAAAAACAGTGCAAACGTCGCTTCGGAATAGTTTGTGTATTAACATGTGGTCACACAGGCACAATACATAGAAAAACAAAGGCAGTGTGCTCCATGGTTACTCTCTCAGGTGGGCGTTAGCATATCATAATCTCTTGGACCAATAGCATGAGTTTTCTGCATTCGACTTATATAATTGACATTATACAGTAAAATCAAGCCCTGACTTATCCATGGGAGAACTTAAATGCAAGTGTATACGGTAGTTCAAATACAGTATATATATATTTTTAATATTGTATCTGAAATATAATAAAGCATATTTCCTTTAATTTATTGTACCAAATACATTTCCAAATGAATTATATATAAGAAATGCAATATACTGTGTGCCCAGATCCATGGTAGATCATTCATGACATATGTTTTTACCAGTATCAGAAATACCTATAGGACATCTATTGGATGATATTTTCAACCTCAGATTAATATATATTTTAAAGTATGCTGCCATTTACAAAAATGACAAGTATATTGAAGTAGAAACTAACATACACAAATCAGTCACAACATGAAAATCACTGACTCGTAAAGTGAATAACATTGGTTGTTTCATTACAATGGTGTCTGTCAAGGGGAGAGATATATTAGGCAGCAAGAGAACACTCACCTTTTGAAGGTGATGTTGTGGAAGCAGGACAAATATCCAGGCATAAGGATCTGAGCAGCTTTGACAAGGGTAAAATTGTGATGGCTAGACGACAGGGTCAGAGCCTCTTCAAAATGGCACGTCTTGTGGGGTGTTCCCAGTAATCATACTCTGAGATACATTTTTATGTATACAACAGGGCTGAAAGTGATTCCATCTTTGGGATGTTAATCGAAACCAACAATGAAACAACTGCATAACAATTCACCATTTCCTTCTATCGACATTTACAGCATTACACCAGTTTTGCCACTGCATTCTTGATAAATCAGTTTCAACCCATTTTCTGGAAAGTGTAAAGTAGGGAAGAACAACGTTTGCAATAACTGGACAATATAAAGTAAAAAAAAGAAATAGCAACTGAGAAAAATTAAGTAATTGCTGAGAGTTCCTGATGGACATGTGGACATTATGGATTATGTGATTCTGTGTCCGTTTCTCCATGTGCAAGTACATGTTTAGATTAAACACATTAAAATATGTTCACAAATATCTTTACCAATTAGTTTTAATTCCACATAGTAACCTGAACGTGCATTTCATCAGACCTAAAGCCCATATAGCCAGTGCTATAAGACAAGCTGGCAAAAGTTGGCATTTTCTGAAACAATATATGGCCACAGTGTCCAATGGCTACTGTCTGTAGAAGCCAGGAGAACAGGATAAGGTGTTATTTGGGCATACTCCAAAAATAACATAGACGGCTCTGTTGGTAGTTGCCCATATCTGACAGGAATTCTACAAATATGTAAATATGTGAGTGGTTATAATGAAGAAGATCCATCGCAAACCAGAAGCTGACCAATGCTGCTCCCTGCCGAGCTGGAGGTTGTTATAGCTGTTATCATCCCACAATGAAGACTGCCTGTATGTTCCATTGGATTTTCTCCGTCCTGGATATCTATACAAATAAAAGGCAAAGCCCTCACTGACTGACTCACTCACTCACTGACTCACTCACTCACTGACTCATCACTAATTCTCCAACTTCCCGTGTAGGTAGAAGGCTGAAATTTGGCAGGCTCATGGTCATAACTGGAAGGTATTTTTCTCCATTTACTGTAATGGAGTTGAGCTTGAAAGCCGTGGGGGCGGAGTTTCGTGTGACATCATCACGCCACCCACATAATCACGTGAACTGACTGTCAACGCACTATGTAGAAAACCAGGAAGAGCTCCAAAATGCGCTGAAGAAAACATGCATTATATAATTGAGAAGGCAGCGAAACAATAAGAAGCGAGCGAGTGACATATACTACCATATTCATGAGTGCAGCTACTTCGGAAACAAAGCAAGGTGTAAACCTAAACTTTAAATTAAGTTAATAGACAGGCTGCCGCTGGGGTTTTTCATGCCCAAGGGTAATGCGGGATACAAGTTTAATGAGAGGACGCAGGATATAAACGAGAGTTTTGATCACTTTGTAACTAAGTTAAAATTGCAGGTGAAGGGGTGTGCTTATGCAAATTCCGAGAGACTGTGTTTGTGGGGGATTGACAGTTAAGGCGGGTGGAGGACTCACGTCATCATCTCCCCTCCCATTTACCTCATTTCGCTCTGGGCTGAGCTCCGCGGCTAACGCCGTCTTCCGAAGCAACTTCGTCACACTGCCACCTAAAGTCAAAACTTAAATATATAAAGTCAGTGTCGGAATATATAAACTCAGCGCTGGAATATATAAAGTCAAATCTTGAATATATAAAGTCAGCGTCGGAATATATTGTCACGCTTGGGTCACAGATTTGCACAGAGACACAAGAGGTCGTAGAAACAAGAAGGATTTTTATTCAAACACTGCAAACACATGAGCTTAAACGTGCTCCATGACAAGTCAGAGATGACAGTTCC